>JAVJAP010000249.1:0-600000 GCA_034770075.1 Aralia elata | reverse complement strand
AAATGGCGTAGACTATTTCCTTAAACAGTTCATGAATGAAGAACTTAAACGTTTTCACAATCCAACAACAAATAATGACTTCAAATGCATAAGCTGCGAATATCAATAATTATCTTGGAGGTAGAGTAATTGACAATAATTAATCTACTAATATGATTCAAAAGTAATAACTCCATTTGAGTCATGAAACTTGCAACAATGTACAACACCTGTATAAAATATGAAACTTGCTCAAAATATAATTCGAGTAAGTTTCAGGAAACTTGCCCAACACAAGGGTTAGACAAACGTTAGGAAACTTGCAATAATATAGAATGATTGCTCAATCAATAAATAACTCGCACAATAAACAAAAGTTGTACGGTTGAGAAAAAACCTGCCCAATATTAAATTGAGCTAGGGTAAGGAAACTTGTCTGGTGCGTCTGCTACAATATTACAACACACGCTCCTTAATATCCTACACAATTAAGTACATATCCACATAACAATTAGTCACATACCGGATATCAAATAATGTCTTATATTACTCTATAATGTCTCATTCATACTAGAAACAAAATATTAAACAAGGTTATGCCCACTAGTTACGGCGTTATGACGCTTGTTCCTTCGTACACCAAACTTGCCTATTCGAACGCCCAAGCGACACGCAATTGCGTACGCCTAGCCCGCCCATTCGATTTATCTCATACTCATTGGTTAATGCTAAGCATCATTATAAATTATAAAATTCATGTTTTAGAACTTAGAACGTCATTTTACATTGTTGGGAGCATTACATGTGCTTACGTGCATGCCCGACACCCTCCGATTGCCCCCAATTACATATCAGTCCTATAAATGGCCAATTTAGACCATTCTACAGACTTAAAATTGAAAAACTTAAAGAACATTGTAGGTCTACTCGTTCTCTTTCCGAATCATCCTGAATCACCTCAATCCGAGTTCGTATGAGAAAGTTATGCCCATATTACTAAAGGACGTCAAAGCTGTTTGCACAGTCTCTTGTCCAGCGCCGTAGGCGCTCAAAATGGCCTATGACCAGCGCCTAAAGCGCTCTATTGCAGTAGCTGGACTCGTGGCCAGCGTCTACCCAGCGCTTTAGGCGCTCGGCCTAAGTCCCCAACCCGTTTTGCTTCCCGGAATGCTCTGTTTTGGTGTTCTAGACCTATCTTGCTTCCAACCACCATAACTCCCTCAATACACGTTCAAATTGGTCCGTTCCGGACTCTATGGACTCCTAAGACATAGGGCTACAACATATCAAAAATTTAGAGCTATCCATTAACATTAACATGTTTAAATCCTTGACCAAAGTATCAACTCACGTTTTATTTTTGTGTTCTTGGTGTTCTTGGTGTTCTTCACTAAAATCGTCACCAAATCTTTGTTTTAACACCTTTTTACTCGATTCAAGTTGGGTTAACTTTGTAACCCATGGAACTATAATACCATAACAAAAAATAAATTAAACACATACGAAATCATAGCTACAAAGTCCTCTAAAATGGTCCGAATGTCCAAAGTCCATGTTTTGTCCATTGTTCTTGCTCCATTAAGCCAAGGTAAGGATTTCTTGCATTTTTGTTTCACTTTGATGTTATTAATAGCTTACATATCCTCTTAACAACATTTACAAATATCCAATACAAACAAAAATTATAAGGATCGCTAGAAAATCAATCTACAAGCTCAAGAGCTCAAAAACCATAAAAACTTGAAAACCTAAACAAGATATCGAATGGAAAGGATTTGGTTGGTGTTTACCTCTGTAAATCCTTCCTAGATGCTAGAGAGCTTGCTAGGCTTGGCTTGAGACTCTTCTCCTACTTCTTTGGTTCCTTTCTTCTCCACCCGTGCCTCTCCTTTCTTCTTCCTTCAAGTTCCTTCCTCTTCTTCTTCCTTTGTTCTTGTTCTTCAGCACTTTCTCTCTCTAACAGCAGCTCTCTCCCTCTCTCTCTCTCTCTATCAGCTGATGGTTGCAAGAGAGAATTGGAAAATGATTTGGGAGAAGTGGAGGAGTGAATTAGGGAGAAGTGGAAGACATGGGTTAGTGGCTCAAGGTGGCCAGATTTTCTATTGGCTAATAATTGTTTATTTGTTCCCACTTATTCAACATGCAATTCCACTCATTTGGCCTCTCCCTTACCATGTTATCCGAATACTCCCTCATCTAAATACCAAAATACTGATTTTTGTGCCCATATCCCACATGGGTCAAGTCTTGGGTCATGGGTTGGGTCATGGGTTTAGGTCACCCTTAAAAATCACTTGGGCTTCTAATTTAATTCCCATTGGGCTCCTATAAATCCTACACTTGGATTATTATCTCATTGCCTAAATGGGTTGGCAATAATTAGGAAAAATCGAAGTCACCCGAGAAGACGTCTCTAGATGAATACTAACTCGTGAATAGAGATTTAACAATGCTACGCAAAATCAAATATTCACGTAAATAAAACTATAACATGTAAAATTTCATGCATTCACATAATCCAGGTTGCCACACAACCTTTAAACATGCAACATAAAATGATATTAATAAAGTATAATATATCCGCTAATATTCAAAAATTCGAATTACAAGGTAAACCCAGAATTCTCGGTCGTTACATCCTCCCCCCCTTATAAGAATTCTGTCCCCAGAATTACAGTCTAGGTACGGAAAACTTAACCCGGGTTCACTCAAAAAGATGCGGATAATTCTTCCTCATCTTCTCTTCTAGCTCCCACGTAGCTTCTTCGACTGCATGGTTCCTCCAAAGTACTTTGACCGAATGAATAACCTTGTTTCTTAACGTCTGCTCTTTCCTATCTAATATCTGGACAGGAATCTCTTCATATGACAAGTCTCGCTCAACTTGAATTGGTTCATAGGATATCACATGCTTGTAGTCGGGTTTATATGGTCGCAACACTGAAACGTGGAACACATTATGAATGTGCTCAAGTTCAGGAGGTAGGGCTACCTCGTATGCCACTTCACCGACCCTCTTTAAAACTTCAAATGGTCCTACAAACCTAGGACTCAATTTTCCCTTCTTTCCAAATCTGATCTTCCCTTTCCAGGGAGATACCTTCAAAAACACAAAACTACCAACTTCAAAGTCTCGCTTCTGACGATGCAAATCGGCGTATTTCTTCTGTCGGTCCTGAGCCGCTACCAATCGAGCTCTTATCACCTTAACGACATCCACAGTCTGTTGTACCAATTCAGGTCCCAATAGTCTCCATTCACTGACTTCGTCCTAACACAGAGGTGTTCGACACTTCCTCCCGTATAATGCTTCATATGGCGGCATGCCAATACTCGCATGATAACTGTTATTATAGGCAAACTCAACCAATGGTAGATGATTATCCCAGCTACCTTTAAAATCCATTACACATGCTCTAAGCATGTCTTCAAGAGTCTGAATCGTTCGTTCGCTTTTCCCATCCGTTTGAGGATGATATGCCGTACTCAACCTCAACTGAGTTCCCAACCTTTCTTGTAAGCTCTTCCAAAAATTCGACGTGAAGCGCGGATCTCTGTCAGATACAATAGATACCGGTACTCCATGTCGTGACACAATCTCTTTCACATATAACTTTGCTAGTTGCTCCAGATTGTACTGTATCTTGATCGGTAGAAAATGTGCAGATTTAGTTAAACGATCCACGATCACCCAGATCGCGTCGTAACCCTTCTGAGTTGGTGGAAGCCCCATCACAAAATCCATCTTGATATGCTCCCACTTCCACTCCTGAATCTCCAGCGGTTGTAGGAGTCCACCGGGTTTCTGATGTTCTGTTTTTACCCTCTGACATGTCAAACATCGTCCAACACATTCCGCGACCTCCCTCTTCATGTTCGGCCACCAGAAGTATTGGCGCAAATCCTGATACATCTTGGTACTACCAGGGTGTATCGAATACCTTGTAGAATGAGCTTCCTGCAGAACCTCTTCCCTTAACTCCGGAACCATCGGTATCCAGATTCTCCCTTCAAACCTTAGCAGTCCCGTGCCATCAATTTTGTACTTTAATTCCTCTCCTTCTGAGATTCGCTTCTTTATGGCGATACATTCATCATCCTTTTCTTGAGCCTCCTTTAGCCTGTCTAATAAAGTCAGGCTTACCTCCACTGCGAACAGTTTCTCGTCTGCATTTGTCGGATACTTGACTTCCAACTCCAGTCTTTATCCTTAATCAGTTCCTCTTGAGCTGTTAGCATCATCAACTTATCTCTGCCCTTCCTACTTAGAGCATCAGCTACTACATTGGCCTTACCGGGATGGTATAGAATCTCACAATCGTAGTCCTTGATCAACTCCAACCATCGTCTCTGCCTCATGTTTAGTTCCTTTTGAGTGAAAATATACTTCAGACTTTTGTGGTTTGTGTATATCTCACACTTTTCCCCATACAGGTAGTGCCTCCAAATATTCAGAGCAAACACCACTGCCGCTAGTTCCAGGTCATGAGTCGGATATCCCTTCTCATAGTCCTTCAGCTGCCGTGACGCATACGCAATGACCTTCCCATGCTGCATCAACATGCATCCAAGGCCTTTGTGTGACGCATCACTGTACACCACAAATCCCCCTGTATTATCTGGCAATGATAACACAGGTGCTTCACTAAGTTTCTTCTTTAACTCCAAGAAACTCTCTTCGCACTTATACGACCATACAAACTTTACAGTTTTCCTTGTCAAATTTGTCAACGGTGTCGCTATCTTTGAAAAGTTCTGAATAGACCTCCGATAGTAACCCGCTAATCCCAAGAAACTTCGGACTTCTGTTGGCATCTTCGGTTGTTCCCAGTTTATTACTGCTTCCACCTTCGTTGGATCCACTGATACGCCATCCTTGTCAATTACGTGCCCCAAAAATTGCACCCTTTGTAGCCAAAATTCGCACTTCGAAAACTTTGCATATATCTTCTCCCTTCTCAACGTCTCCAGAGCTATCCTCAAATGTTCGATGTGTTCCTCCTCCGTCTTCGAGTAGACTAAAATGTCATCTATGAAAACGACAATAAATTTATCTAGGTATTGCTTGAACACTCTGTTCATCATATCCATAAATGCCACTGGCGTGTTTGTCAGCCCAAACGACATCACCAAAAACTCAAAGTGTCCATATCGAGTTCTGAATGTTGTCTTTGGAATATCCTCCTGCCTCACCTTCAGTTGGTGATATCCCGTCCTCAAGTCAATCTTCGAAAAGTATTTCGCTCCCTTCAATTGGTCAAACAAATCATCTATCCTGGGCAACGGATACTTGTTCTTAATCGTGACTTTGTTCAACTCCCGATAGTCAATACAAAGCCTAAGCGATCCGTCTTTCTTCTTTGCAAATAGTACTGGCGCTCCCCATGGAGATACACTCGGACGAATATACCCCTTATCTAGCAACTCCTGCAGTTGAACCATCAATTCTTTCATCTCCACCGGTGCCATCCTGTACGGTGCCTTTGAGATCGGTGCGGTTCCTGGTACTAAGTCGATCACAAATTCCATTTATCTATCCGGCGGTAAACCCGGTAGATTTTCTGGGAAAACATCTGGGAATTCCCTTACTACAGGTATCTGACCCATTTCACTCCCTACTCTTTGAGTATTAACCACGTGAGCCAGATAACCTATACAACATTTCCTTAGCAATTTCTTCGCTTGCATCATCGTCAGACAACGAGATTGTCTAGGCGATTTACTCCCATAGAATTCAACCCTCGACTTATCTGGAGTCTTCAGGTGTATACATTTCTTTTGGCAATCAATCACAACTCCATGATTAGACAACCAATCAATCCCAAGAATCACATCAAATTCCCCTAGTCGTATCAGAATTAAATCTACGCTCAGTTTATACCCGTTTATCTCAGCACAACAATTTCTATGGATGTATTCCACAGGAATAACTTCTTTATTAGCTACTTCAACATTCATAGGATTCTCTAATTTCTCACGAGGTAAGTTTAACAATTTAGCAAATTCATCCGACATAAATGAACAGGTAGCACCCGAATCAAATAATACATATGCACTGATATTGTTGATCAAAATAATACCTGACACCACGTCCTTCGACTCCACCGCATCCTGAACGGTCATGTTGAAAGTGCGTGTCGTTGGTCTGTTGGTTTGGCTAGCTGGCCCTCCAATATTCAGCCTGTTGTTATTGTTGTTGTTGTTGTTGTTCCTATTACCACTTGTTGCATCCCCCTTCCTTTTCGGGCAATCCTTGATTTGATGATCTGGTGCTCCACATGAGAAGCATCCTGCTTTCTTTCCCTTTGGGCACTAATTAGCAAGGTGTCCTTGTTGCCCACAATTGTAACAAACTCCTTTCCCTTTCATGCACTCTCCAGAGTGATTCTTTCCACAATTGTTGCACTTATTACCCTTTTTAACCTCTCCTCCGGATTTGTTTCCACCAGAAAATTGGCTATCACTCCATTTCCTTTTATTCGGGTTACTTCCCCCACTGCTTCCTCCCTTATTTACTTCATGACCCTTCTTTTTGTCTTGGTTGAACTTTGCCAGAGCCTCGTTGCCTCCTTCGGCGATGATGGCCCTTTCCAACAACGTAGAAAATGTGTCAATCCTTAGAACTGCCACCCTACTATACAACCACAGTTTCAGGCCTAATTCAAATCTCATTGCCTTTCTGGCTTCAGTGTCTACCTGGTGAGGTGCAAATCGGGCTAACTCATTAAATTTAGCTGCATACTCTGCAACTGACATGTTCCCCTGCTTGAGCTCCAGAAACTTCACTTCCATGTTCTGCTTCATACTCTCCGGGAAATAGTTCTCGAAGAATAGCTCCTTGAAACGTTCCCATGGTATCGTACCATCTCCAGCACGTCCTTTGTTGGCCTTCCACCAATAGTTCGCTTCACCTTTCATCATAAAAGTGGTGAACCCTGTCTTCTGCTCTTCCGCCACCCTTGCAACCTCGAACACTTTTTCTATTTCTTTGATCCAGGTTTGGGCTTCAATCGGGTCTAGTGTTCCCTTGAACTGGGATGTCCTACTAGCTTAAAGTCTTTGAAACTAGCCAAATGTTGCGCAGGCTGCCGCTCTAGCTGTTCTCTAACAGGTGGGGGTCTATTTCGCATGGCTTCTGCCAGCAACTCAGCAAACGCTCGCATTGGGTCTGGGTGACCCTGAGTGTTATTAACCGATTCCTCAACCCTTTGGTTACGCGGTCGTCCTCTTGGCGCCATGATCTGATAAAAGAAAACCATCGACTTTTACTTATAGATCTAGGTCTCATGCAATAAATCATTTAAGTCAACAATTAAAAGTAAAATCATCTATCAAACACACTTGATTTAACTAAAACAACTGCATTTATAACCATATGTCACTGTTTTAATACAACCAGACTCAACATGTGGCATACATCTATAAACGCTAATTGACATAGCCTGCCAACCATTAACTATCCACTAATAAACAAAACTGGGGAATAATAACCTTCCACCCCTCTATCAGAAACAAAATTGGGGTTCAACTACTATCCCATACACGCTATAAGCATAGGGATTTACAACATAAGTATGCCCCTATTATAACAAAAGTGGGACCTTCTGCAAACATACTGTCAAAAATAGCACATCACCGCCTGCTGTGGCGAATTGCAACCCTGAGCTCCCATCGAGCCAGCCTGTCGACCACTCGGCGCCTAATCACGCGCCTGCTGCTCCCCTCATCCTTGGGGTACCTCCTCACCCTGTCCTTTAGCCTGCCAATAGAAGTGATCAAGCCCAAACGGAGGGAATCAATCTCTGCAGTCAGGGCTGCTAACTGCTCCATAGCCTCATCTCGCTCCAGACGAGTAGTCTCCAGCTGATCCTCTACCCGCTCTATCTGTCCTACCAACACCACATTCCTCTCTAAAAGGTCATAAACCATCACACCAAGTTGACCAGAAGCCCCACGCCGACCGTGAACCTCTGCCTCTAACTCGGCAATCCTGTGGTCCTTTTCTTTCAACTTCTGGGTCAACTCAGCCTTTTCCCCTAAAGTCTGATACGCCAATGACCTGTACTGCTCCTCTCGGTCCTGGTGATCCTGGTTCTGCTCCTCTAAGTGGGCTACTCGACTCTTGAGCTCCTCATTCTTATTTGTCAGCTCTTCGATGATATCACTAGCAGTAGTGCCCATGCCATCTGCATACTCAGGTGGCTCCTCATCCTCCACCAATGGATCCTCCTCGAGGTCCTCATCTTCCCCCTCATCACTTACCAACCTCAGCGCTCCTCCGGTAACTGGCTCCTCCTCAGAACCATACTCGGCCTCAGACTCATCCCTAGTGTCCATCATCTCTGGCTCACTCGGCTGCACCTCTACCACATGCCCTACTTCCACATGAATGTCTGTGAACTCTACCTCTCTAGCAGGACTGTACTCTCCCATCTTAGACATCCTACAGCCACAAACAGAAACAAATAGACAGCAAGATGTCAGTGCCACAATAAAATATATTCATTGATAAAATGAAATGATATTTTATCATGCACAACTCGGCTCGATGGATTTCCACAATCCACCTCCAGACATGATCACTAATTGAATCTCCGCGATCCATCACCTAGCGTACTCAATACGAGTTTAATACTAAGGTTACAGCCTAGGTTTCGCATTCCTAAAGTTTATAACCTATAGCTCTGATACCAACCTGTGACACCCCCAAATTCAGTTACCAATATCTCGAATTTGGTGCTCACGATAAAATACATCCATACACCTCTAAACAACATAAATCAACTAATGCGGAATAAAATAAACATATGTTGTTCATTACAAAAGGTTCACTACGGTTCCAAGGTCTATAACCTTAAATAAATACATCGCAGAATACATTAATAATATAAAACTATTCCACGATTACATAACGGGATAGTACATATAACTATTCCTTAAGCTTTCCTTTGCCTTTGTCCGCTTTGGAACTCCCCGGCTTAACTGCAATAGGTTCATGATATAGCAAGGGTGAGCAACTACTTTGCTCAGCAAGTTTAAAATGAATAAAGGAGATATATCATGAATGAATAAGAATAATAACTGCATAAATCAACAATTTATGAACATTGATGAAATAGCTGAAATGACATAATCAAAGTCCAAATGAAACAATGAATAATAATTATTTACTGCTGAGTGGTCCAACCGACCATGAACTTTTGGCCAAAGAGTCAATCATTCAACTAACTCCTTTAAAACCTGGCCCCGTCAGTTGTACTCGAGGGGATCAGCCTCTTGTACATCATGTATATGCATAACATTTAACTCTGACTACATCGAATAACCGAAACATTATAATCCCCTAATAAGGGTTGCTCTCTCAGTCCAAGAATCCGTACCAACTACTGGTTTAGATAGCTTTTAAAATAATAACCTGTATATGTCTAGCCGAAACAAATGGCGTAGACTATTTCCTTAAACAATTCATGAATGAAGAACTTAAACGTTTTCACAATCCAACAACAAATAATGACTTCAAATGCATAAGCTGCGAATATCAATAATTATCTTGGAGGTGGAGTAATTGACAATATTTAATCCACTAATATGATTCAAAAGTAATAACTCCATTTGAGTCATAAAACTTGCAACAATGTACAACACCTGTATAAAATATGAAACTTGCTCAAAATATAATTCGAGTAAGTTTAGGGAAACTTGCCCAACACAAGGGTTAGACAAACGTTAGGAAACTTGCAATAATATAGAATGATTGCTCAATCAATAAATAACTCGCACAATAAACAAAAGTTGTACGGTTGAGAAAAAACCTGCCCAATATTAAATTGAGCTAGGGTAAGGAAACTTGCCTGGTGCGTCTGCTACAATATTACAACACACGCTCCTTAATATCCTACACAATTAAGTACATATCCACATAACAATTAGTCACATACCGGATATCAAATAATGTCTTATATTACTCTATAATGTCTCATTCATACTAGAAACAAAATATTAAACAAGGTTATGCCCACTAGTTACGGCGTTACGATGCTTGTTCGTTCGTACGCCAAGCGACACGCAATTGCGTACGCCTAGCCCGCCCATTCGATTTATCTCATACTCATTGGTTAATGCTAAGCATCATTATAAATTATAACATTCATGTTTTAGAACTTAGAACGTCATTTTACATTGTTGGGAGCATTACATGTGCTTACGTGCATGCCCGACACCCTCCGATTGCCCCCAATTACGTATCAGTCCTATAAATGGCCAATTTAGACCATTCTACAGACCTTAAATTGAAAACCTTAAAGAACAAAAGTTGTAGGTCTACTCGTTCTCTTTCCAAAACATCCTGAATCACTTCAATCCGAGTTCGTATGAGAAAGTTATGCCCATATTACTAAAGGACGTCAAAGCTGTTTGCACAGTCTCTTGTCCAGCGCCGTAGGCGCTCAAAATGGCCTATGACCAGCGCCTAAAGCGCTCTATTGCAGTAACTGGACTCGTGGCCAGTGCCTACCCAGCGCCTTAGGCGCTCGGCCTGAGTCCCCAACCCGTTTTGCTTCCCGGAATGCTCTGTTTTGGTGTTCTAGACCTATCTTGCTTCCAACCACCATAACTCCCTCAATACACGTTCAAATTGGTCCGTTCCGGACTCTATGGACTCCTAAGACATAGGGATACAACATATCAAAAATTTAGAGCTATCCATTAACATTAACATGTTGAAATCCTTGACCAAAGTATCAACTCACATTTTATTTTCGTGTTCTTGGTGTTCTTGGTGTTCTTCACTAAAATCGTCACCAAATCTTCGTTTTAACACCTTTTTACTCGATTCAAGTTGGGTTAACTTTGTAACTCATGGAACTATAATACCATAACAACAAATAAATTAAACACACAAGAAATCATAGCTACAAAGTCCTCTAAAATGCTCCGAATGTCCAATGTCCATGTTTTGTCCATTGTTCTTGCTCCATTAAGCCAAGGTAAGGATTTCTTGCATTTTTGTTTCACTTTGATGTTATTAATAGCTTACATATCCTCTTAACAACATTTACAAACATCCAATACAAACAAAAACAACAAGGATCGCTAGAAAATCAATCTACAAGCTCAAGAGCTCAAAAACCATAAAAACTTGAAAACCTAAACAAGAAATCGAATGGAAAGGATTTGGTTGGTGTTTACCTATGTAAATCCTTCCTAGATGCTAGAGAGCTTGCTAGGCTTGGCTTGAGACTCTTCTCCTACTTCTTTGGTTCCTTTCTTCTCCACCTATGCCTCTCCTTTCTTCTTCCTTTAAGTTCCTTCCTCTTCTTCTTCCTTTGTTCTTGTTCTTCAGCACTTTCTCTCTCTAACAGCAGCTCTCTCCCTCTCTCTCTCTCTATCAGCTGATGGTTGCAAGAGAGAATTGGAAAATGATTTGGCAGAAGTGGAGGAGTGAATTAGGGAGAAGTGGAAGAAATGGGTTAGTGGCTCAAGGTGGCCAGATTTTCTATTGGCTAACAATTGTTTATTTGTTCCCACTTATTCAACATGCAATTCCACTCATTTGGCCTCTCCCTTACCATGTTACCCGAATACTCCCTCATCTAAACACCAAAATGCTGATTTTTGTGCCCATATCCCACATGGGTCAAGTCTTGGGTCATGGGTTGGGTCATGGGTTTGGGTCACCCTTAAAAATCACTTGGGCTTCTAATTTAATTCCCATTGGGCTCCCATAAATCCTACACTTGGATTATTATCTCATTGCCTAAATGGGTTGGCTATTATTAGGAAAAATCGAAGTCACCCGAGAAGACGTCTCTAGATGAATATTCCCCACGTGAATACTAACTCGTGAATAGAGATTTAACAATGCTACGCGAAATCAAATATTCACGTAAATAAAACTATAACATGTGAAATTTCATGCATTCACATAATCCAGGTTGCCACACAACCTTTAAACATGCAACACAAAATGATATTAATAAAGTATAATATATCCGCTAATATTCAAAAATTCGAATTACAAGGTAAACCCAGAATTCTCGGTCGTTACATCATCAAAACGGATGTTCCATCTTCGAGAAGCTTGCTTCAATCCATAAATAGATCGTTGTAGCTTACAGACTTGGTTTGTTCCAACCGTTGAAACAAAACCCTCTGACTGTATCATATATACATTCTCCTCAAGTTCTCCATTGAGGAAGGCCGTTTTCACGTCCATTTGCCAGATCTCGTAGTCATAATAAGCTGCAATTGCAAGCAAAATCCGAATGGACTTGAGCATTGCTACTGGTGAAAAGGTTTCATCATAGTCAACTCCTTGTCTTTGTTTGAAACCTTTTGCAACCAGTCAGGCCTTATAGGTCTCTACCTTGCCATCTGCTCCTGTCTTTCTCTTAAAGACTCATTTACACCCAATAGGCTTAATGCCCTCAGGTGGTGAAACCAAAGTCCATACTTGGTTTTCATACATGGAGTCCATATCAGATTTCATGACTTCTAGCCATTTCTCTGAGTCTTCACTACTCATAGTCTCTTCGTAAGTCAATGGATCATCATCATTTATGATCTTTACCTCATCATCATCCTCTATGATGAATCCATACCTATCAGGTATCTTCGGTACTCTTACAGATTTACGAATATGTAGTGGTACAGTAGGTTCTTCGACTTGGTCAGGTACCTGACTTTGATCCGTAGTATTTTGTGGTTTTTGAACTTCTTCAAGATATATCTTACTCCCACTGAGCCCTTCAAGGATAAACTCCTTTTCCAAGAAGGCAGCGTGTTTCGCAACAAACACCTTTTGATCATTGGGATGATAGAAATAATACCATACAGTTTCTTTAGGGTATCCCACAAATATACATTTGTCGGATCTAGTCTTTAGCTTATCATGCTCAAACCTTTTGACATAAGCTGGACAACCCCAAGTCTTAACATACTTAAGATTTGGTTTCCTCCCTGTCCATATCTCATATGGGGTCTTTGGGACGGATTTGGTAGGTATCTTGTTAAGTAGGTATGCAGCCGATTCTAGGGCATAACCCCAGAAGGATACTGGAAGGTCGGTAAAACTCATCATGGAACGAACCATGTCCAACAATGTTCGATTTCTCCTTTCAGATACACCATTCAACTGTGGCGTCCCTGGTGGAGTCCATTGTGAGATTATACCATTTTCTTTGAGACAATTGAGAAACTCATTGGTCAAGTATTCCCTTCCTCAATCCGATCGAAGAATTTTAATACTATTACGAGTTTGTTTCTCTACTTCACTTCTAAATTCTTTGAACTTTTCAAACGATTCAGATTTGTATTTCATTAAATACATATATCCAAATCTAGAATGATCATCAATGAAAGTAATAAAATAAGAATACCCTCCTCGTGCATTCGTATAGGTCCACATACATCTGTGTGTACCAACGCTAACAACTCTGTAACTCTTTCTCCTTTTCCACTAAAAGGGGATTTTGTCATCTTACCCATGAGAAAAAATTCACAAGTTAGATATGATTCGTAATCAGATAGCTCTAAAAGCCCATCTTTATGCAACTTGGATAATCTTGTTTCATTGATATGACCGAGTCTACAGTGCCATATAAAGGTATAATTAACATCATCTCTTTTTCTTTTCTTAGTTTGTTCAATTTGAAGTATATTTTCATACAAGTCAAGTATGTAAAGTCCGTTCAGTAGGTTCCCAACACCATATAAAACATTTTTATTATAAATAGAACAACTGTTGTTCTTTATTATAATATCAAAACTATCCATATCCATTATAGAAATTGAAATAATGTTTCTAATGAGTGTCGGAACATAATAACAATTATTTAAACTAATGAACTTGCCCGAAGGCAGTGCTAAACAATAAGTCCCTACAGCTAATGTAGCAACCTTTGCTCCATTTCCCACTCGTAGGACGACTTCATCCTTGTTTAGCTTTCTACTTCAGCTTAGTCCCTACATATTATTACATATGTGAGAACTACAGCCGGTATCCAATACCCAAGTAGAATTTTGATTTTCAGAAAAATTAATTTCAATCATGAACAAACCTAGATCGGAAATCGAAGCTTCTCCAAGCTTCTTTTGGCCCGCAAGATACTCCTTGCAGTTCTTCTTCCAGTGTCCCAGCTTATTGCAATGGTAGCAAATTCTTTTGCTATCTGGATCAGGTTTCTTTTTATCCTTACTCTTCGCCTTGCCCTTAGCCTTCTTGTTTTTTCTTCTTTTCAGAAGATACCTTGGGCCTTTTCCTTTTCTTGGAAGAATCATCCACTAGTAAGACTTGGTTCTTGTTAGATGAGAAGTGACCTTCAGCAGTTTTCAACATGTTAAGTAACTCAAGCAAGCTGACGTCCAACTTATTCATGTGAAAATTCACAACAAATTGTGAGAAGGTGTCCGGGAGTGACTATAAGATCAAATCTTGGGTTAACTCCCCATCCATCGCGAACCCACGTTGTCCCAGTTGTTCAATCAGATTGATCATCTTAAGGACATGAGTCTCAACAGCAGTGCCCTCGGTCATACGAGATTGGAAGAGCTCCTTAGATATCTGATATCTAGCAGTCCTACTTTGCTCACCATACAACTCTTTGAGGTGCAGCAATATAGTAGGAGCATCCATAGTTTCATGCTGACGCTGAAGCTTGTTACTCATGGATGTGAGCATGATGCATTGAGCCAAGATTGCATCATCTTGCCACTTTCTGAAAGTAGCAATCTCTTCCTCAGAGGCTGTTTCTGCAACATTTGCAGGGACTGGCGAATTTAGGACATAAGAAATCTTTTTAGCAGTAAGAACAATTCTCAGATTCCTTAACCAGTCCGTGTAATTCGGTCCGGTCAGTTTGTTAGCATCAAGTATGCTACGCAGTGATAGTGAGTTTGACATTTTTAAATTCTGCATGTGAAATAAACAACATTTTAGCATACATTCATTTAATTAATTACCAAAATAAATTAGGTCTTTATTTTAAATTGGTATCTCTCACTTTTCATCAAACTATATTACCATCAATATATATAGTTCGGCAAATCTAATTAAAGATTTGCTAGTGAGAATAAGGATCCCATTTCAAATGTATATAGCCTTGTGTGACACAACAAACTATATATAAATAAATAGGTAGACAACTATTATCAATTACATCACTATGTAACTCCTTGTCATTTTGCCTCTTAGATTATTTTGATCAAGTGTGACACATTCGAATCAAAATTATCTAAGTTAAGTCCAACCTAGCACTTCCATATATTCGAAAGAAACACACCGTCCTTGTGTGACACAACAAAACAGCATCGTTCAGTCTATTTATAAGTATCAAATGTGATAAAGCAACATCTTAAATATTTAATACTTGCCTTGTGTGACACAAAAAACTCATATTAAATATTTAATACTCTATCGCTTTACCATGCTAGAAGGCGACGTTCGATATTCCAAATATCTTTGAACGCTTAGGACTTAATATAATTTCTTTAAGGGGTTTGTAATTATTATTTGTCTCATCTTGTTTATCGCACATGCACATATATATATAAAATACGCGTCATATTATTTTACATGCGAAGCATGTTGGATAATATATAATATATATATATATATAGTAAGCATGCACATATAAAATACTATATTCTACCCGGATTGATTATGGACTTTTATTCTAGTTTGGTCCACTAGAGCCACCAAGTGAACCAAAAGGTCAAACCTAGGGTGCAAGAATAAAATTTAAATATAACTATTACATTTAAACCTGGGCTTCATTACAAACGGGTCTTCAAGCGCTCCTTGCTCCTTTGTCTCCAATTCTTCAAAATTAATTCTAACTAGTCCTATTACAAAAAACTATTCACAATAAATAGAAACCTTGATCAGCAATCAAGGGGAAGTACATAGGAAGGAGATAGAATTTATATTAAGAAAAAATTAGAGAAGACGAGGTACGCAGACCCCATTTATAAAAACCCATACATTCAAGCATCCACTAAAATAAATCCAATCACACATTAGTCAATAGTCCATAATCAATCCCTATTTATTATCATACATATCTCTATATATATTAAAAAATAACATTCATCCTATGAATAATAAAACCATTCCATGTATGCATTGATATCAATTAATGGGCAAAAGTTTTGCTAATATTTAGTTTTGAAACAAAATAAACTCTTTTATTTTAATCAAAAACCAAATCCAAATTAAACTCCTTTAATTTTAGCAATCTGAAATCCTATTCCAGATAAAATAAACATCTTTATTTTAAACGTATATCAATTAAATAAACTATTTATTTTAATTGAAGGAAAAATTATTTTTCGGATTCTGCTGTCCGGCGCAGCTGCGCCCAGAATGAACTGGGAAACGGCGCAGCTGCGCTGAACCTTAGAAATGACTTTCTGGGTTTGGGCACAGCTGCGCTCCAGAATGAACTGGAAACGGCGCAGCTGCGCCGCGTAGCAGATTCAAAAAAAAACAGATTCTGCCCAAAAATTTTGATCCAATCGCATACCATACACATATGGAATCATCAAAATCGATAATTAGCACAAGATTAGGCTCTAATACCACTGTTAGGTTTGTATATAATGCAAGCATGCAATTGTAGACACCCAAATTTTGCACTTCGTATACTAACCCTGACAGGAGGGCAAATTCGTCAAATGAACCGGCCTGCGAGAGCAAAGGATGGACAAGTACGAACACTCGACGCCACCGTGACGATTTACAACCGAAACCGACGTGACAACAAGGCCGTCCGAAATGAGCATTCCCGAATGATGTGGCACGTCTCCCAGTAATTCCCAAACTGCAAAATACGAGTCTGTCGGCAAAAACCGACGTCACGACACGAGAATCGAGGCATAGCACGAAAACCGAGAAAGTCAAGCTAGCCAGTCGCGGATTGATCTGCGGCCAATGAGTGCGCCTTTTGAAAACACGGAACTCAAAACACGAAAACCGAAAATCAGCTGAGTGGAGGGTTGGCGGCCAGCCAGCCGCAGATCAATCTGCGGTCAGCCGCAGATCAATCTGCGGCCAGCCACAGATCCATCTGCGGTCAGCCGCAGATCAATCTGCGGCCAGCCACAGATCCATCTGCGGCTGGCTTTGGCCAGCCTATTTCACCTCATCCTTCATTCAGCATACAGGAGTTGGAAGCGGCGGAAGAATTGGGAGAGAGGAAGAAAATAGCAACAGCAGCAGCGAGTTAAGGAGAAAAAAGAGAGAAAAAAGTGAGGATTTATATCCCTATTGTTAGATTGTATCATATACTTTCTCTACTCTAATTAATATACGAGTTTATACGAATTGTGGTGTCATTTGCAAGGTGAAAATCCCTCTTTTACAGCATTTTTGTTATATCATTTTGTTAAACTTTTGGTCATTTGGGTTATATCAAATGTAGTTTTCCTTGTATATTATGGTGAATCCATGGATGGAGGACTATTAGTGAAGGTTCCAAATGGAACGAAATTCTTCCTAAAGGCCCGATGATATCCATTTGATGATTTTTAGCTCGTTATAGTGATGTAGTAATTTTGGGCGTGAGTCTAGGAACGCGACCCCGTGGTCCAAATCCGATGATGGACATTTTTGGATGTATGTAATAGGGCCGATCTACCCTTTATTGTAAATATGTAATTGTCGGGCCTTAAAGCGATATCAAGTCGAAAATCGGGTTTAAGGCCCCGTAATAGTGAAGTATGTGATTGTGGGCGTTGGGGTTATTCGGGTGGCTTACATGCCCATGAATAGCCCCCACGCATTTTAATGTTTGGTTTGATTTGTGACACAAAAATTGATTTCAAGTTAAACGATGAAGATTTCTATAAAATCAATCAAAGTAGGTTATTAGCACCACGAGGCTAAAATTTGGAAATACTAATGAATGTTGATTCCTATTTAACGAGAAGGCTAAAGGAAAAATCGTTTTCAAACATCACAAAAATGATTTTATAAAAATAAGTAACGTTTTATTAAATCTTTGTGCATAGGGTTAAAGAGATCCTAGAAGTTGTCCATCATGCTATTTACGAAAGCAACGTATAGATCTCGATTCCTATTTTGACGAAGGTTTAGAAAACTCTTGTTTTTGCCAAAACAACACCTAATGAAAAATCTCATAGTTTTTGACAATTAAAATCAAACCTTTCTCATAAAGCTTTCTCGTATAAGCCGAAGGACATTCTAAAGCATTCTCAAAAGAAAGCACGACTTTTCATCAAAACCCAAATGGTTTCTTCATACAAACTCACCACGACATTCACATAGGCACACACACACACACGCACACATACACACATACATTCAAGAATTAAAGGATAGAAAAAGCATCAAGATTGCGGTAACCGTGTTTCACGGAAGACGGGGGGGTGCCTAACACCTTCCCCTCGCTTAAGCAAGCCCCCGAATTTTATGAATCTCGGCTCGCAGACCAATTAATTCGGAGTCACATATGAGCCAGCGATTTATAAAAAACGAGAACTCGGATGAGTTGGTACATCCATTTCAAATATACCAACTGGCGACTCTGATTAATTGGCTCATCATAAAAACGATATTTCAAAACCCCGTCGACAGTCATGCCAACCTTTTCCAAAAATCATCTAAACAAAAAGGGCTAAAATTGGAAAGGGTAACAATCATAAAAGAGAGCGATTCTCCCAGCGTCGACAGCTGTCAACTCTGCTAGGGACATTAGAGGGCTTAAGCCGCGTTCAAATCTTGATGTTGTCCTATCCTTTAAAATTCATGAATGTGTGTGTGCGTGCGATATTTTGACCTGTTGTTGTGTGATTGTGTTTTACCAATAAATGAATGGTTGAATGGAATTGCTTTACTTTAAAGTAATCATTTGCATACGGTGAGGACGATGAATGTGAATGTATGTTGAGAGTGTACCTCCTCTTGAGGCAAACCTGTCGGTTTCTTATTACTGGACTCGAAGGGGCTGCTTCCCGGAGATGGCTCAGAAAACGCACCACCCAGATCCGCTCCAATCGAAAGGATTCAGATGAGTAGATTGCGAATATTTGGGGACCTTCATGCCGAAAAGCCCGCGAGAGTAACCCTAGGGTAGGTCAGCCTTTGATAAACCTAACGAAAGGGAAGCTTCTTCATGCCCTTTTATCGTTCAGTTAAATAAATAAATGTCATGCAAATGGCATACAACTGTCATACCATCATCATCGTAATAAATATGTCCTATATCATGTGATTACATCACCTGCACATATAAAGAGAATACTGACATGGTTTTTGCAGGAAGGCAATCGATACCACGTACCAAGGTTTTCTAAAACTTCTAAATACTATCCTGTCATCAAACACTGACCTTGTTTTGCAGGATAAGATTAGAGAACCGTGAAAGCGTGGCCTAACGATCACAAAGAACCCGGAGTAGGGGCATATTTCGACCACGAAAAAAAAAAAAAGAGAAGAAGAATAATATAATAATCATGCATCAGTGTTGACATGCATCTGCCAACTTGTAACTGGCACAGCACTAAACTACGGCCCTTGTTTGTTTTGCGAGATTGCCCCTACGACCCAACTAAGAGGTCGTAAAGTCCATACTCCATCCATCCAAATGGCAGAGGCCGATAGCCATGAAATTACAGTTCTGCCACTCCAACAATACGGCCGAATACGAGGGATTCATCCTAGGACTGAGATTAGCCCTGGGAATGGGAATCAAAAAGATGATAGTAGTTGGAGACTTGAATTGGTCATCCGGCAGGCCATGGGAATATACAGCACCAAAGGGCATAAATGGGACCTAGCTACGGGACTGCTGAGATATCTAGAAGCCGAAGAAGCCCACAGACAAATGAACGAAGTACATGGCGATGTGTGCGGAGCCCATATGAGCAGAACATTTTTGGCAAAGAAAATCATGTGAACGGGTCACTACTGATAAACCATGAAAACTGACTGCGATGTTCATGTCAGGAAATGCCATCAATACCAGATCCATGCCAATGCGATCCATGCACCTCCTAATGAGCTCCATTGCTTGACCTCACCGTGGCCAGTTGGACCGTGCAGCAGGTGATATCCAGGAAGGGGTAAATCCAGGAGTATGGCAGTGAATCCCGGCCAGTAGAAGATCAATGGGTTTTAAAATTCTGAGTTTTATTTCAAATCCCTGCACGCTCATGTCATTTTGTCATGTTATCCAAAAAGAGGATCATGTGCTGAAATGTTTTATATATATGACAAGTATTTTTGTTTTATGTCAGGTACCCCGATTTGAGGCATTCTAGCCTGACGAGCGATAGGCCAAACTTGAAGGAGGATCACAATTTTGGTATAAAGCTAGATTTTGATCTGATGGGGATTGAGCAGGACGAGGCAGATATCGACAATACGCCTGATGAGATCAAAGGAGGGGTCGAAGATAAACCCAAACCCGACTTAGACCAAACCATCGCCATCAAACATCAGAACCCCTAACGATCACAAAGAACTCGGAGTAGGGGCAAATTCGACCCAAAAAAAAAATAGCCGAGTTGTTGAGCCTGTATGGAGATATGTTCGCTTGGTCCCGTGGCGACGTGATTGGATTGTCCACAGACGTTATAAGACATCGACTGCCCATCAAGGAGGGCTCCGACCAATTAAGCAAAAGTTGAGAACGTTGAAGCCTGAATGGAGGTTGAAAGTAAAAGATTATCAAGCGGTTTAAAGCAGGAATCATCACGGTGTCTATTAACCCTGAATGGCTTTCCGACAGAATCCCAGTACCACAGCCTGGAGGAGAAGTAAGGGGCCGCATCGACTATAGAAATCTAAACGAGGCCCTCAAGGAGGAGATATACGACAAATTCAAGATCAAACATTTTGATTCAGTCATTTACCGGCCCAAAATGAATGGGGCAGTGGGGGCTGCAAATAAAACACAAAGACGATCATGGGAAGAATGTCCGCCAATCATCGGGGATGGCCGGATTTATTGTCGCTCACCTTGTTTGCCTATCGAACCTCAGTTCGCACATTTGCAGGGGCAGCCCCTTACGCATCTCCCGGGCATACGATGAGAGGGTACGATCCCAGAAATTCAAAATAAACGATTTAGTCCTCAAAAGGATCGCGCCCTGCCAAGACGAAGCTATGGGGAATTTCGCTCTAAATTAAAAGGAGCCGTCACGAAAAAAAAAAATCCTCTCTGGGGGAGCCCTCATCTTACAAGGAATAGACGGGAAGGCGTTCCCCAGCCCGTTAATTCTGACTCTGTGAAACAACTCTGTAATCTAAAAAAAAAAAAAAAATCCCCCAAACCTTTCAACAGGTCAAAGGACCGGATCTTTTGTCAGCCCAGCGAGATACCGATGCAACCAGTACAAGGGAGATCACAAGAAAAGCAACTTAACACTGGGGCATTTAGCAACTACCCAGGAAATGATGACGTGCAAATTGGCACCCATGCAACAATCCCATCAACATGCACCATCATCATCCGATGCTACCTCATGTCAATTCAATATTCAACGATACAATCATCTGGCATTTGTCAAGCATAGTTTTCCCGGGATACGATGACCCGCGTGAAAGGGGATTTTATTTGACTTGATAGGAATCGGATCAATTCTAACAAGCAACCGTGGAGCACGATCGTGAGTATGATTAGACGAAGAAGGCTATTCAACCTTTTGATCGGGTACAAAGCCTTAATTCAAAGCAACGTTTGCGACAGAATCGACCTCATGTGCCAGTCTTCACTTTGCATTTGCACGAACTTTCAGTTGTGGGGTATAAAACTATGACGACATTGATGGCAATTAACACGTAGTCAGACAGTCAATAATTATCAAGCTAATATCAAGAAGTCAGACGATAAATGATTATCAAGCTAATGTCTCGAATCGTGGCCTGGGTTATTCGAGTAATTAAGCCCGAGGGGTGTCTCTACACCTGGTGCCTTAAAGCCCTCTGGTTTGGGGGTTGCTGGCCCAACACTCGTTACATGGGTAACTCAGAGCCTAAGAAAACGAGCATTACAGTAGAGGAGGCCCGAGCAGATTCGAATCGTGGCATGGGCTACTCGAGTAATTAAGCCTAAAGGGTGTCTCTGCATCTGGTGCCCTAAAGTCGTCTGGTTTGGGAGTTACCGGCCTAACACTCGCTACATGGGTAACTCAAGCCTAAGAAAACGAATCTTGCGCAAGGTCAAGGAAAGAATGAATGGTGCAGACCACTATCTTGTCTCGAACCATGGCCTTGGTTACTCGAGTAAATAAACCCGAAGGGGTGTCTGTACACCTAATGCCCCAAAACCGTCTGGTTTGGGAGTCATTGGTCCAAAACTCGTTAAATGGGTAACTTTGAATAGCCCAAGAAAATGAGACAAGTGAAGTGGGCTAATAAAGAGAAAAGATAATACGAAAAACTCTCGGCTTTAAACAAGAAGTCATGGAAGAGAAACCCCTACTGAATGCTGCATCGCACAGTGCATTTGTCATATGACGTCAATCCTGCTAAGAACGTTGTCGAGAATGGAGACAGGATACCTTTGACGAGGAAAGGTAGTTCTTTTGAATTCGACCTTACTCGCGTACAATGACCATGAATGCTTGAAGGTGTTCTTACGATTTCATAACTCGTTAAATAGAAAATCATCAACTCACGAGGGATTGAAAATAACTTCCAATCTAGTACATTCACGGTTCACAACTCGCTAGATTGTGCGATCAACAGATATTCAATTTCATGTGCTTTAACTGCATTTACTCTTTTGTCGAGATTATAATATCTTTGTGTTAAACTAACACCAACGGCCCGAGCCTTCAAGTTTTGGCATTTGTTAGTTGTCTGATATGCAGGATCTTGCAGAGCTGGGGATAACTCAGCACGGTCAACATCGCGAGTTTTCGATAGAAATTCTTGGTAACAACACGCGCCAAGGTAGGGGCAATTAAGAATCGTGAAATGGAAGGAAGCTGAGGCTGCACAGAACTTCTCAGCATTGGGCGTCTCCCCAATCCTGACTATCACTACCTCGACATCCAAATGATCCACGTGTATGAGCATATACAAGGATGATATAATGCGGGACAACATCATATCGGCCAGCAGAAATGATCAAAAGGCCAAGGAGCCCAACATAGCTGTCGATCATCACAGAGAGCGAAACAGACTGCCTCAACTCGATGAAATGAGGATGACCAAGAACAGGCAGAGTACCAAACCAATGTTGAAGTCTAGAAACTACACTTCACGACGAGGTGTGATCCAATCAAATGTTGGCAAATAAACGACGACTGTCGAATCGTATCATTTGAATGAACAGGGGTCATTTCTATCTAAACATATGTTGTGCACATGCATCTGTCCATAACATATCTGCCAGATCATGCATAACATCTTTTGCATGCATACATGTACGATCAAAATGAAAATCTTTAGGGGAAAGTACAAGCACGTCGCTTTCAACCTCCCAAATGATCAGATCGTGATGGCTTTTGCGGCATGGTACGTGGACGATGTTGGTGGGAGATCTAGGACAGAAGCCGATCACACATACCACTTCAAGAAAATCACTCAAATCAAATCGAGCGACCCCTGGGAAGGGCTGGTATCCAAACAATCAATGACCCCTGGGAAGGGCTGGTATCCAAACAATTAATGACCCCTGGGAAGGGCTGGTATCCAAACAATCAGTGACCCCTGGGAAGGGCTGGTATCCAAACAATCAATGACCCCTGGGAAGGGCTGGTATCCAAACAATCAATGATCCCTGGGAAGGGCTGGTATCCAAGCAAGAAATGACCCCTGGGAAGGGCTGGTATCCAAACAATCAATGACCCCTGGGAAGGGCTGGTATCCAACCAATCAAAGACCCCTGGGAAGGGCTGGTATCCAACCAAACAATGACCCCTGGGAAGGGCTGGTATCCAAACAAGAAGTAAACCTGGGAAGGCATCCAAGCAAACCACAACAAGGTGGTGAGCAAACCTGGGAAGGCATCCAAGCAGACCACAACAAGGTGGTGAGCAAACCTGGGAAGGCATCCAAGCAAACCACAACAAGGTGGTGAGCAAACCTGGGAGGGCATCCAAGCAAACCACAACAGGGTGGTGAGTGAACCTGGGAAGGCATCCAAGTAAACCACAATAAGGTGGTGAGTGAACCTGGGGAGGCATCCAAGAAAACCACAACAAGATGGTGAGCACCCTGGGAAGGGCTGAGATCCAAACACTAACACCCTGGGAAGGGCTGAGATCCAAACAACTAACACCCTGGGAAGGGCTGAGATCCAAACAACTAACACCCTGGGAAGGGCTGAGATCCAAACAACAAACACCTTGGGAAGGGCTGAGATCCAAACAACCAAACCCCTGGGAAGGGCTGAGATCCAAATGATCAACCGGAGACGAGACCCGGTGATTACGACCGAGCGACCGGATACGAGACCCGGCCCCGACAAGACAATCGACCGGATACGAGACCCGGCAATTACGAGATGGGTGACCGGATACGAGACCCGGCCCCAACAAGACAATCGACCGGATACGAGACCCGGCGATTACGACATGGGTGACAGGATACGAGACCCGGCCCCAACAAGGCAATCGACCGGATACGAGACCCGGCCCCGACAAGACAATCGACCGGATACGAGACCCGGCGATTACGAGATGGGTGACCGGATACGAGACTCGGCGATTACGAGATGGGTGACCGGATACGAGACCCGGCCCCGACAAGACGATCGACCAGATACGAGACCCGGTGATCTCACGAGACTAGCGACCGGATACGA
The DNA here is from genome assembly GCA_034770075.1 of Aralia elata. Taxonomy (NCBI): domain Eukaryota; kingdom Viridiplantae; phylum Streptophyta; class Magnoliopsida; order Apiales; family Araliaceae; genus Aralia; species Aralia elata. The sequence goes on along the minus strand of JAVJAP010000249.1, from coordinate 575,248 downwards.
GACCCGGCGGTGACGAGACGATCGATTTGAGGACAAAACCCGACGACTAACAAGTGCAGTCAGGGGTTGATGCATTGACACCGTTACGAATGTTTTGCATGTCATACATCTTGTGTTGCATCTTAAGCTATATGTGTTGCATCATGTATGTACTGTCATTCTTATACACTGTCATTCATGCATCGGGTGTCTATTTCTTTATCCTGTTCATTTCATTTAACATTTCATAAACATGATAAAGAGGGGCAGCTGTAGACACCCAAATTTTGCACTTCGTATACTAACCTTGACAGGAGGGCAAATTCGTCAAATGAACCGGCCTGCGAGAGCAAAGGATGGACAAGTACGAACACTCGACGCCATCGCGACGATTTACAACCGAAACCGACGTGACAACAAGGCCGTCCGAAATGAGCATTCCCGAATGATGTGGCACGTCTCCCAGTAATTCTCGGACTACAAAATACGAGCCTATCAGCGAAAACCGACGTCACGACACGAGAATCGAGGTGTAGCACAAAAATCGAGAAAGTCAAGCCAGCTAGCCGCGGATTGATCTGCGGCCAATGAGTGCGCCTTTTGAAAACACGGAACTCGAAACACGGAAACCGAAAATCAGCTGAGTGGAGGGTTGGCGGCCAGCCAGCCGCAGATCAATCTGCGGCCAGCCGCTGGCCAGCCTATTTCAGCTCATCCTTCATTCAGCATACAGGAGTTGGCAGCGGCGGAAGAATTGGGAGAGAGGAAGAAAATAGCAACAGCAGCAGCGAGTTAGGGAGAAAAAAGAGAGAAAAAAGTGAGGATTTATATCCCTATTGTTAGATTGTATCATATATACTTTCTCTACTCTAATTAATATACGAGTTTATATGAATTGTGGTGTCATTTGCAAGGTGAAAATCCCTCTTTTACAGCATTTTTGTTATATCATTTTGTTAAACTTTTGGTCATTTGGGTTATATCAAATGTAGTTTTCCTTATATATTATGGTGAATCCATGGATGGAGGACTATTAGTGAAGGTTCCAAATGGAATGAAATTCTTCCTAAAGGCCCGATGATATCCATTTGATGATTTTTAGCTCGTTATAGTGATGTAGTAATTTTGGGTGTGAGCCTAGGAACGCGACCCCGTGGTCCAAATCCGATGATGGACATTTTTGGATGTATGTAATATGGCCGATCTACCCTTTATTGTAAATATGTAATTGTCGGGCCTTAAAGCGATATCAAGTCGAAAATCGGGTTTAAGGCCCCGTAATAGTGAAGTATGTGATTGTGGGCGTTGGGGTTATTCGGATGGCTTACATGCCCATGAATAGCCCCCACGCATTTTAATGTTTGGTTTGATTTGTGACACAAAAATTGATTTCAAGTTAAACGATGAAGATTTCTATAAAATCAATCAAAGTAGGTTATTAGCACCACGAGGCTAAAATTTGGAAATGCTAATGAATGTTGATTCCTATTTAACGAGAAGGCTAAAGGAAAAATCAATTTCAAACATCACAAAAATGATTTTATAAAAATAAGTAACGTTTTATTAAATCTTTGTGCATAGGGTTAAAGAGATCCTAGAAGTTGCCCATCATGCTATTTACGAAAGCAACGTATAGATCTCGATTCCTATTTTGACGAAGGTTTAGAAAACTCTTGTTTTTGCCAAAACAACACCTAATGAAAAATCTCATAGTTTTTGACAATTAAAATCAAACCTTTCTCATAAAGCTTTCTCGTATAAGCTGAAGGACATTCTAAAGCATTCTCAAAAGAAAGCACGACTTTTCATCAAAACCCAAATGGTTTCTTCATACAAACTCACCACGACATTCACATAGGCACACACACACACACGCACACATACACACATCCATTCAAGAATTAAAGGATAGAAAAAGCATCAAGATTGCGGTAACTGTGTTTCACGGAAGACGGGGGGGTGCCTAACACCTTCCCCTCGCTTAAGCAAGCCCCCGAATTTTATGAATCTCGGCTCGCAGACCAATTAATTCGGAGTCACATATGAGCCAGCGATTTATAAAAAACGAGAACTCGGATGAGTTGGTACATCCATTTCAAATATACCAACTGGCGACTCTGATTAATTGGCTCATCATAAAAACGATATTTCAAAACCCGGTCGACAGTCATGCCGACCTTTTCCAAAAATCATCTAAACAAAAAGGGCTAAAATTGGAAAGGGTAACAATCACAAAAGAGAGCGATTCTCCCGGCGTCGACAGCTGGCAACTCTGCTGGGGACATTAGAGGGCTTAAGCCGCGTTCAAATCTTGATGTTGTCCTATCCTTTAAAATTCATGAATGTGTGTGTGCATGCGATATTTTGACCTGTTGTTGTGTGAATGTGTTTTACCAATGAATGAATGGTTGAATGGAATTGCTTTACTTTAAAGTAATCATTTGCATACGGTGAGGACGATGAATGTGAATGTATGTTGAGAGTGTACCTCCTCTTGAGGCAAACCTGTCGGTTGCTTATTACTGGACTCGAAGGGGCTGCTCCCCGGAGATGGCTCAGGAAACGCACCACCCAGATCCGCTCCAATCGAAAGGATTCAGACCAGTAGATTGCGAAGATTTGGGGACCTTCATGCCGAAAAGCCCGCGAGAGTAACCCTAGGTTAGGTCAGCCTCTGATAAACCTAACGAAAGGGAAGCTTCTTCATGCCCTTTTATCGTTCAGTTAAATAAATAAATGTCATGCAAATGGCATACAACTGTCATACCATCATCATCGTAATAAATATGTCCTATATCATATGATTACATCACCTGCACATATAAAGAGAATACTGACATGGTTTTTGCAGGAAGGCAATCGATACCACGTACCAAGGTTTTCTAAAACTTCTAAATACTATCCTGTCATCAAACACTGACCTTGTTTTGCAGGATAAGATTAGAGAACTGTGAAAGCGTGACCTAACGATCACAAAGAACCCGGAGTAGGGGCATATTTCGACCACGAAAAAAAAAAAGAAAGAAAAGAAGAATAATATAATAATCATGCATCAGTGTTGACATGCATCTGCCAACTTGTAACTGGCACAGCACTAAACTACGGCCCTTGTTTGTTTTACGAGATTGCCCCTACGACCCAACTAAGAGGTCGTAAAGTCCATACTCCATCCATCCAAATGGCAGAGGCCGATAGCCATGAAATTACAGTTCTACCACTCCAACAATACGGCCGAATACGAGGGATTCATCCTAGGACTGAGATTAGCCCTGGGAATGGGAATCAAAAAGATGATAGTAGTTGGAGACTCGAATTGGTCATCCGGCAGGCCATGGGAATATACAGCACCAAAGGGCATAAATGGGACCTAGCTACGGGACTGCTGAGATATCTGGAAGCCGAAGAAGCCCACAGACAAATGAACGAAGTACATGGCGATGTGTGCGGAGCCCATATGAGCAGAACATTTTTGGCAAAGAAAATCATGTGAACGGGTCACTACTGGCTAACCATGAAAACTGACTGCGATGCTCATGTCAGGAAATGCCATCAATACCAGATCCATGCCAATGTGATCCATGCACCTCATAATGAGCTCCATTGCTTGACCTCACCGTGGCTAGTTGGACCGTGCAGCAGGTGATATCCAGGAAGGGGTAAATCCAGGAGTATTGCAGTGAATCCCGGCCAGTAGAAGATCAATGGGTTTTAAAATTCTGAGTTTTATTTCAAATCCCTGCACGCTCATGTCATTTTGTCATGTTATCCAAAAAGAGGATCATGTGCTGAAATATTTTATATATATGACAAGTATTTTTGTTTTATGTCAGGTACCCCGATTTGAGGCATTCTAGCCTGACGAGCGATAGGCCAAACTTGAAGGAGGATCACGATTTTGGTATAAAGCTAGATTTTGATCTGATGGGGATTGAGCAGGACGAGGCAGATATCGACAATACGCCTGATGAGATCAAAGGAGGGGTCGAAGATAAACCCAAACCCGACTTAGACCAAACCATCGCCATCAAACATCAGAACCCCTAACGATCACAAAGAACCCGGAGTAGGGGCAAATTCGACCCAAAAAAAAATAGCCGAGTTGTTGAGCCTGTATGGAGATATGTTCGCTTGGTCCCGTGGCGACGTGATTGGATTGTCCACAGACGTTATAAGACATCGACTGCCCATCAAGGAGGGTTCCGACCAATTAAGCAAAAGTTGAGAACGTTGAAGCCTGAATGGAGGTTGAAAGTAAAAGATTATCAAGCGGTTTAAAGCAGGAATCATCACGGTGTCTATTTACCCTGAATGACTTTCCGACAGAATCCCAGTACCACAGCCTGGAGGAGAAGTAAGGGGTCGCATCGACTATAGAAATCTAAACGAGGCCCTCAAGGAGGAGATATACGACAAATTCAAAATCAAATATTTTGATTCAGTCATTTACCGGCCCAAAATGAATGGGGCAGTGGGGGCTGCAAATAAAACACAAAGACGATCATGGGAAGAATGTCCGCCAATCATCGGGGATGGCCGGATTTATTGTCGCTCACCTTGTTTGCCTATCGAACCTCAGTTCGCACATTTGCAGGGGCATCCCCTTACGCATCTCCCGGGCATACGATGAGAGGGTACGATCCCAGAAATTCAAAATAAACGATTACCAATCCCTATTAGGAATTAAATAATAGTAATAGTAATAATAATAATAATAATAATAATAATAATAATAATAATAATAATAATAATAATAATAAGACTCCTCTTATTAATTTATATTTAATATTTTCAAAATATTAAATAATAAATATTAAGCTATTTAATGTAGTCTATCTCCATAGATTAAATTAAATACACTTAACTTATTATTACAATTATGTCATTTACTTCTTAAATAAATATTTTCCTTTTGCGGTGTGACCCTTTAGGTTCTCCGTATTAAATCGGTTGTGAATAAATCAATTAGAACAATTCTAATCTTATTTAAATAAATAAATTAAACTATTTAATTCATTTAAATAAATAATATTTATTCTACAATAAGGGTAAGCTCCCTTAGCGATCAACGACTTTCCAGATAATATAGATTTCAACATTAATCACAAAAGAACCTTTCAGTGCATAGTTACCGTACAATTCAATCCTTCTACCATACAATGTCCCAATTAAATATAAGACATGGAATTACTGTGAAGTCTTATTTTATTTAATTATATGTATTTCGATTCCCAAATGCACAACTCTAAATAATGCAAATTAGAAACTCCTTTCTAATTTCATTATGCCTTGGTCAAGGACTACTGAGTTGTCATTTATCGAATCACATAGGACATTCACATCTTTTACTAGACGTGGTAGATTCTTTGTTAATCATTCACCTATCTTCATGCACAACTTATTATACCCAATCATACCCTTTGATATACCCCAAAGGTCTTAAGGGACATGTCAAAGTATAACTCATCATACACGAGATACTATGATGATCTCAAGTCCAAGGATCACTTGTACTACTATCACTAGAGGAATTCCTATTGACAGACGAGTAAAACTCCATTAGGTATTCCTTAGCGAGCCACGTTCAGTGAACTTATTCTCCAATAAGCACCTACATACTTGTTTTAGTGTCTCCACACAAATGATTATGAGATCAATCATCCTCTTCATAAGAGCAAGCAACGTATGTACTAATCTATCCGGATTCACTAATCCCCCTTTTAGTAATCCAACGATTAGGAACGATTTTAGTTTGTAAGCTATCTAGAATTTAGATCTCATTAGCATGATCACCATCATGATTCTAAAAGCATTGCTCAAAACTATGGGTTTATCACATTTAATATAACAGCACTATGTAGATAATATAAAATGCCTTTTAAGAAAATCAATTCTTTTATTAATAAATGAATAAGATTACAAAGTATATGCTACATCATATCAAATATGATTGGCTTGTGTGAATACTACTTTCAAGTAGTGCACTCGGTCATTCGAGATCGGAAGAGCTCCTTAGATATCTGATATCTTGCAGTCCTACTTTGCTCACCATACAACTCCTTGAGGTGCAGCAATATAGTAGGAGCATCTATAGTTTCACGCTGAAGCTGAAGCTCTTTATTCATGGATACAAGCATGGTGCATTGAGCCAAGATTGCATCATCTTTCCACTTTCTAAAAGTAGCAATCTAGCTTTTCCTCAGAGGCTGTTTCTATAACAGTTACAGGGACGGGCGAATTTAGGACATAAGAAATCTTTTCAGCAGTGAGAACATTTCTCAAATTCCTTAACCAGTCCATGTAATTCAGTCCGGTCAATTTGTTAGCATCAAGTATGCTATGCATTGATAGTGAGTTTGACATTTTTCAAATTCTGCATGTGAAATAGATAACATTTTAACATACATTCATTTCATTAATTACCAAAATAAATTAGGTTTTTATTTAAATTGGTATCTCCCACTATTTTTATTAAACTATATTACCCTCAATATATAGTTCGGCAAATCTAATTAAAGATTTGCTAGTGAGAATAAGGATCTCATTTTAAATGTATATAGCCTTATGTGTACACAATAAACTATATATAAATAAATAGGTAGACAACTATTGTCAATTACATCACTATGTAACTCCTTTTATTTTGCCTCTTAGATCATAATGGCCAAGTGTGTGCACATCCGAACTAAAATAATCTAAGTTAAGTCAGACCCAACATTTCCATATAAGTGAAGAGAAAAATACAGCCCTTGTATGTGCACAACAAAGGTGTAATGTTCAATTCCTTATAAACATCCAATGTAATAAAGTAACATCTTAAATATTTAATATTTGTCATGTGTGTGAACAACAAACTCATATTAAATATTCAATACTCTATCGCTTTACCATGCTTAGAAGGTTGCGTTCAATATTCCAAATATCTTTGAATGTTACAACTTAATATGAGTTCTTTGAGGGGTTTGTTATTATTTATCTCATCTTGTTTAGCGCGCATGCACATATATTTATATATATATATATATATATATATATATATATATATATATATATATATATATATAGTAAGCATGCACATATAGAATACTATATTCTACCCGGATTGATTATGGACTTTTATTCTAGTTTGGTTCACTAAAGCCACCAAGTGAACCAAAAGGTCAAACCTATGGTGCAAGAACTGAATTTAAATATAACTATTACATTTAAATCTAGGCTCCATTATAAACGGGTCTTCAAGTACTCCTTGCTCCTTTGTCTCCAATTCTTCAAAATAATTCTAACTAATCTTATTACATAAATTATTTACAATAAATAGAAACCTTGATCAACAGACAAGGTGAAGTACATAAGAGTAAGATAAAATTTACATCAGAAAAATTAGAGAAGACAAGGTACGCAGACCCCATTTATAAAACCCATCCATTTAAGCATCATCTAAAATAAATTCAATCACACATTAATCAATAGTCCATAATCAATCCCATTTATTATCATATATATCGCCATATGCATCAATAAATAATATTCATCTCATGAAATTAAAACATTCAATATATATTAATATGATTTAATGGGCAATTTAAGTTAACATAAAATCCAATTTCAACTCCAATTAGTTATCATGGAATCCAATTCCAACTCTAATTAGTTATCATGAAATTCAATCCCAATTAAAATAAACATCTTTATTTTAATCCTTTTTCAAAACCAAAATAAACCTTTTATCTTAATTTGAAAATTGCACAAAAATTAAAAAATTGAATTTTCTACTAGACCGACGCGCCCTGCGCTGGACCTGCAGAAGTCGCCGCGCCACGGCGAAAAACTGGTTTTTTCAATTCGCGATTTTTTTTTATTGTTTTTCTCCAAACACATGATTTTACATCAACAATAATGCCCGATCAAATTGTTCTAAACACATATCAATATATATGAATCAAAATAATTAATAATTCGCATAAAGTTTGGCGCTTTGATACCACTGTTAGGTTTGTATAGAACGCGAACATGCAATCAAATTACATAATAAAGCGGAAGCGCGATAAAATCAGATTTTAAAATTTTTATACAAACCATCATCATGATCTTTCTTTATGCGCAATTATTAATTAAACGAAAGTGATGGAGAATAAGAATTATACTCTCGTAGAATTCTAGCTTCCTCAGGTACAAGTTCAACTCCAATTTCGTTCGCGTTCTCCTTGAATTCCACCGATTAAATTCCTTTCTTTGATCAACGTTATCCACCCAAGTGTTTGGCCTCTAGAGTTGATCCACCAAGGAATAATATGTATTCAAGAAGATGGGTGTTGGCAAAACCCTAGTTTCTATCTTTATAAAAATTGTAAGTACTCTCTCCAATTCTAATGGAAGTGTGTTTGTAATCTTAATCCATGATAAGGCTCCTCTTATTTATAGATATAGGGAACCCTCCTAAACTATTTAGGATTAGGATTTTTATTCTAATTAAACTCCTTTAATTAATTAAACTCATAATCCAATTAGGAATTTATTCTAATTAAACTCCTTTAATTATTTTAATTAGGAATTTATTTTTCTTTTGCGGTGTGACCCTTTAGGTTCTCCATATTAAACCAGTTGTGAATAAATCAATTAGAACAATTCTAATCTTATTTAAATAAATAAATTAAACTATTTAATTCATTTAATTAAATAAAATTTATTCTACAATAAGGGTAAGCCCCCTTAGCGATCAACGACTTTCTAGATAATATAGATTTCAACATTAATTACAAAAAAACCTTTCAGTGAATAGTTACCATACAATTCAATTCTTCTACCATACAATGTCCCAACTAAATATAAGACATGGAATTATTATCAAGTCTTATTTTATTTAATTATATGCATTTCGATTCTTTAATGTACAACTCTAAATAATGCAAATTAGAAACTCCTTTCTAATTTCATTCTGTCTTGGCCAAGGACTACTGAGTTGTCATTTTATCGAATCTCATAGAACATTCTCATCTTTTACTAGATGTGGTAGATTCTTTATTGATCATTCACCTATCTCCATGTACAACTTATTATACCCAAGCATACCCTTTGATATACCCTAAAGGTCTTAAGGGATATGTCAAAATATAACTTATCATACACAAAATACTATGATGATCTCAAGTCCAAAGATCACTTGTACTACTATCACTAGAGGAATTCCTATTGACAAGCAAGTAAAACTCCATTAGGTATTCCTTTAGTGAGTCACGTTCAGTGAACTTATTCTCTAATAAGCACCTTCATACTTACTTTAGTGTCTCCATACAAATAATTATGAGATCATTCATCATCTTCCTAAGAGCAAGCAAAGTATGTACTAATCTATCCGGATTCACTAATTCCCTTTTTAGTAATCCAACGATTAGGAACGATTTTAGTTTTAAGCTTTCTAAGAATTTAGATCTCATTAGCATGATCATTATCATGATTCTAAAAGCATTGCTTAAAACTATGGGTTTATCACATATAAAATAACAGCACCATATAGATAAAGTAAAATGTCTTTAATCAATCAACTCTTTTATTAATAAATGAATAAGATTACAAAGTATATGCTACATCATATCAAATATGATTGGCTTGTGTGCATACTACTTTCAAAATCGCGATCTGAAAAATCAAAAATCGGAACGGACAGAAGCCTCAGAGCCGCGGCGCTTTCTATGTGAGCCACAGCGTTCCATTACTTGAGCCATGACGCTTAATGCTCTCCTTGAGAGCCGCAACGCTCCATTCGTTGAGCCTCAACGCTTGGCTGAGCCGAGTCGTGACGCTCTCTCTTTGAGCTACGACATTTTAAGGGTGGTAAGTCCAATTTTATATTTTTTTTCAGAAATTCTAAATTAGAAATAAAAGAGTTTATTTTTGATTTGGAATTGGATTAAAATAAAGAAGTTTATTTTAATTGGAATTGGATTCCATGCGTTTTTTTAGAAATTCGTTTATTTTGATTTAGTTTGTATTAAAATAAAGGAGTTTATTTTGATTCAAAATTGGATTTTATGCTAACTAATATTGCCCATTAAATGATATCAATATATATATATATATATATATATATATATATATATATATATATATATTGAATGTTTATTGTCATTGGATGAATATATTATGATACATATGACGACATGTGTGATTAATCTTTTATTGATACATATGATGACATGTATGATAATAAAGGGGATGATTATGGACCATTGACCAATATGATTGAATTTAATTTTGATGGATGCTTGAATGAATGGGTTTTATAAATGGGGTCTACATACCTTGCCTATGTAATTTTCTGATGTAAATTCTATCTCCCTCCTATGTACTTCCCCTTGACTGCTGATCAAGATTTTTGTTTTATTAAAAATAGTTTGTAATAGGATTATTATAGAATTACTCAAGAAATTGGAGGTGAAGAGCAGGAACATTGAAGATCCGTTTGTAATAAAGCCTGGGTTGAATGTAGTTATATTTAAATTTTATTCTTGCACCCTAGGTTTGACCTTTTGGTTCATGGTGGCTCCAATGAACCAAATTAGAATTAAGTCAATAATCATCCCGGATAGAAATATGTGCATGCTAATTATATAGTAAATATATTATTATACATGATGATGTATGTTTAATATGACGCGTATTTCTATATATATATTTGCATGTGCGCTAAACAAGATGAGACAATTAATAACAAAACCCTCAAAAGATAATATATTAAGTTGATTGCGTTCAAAGACATTGGAGAATGTTGAACGTAGCCTTATAGCATGGTAAAGCGATAGAGTGTTGAATATTTAATATGAGTTTGTTGTGCACACAGAAGGCAAGTATTAAATATTTGAGATGTTGGTTTATTACATTAGATGTTTATAAGGAATTGAACAATACCGTTTTGTTGTGCACACACAAGGACTGTATTTTTCTCTTCACTTATATGAAAATGTTGGGTTTGACTTAACTTAGATTATTTTAGTTCGGATGTGCACACACTTGACCATTATAATCTAAGAGAAAAAATATAAATGAGGTACATGGAGATGTAATCGACAAGAGTGGTCTACCTTTTGAATAAATATGTAGTTTGTTGTGCACACACAAGGCTATATATTTATTGCAATTGGATTCTTTTCTCACTAAGCAAATTTTACAAAGTCACAAATACAAGATCTGCCAAACTATATATAGAGAGGGTTATATAGTTTGAGAAAAATAGTAGGAGACACCATTTTAATAAACACCTAAATTAATCTGGTGATTAATAAAAGTATGCATGCTAATGTTGTTAATTACAAATTCATTTATAGAATTTTACAAATGTTTAATTCACTATCACTTTGGAGCATATTAAATGCTAACAAATTAACCGGACCGAATTACACGGATTAGTTAAGGAATTTGAGAATAGTTCTTAAGGCTGAAAAGTTGTCTTATGTCTTTAACACGCCTATTACTGCAACAGTTGCAGACAATGTCTCTAGGAAAGAGTTTGCTACTTTTAGAAAGTGGCAAGATGATGTACATGTGGCTCAGTGTATTATGTTGGCATCCATGAGTAACGAGTTACAGCGTTAACACGAGAAAATGGATGCGTCTACTATGTTGCTGAACCTTCAAGTTTTGTATGGTAAGCAAAGTAGGTATGCTAGATATCAGATATCTAAAGAGCTCTTCCGATCTAGAATAACAGATGGCATTACAGTACAGACACATGTCCTTAAGATGTTCAATCAAATTGAACAACTAGGATAACTGGGTTTTGTCATGGATGGAGAGTTGAGCCAAGATTTGATCTTGCAGTCACTCTCGGACTCCTTCTCACAATTGGTTGTGAATTTTCATATGAACAAGCTAGTTATCAGCCTACCTGAGTTGCTTAACATGTTGAAAACTGTTGAGAGTCACTTTTTAACCAAGAAAAACCAAGTCTTACTGGTAGATGAAACTTCCAAGAAAAGGAAGTAAGCCAAAGGATCTTCTGAAAAGAAGAAAAATTCAAAGAAGGCAAATGAAAAGGCAAAAACAAAGGACAATAAGAACAAATCTGACACGGATAGCAAAGGAGTTTGCTTCCACTGCAATAAGCCTGGACACTGGAAAAGAAATTGTGAGAAGTATCTTGCAGAGGCTAACCAGAAGAAGCTTGGTGAAGCTTCGGTTATAGATACAGGTTTGTTCATGATTGAAATAAATCTTTCTATAAGTCAAGGTTCTACTTGGGTATTTGTAATGAATGCAATTTTTGTGATTGAATAAAAATATTTGTTGAATTATATAAATATTTTTATTAATTTATTGAGCTTAATAAATAATTTATTAAGTTTTTGTGAAATGGGTATATGTTAAGCTTAATAATGTTAAATGTTATTTGAATGTGATTTGTTATGTTTATTCTAATTTAATTTCATAATTAAATTAGATGATGAAAAGGTTTATTTGAATAAATGATTTATTTGAATAAGAGAATTTATTTGGTATTATTGTTATTTGTTAAATGAAATTATTATTTGAGTTGGTAAGGTTTAATTGAATTTATTTAATAATAAGTTCAATTAAATTAGAAGTGTGACATTTTAAAACTATATGTTATAATGATTTATTAAAATAAATGAGAAAGTGTTTAATTCAGTTTTACCAAACAAGGCCCTATGATCTTTGTTTGGAAATAATGGGTTATTTTATTTGTGTTTTACCAAACAAGGTCTTATGACTTTTAGTTAGAATAATGGATTATTTTATTTAGTATTTGCCAAACAAGCCTTAGAGGCTTTTGAATTTTTTTAACTGATAGATATTATATCATACGTTATTATTATATTAAGTATCAGTTTTTATTTTGTTTTTATTTCATCAGTTTTATTTTTAAAAGAACGTCAGTTAAAAAGAAAGAAAGAAAATTAAAGAAGAAGAAACACAGAGCTTGAGAGAAAGAAAATAACTCTGTAAATTTGAGAGTTGAGAGAAAAGAGAGAAATTGTGTGAGAAGCTTGGTGATTGGAGTAAGAATTCAAGCAAGGAAGTTTAATCAAATTTTCTTACATCAATTGAGGGTATAATTCTTTTTTTTTCTCCTCCTGGTTTTATTCTACTGTATATAATTTTAGTTACTGTATGTGAATTCAATTGCTAGAATATATGAATTATTTGATTATAGTTGTTGTAATTGGTAGTAATCATGTGTTAGATTATTATATGTTGATTAATAATCAATTTAGAGGTGTTAATTCATGAAAACATGATTTAGAATGAAGTCTTTGTTTTTACAGAGTCTTATTTCATGTATGGCATATATATATGATAATTGATGTTCAATTAGATTATTAATTGGTAAATTGACTTTTGTTAATACGATGAAAAATGAAAAGAATGTAATTTGAATGGATTTAAATGATTGAAAGATGAGTTTACAGTGGTTGATTTTATTAAAATAGCTAGAACATGAATATTTGGTTTTAACAGAGGATTTTTGGTTTTAAATTGGTTGTTTATGTGTTAGAATGATTAAAATGTTTAGAAAACATATTGGGTAAATATTTTGTATCATATATGATGTCTGGGTATATTTAATTTGTTTTCTGGATGGTAGAATTCGGAAAAATTTGGCCACATTGGCCTAAGTTTTCACTGTTCGCGAGCTGGGGAAGACGACAGTCGAGTCTCTCGCCCCGGCGAGAGAAATGAACTGATTTCTTCGCCCCGGCGGCAGCGTCGCACCGGCGACAAATTTGTTAAGCATAACTTCACCCCGACGAGCCTCTCGCCCTGGCGATGATTTTGTTAAGTTTTTTCTCGCCCCGGCGAGAATCACTACTGTTAAAAAAATTATTTTGTTTTCTTTTCTTGGAAGTTATGATGCATAATTAAACTTATATTAATGTATTAAATGACTAAAGAATTTCCAAGATGGTTGCTAAACTAGTACTTGTTGACTATGGAATGCTAAATGAGATGTTATGATAAAAGAGCAAGCTTAGAATGCTTTTAATCTTGTGACTAATTATATTACCATTTTACAATTAAATGTTTAGGTTGTTTAAGGATCGTGAATTACTTAAATTTGTAATCTACGCTTGAGGAAAGTTCCTTATCTCAACTTATTACTTTTACGTTGAGCAAGTTTTCCTATCTCAAAACTTGTTATTTCATTTAAAGCAAGTTTAATATGATTGAGCAAGAATATTTACCTTAGCTTATTGTCATTCAAGCAAGGTTGTTGTCATGATTAAATGCTTAAGCTTTATTCCAGTTGTTTATTGTTCGATTATTGATCGTTATTCAAACTTTGAATAGAATTTCTATTGTTTGACTTTATTGATGAATTAGACTAGCAAACCCTTATTGATTCAGCTAGTCCTTAGTTGATGAGCGATTTCAAAGACTTAGAATATTTTCTATTCTTGTTCCAAGCCAAGTTTCTTTTGGTACGGATTCAGACGATAAACTGAGATGAACAACCCTAATATAGGGGATTACTTACGCGACAGCGTTAAAATATTTGTGCACAATACATTGTACAAAGGGCTGATCCCCCTAAGTACGAGATGTTGGTCCATAGTCTATATGACTGTTAAAGGTTACAGTCGAAATACTTGTTAACCTAGGACATAGTTCGAGGTCTTGTGACCCTCAGATATAATTTCTTAATCTTGAAATCTATTTTTCCTTGAACCGAGCATTTAAACGAGCTTTTAGACTTTGATCATTTATTGACTGAGATTCAGAAAACTATTGTTCCTCAGTTGAAATCCATTTCATTTAAATATTATTGTTATCGTACTTGTGAGCAATTGTTTGCTCACTCTTGCACTAAAACATTGCAGCTAAGCCAGAAAAGCAGGACGAGCCGTCCACGAGCAAAGGCAAGGGCAAGATGCATAAATAGCTAAAGACCTGCTATTTACTTGATGTTTGATTGTAATAAGACTTATTTAAATTATGTTTTATTCCGCATTTGATGTATTAAGGTTAAGATAACCTGGGATTTGATTGTTTAATAGTTTGGTGATGTAACCCATTTTGGGTAGATGGTTTCTTTAAGTTTATTTAATTATTCTTTATATTGGGAAGTTAGATGTGATTGAATGAGATAGTGAACACCAAATTTGTGGGAATTAAGTACCTGAATTTGGGGGTGTCACAGGTTGGTATCAGAACTGATAGGTTATGAACCTTTAGGTGGGGAAAACCTTAGGGTAGTAGCCTTTTAAAAGATAGAGAATTACGGAAATTCATAAAAGACAATAAAACGATTATGTGCTATGTGCTTATTTGATAACAAACTTATGTGCTCGCGAGTATTACCGATTAGTAATTAAAACTTAAAAAAATTTTGTTGTCAGGATGACTGATAGAGGAGAGCCCAGTCAGGCCAGGGAGGAGGAGCCCCGAGATATTCACGTAGTTCATGAGCAACTAGTGCACAGGGAGCCATCCCCATTGATTACAGTTACAGGTCATGAGTATGAGCTTGAGACTGATCCTGAGGAGGAGGAGGACCCTGAAGAGATACCACTATCTACTTTGGGTATTCAGATGTACGAGCAGGTGTATGATCGCAACATAGAGTTGCAGGACAGAGTGGAGGAGTTAGAGGGGCAGCTGGCTGAGCGACAGTCTGTTTTGGAGCAGAAGAACAGTGAGATTGAGGAGCTAGATATACGTCTTGGAGACGTGGAGTGGAAGTTGGTTCATGTAGAGAGTGAAAAGGAGGAGTTAGAGGAACAGGCTGCGGAACGTCAAGCCACTTTAGAGCAGAAGGATGCTGAGATTCAAGACCTTTCATCACGTCTTGTAGAGGCTGAGCAGAGGCTAGCACAGTCTGAGTATCGACGCGGACAGTTGATAGCCAGGAATGAAATTGTCCGAGATGAGTTGAAAGAGGAGTCAGCTAAGCGAGCGAGAGCTGAAACCGCTTGGTTGAGGGAGGCTAACCGTGCAGATCGTGTTGAGTGTGAGGTGCGGTCAAAGAAGGCCAAGATTGATGATATGGAGTATATTTTTCACTCCACAGTGGATAGAGCTCTGGAGCGAGTTCATCGTCATCCAGATATGGTGGATCGAAGGATGGTGACTCGTATTATGGAGCAGGAACGCCAGGAAGCTGTGCGTCGTGGGATGTCATCATAGATTATGATTAGTTATGTTATTATGAAATTTATGAGTTAATAAGTTGTTAATCCCAGTTTATATAATGGGATAGAATAATGATGTAATCCTGGAACTTTATGATGACAGGATAGATGATTTGATGTAAATAACCACGATGTTATCTTTGTTATGTTTTAAAGTAGTAAATGAATAAAATACGAAAGTTTATCAGATGTGCTATGTGTTAAGTATTGTTTATAAATGTTTAAGTTGAGACTTAAATGTTTAAGTAATTGAGCAGCAATCTAATAGCGCGAATTCTTAACAGTACGATGCCGCCAAGAAGACAACCAACACGTCAACAGACCCCTGAGGGATCTACCAATAACGAAGAAGCCAACGCTAATCCGATGCAGCAGTTGGTGAATCTGCTAACGGGAGCCTTTGCTAATCAACCACAAGCTCAGGCTACGACTTTTAAAGACTTCAAGGCTGTCGGACCTCCGGAATATCACGGCTCTATGAATCCCATTGAAGCTCAAACGTGGGTCATGGAGATGGAGAAGGTGTTTGATGTCGCTAGGGTCAATGAGGACCAAAAGACGGCATTTGCAACCTTTATGCTGAAATCAGAAGCTAGTTACTGGTGGCAAGCAAATAAGACTCGAGGAGGTCAAGGGATTATTCCATGGGAGCGATTTAAGGAGATGTTTTTCGAGACTTATTTTTCGGCAAGTGCTCAGAACCAGATGGAGGTACAGTTTCTAGAGCTGAAGCAGGGTACCATGACGGTACCTGAATATGCTGCAAAGTTCAATGAGCTGGCGAGGTTTGCGCCATATCAGGTCAACACGGATGAGCGAAAGGCTAGGAGATTTGAGCAGGGATTGAAGCCTTGGTTATATAGTCGAGTTTCTTTGTTTCAACTGAACTCATTTGCGACAGTGTTAGAAAAGGCGATTATCACCGAAGGAGGAAGTGATGCTCTGTCCAAGTACAATCAAGAGCAGAGGAAGAAGAAGAATGAAAATGAAAACAAGGCAAGTGGTAGCCATGGGGGCAGTAGCCAGAAAAGGAAATGGAATGATAGTAACTCTGCGGGAAGTCAGCAGGGTAATCAGAAGAAGAAGATGGAGGTGTGCAGCAACTGTGGAAAGAGCCATATGGGTGTTTGTTTGAAAGGTAAGAGGGTATGCTTCAACTGTGGACAAGAGGGTCATATTTCACCAAATTGCCCTAATCCGAAGAAAGGAGCATGTTTCATCTGCGGGTCGAAGGATCACTTTGCCCGAGACTGCCCAAAGAAAGCAACGACAGGTGGAGCCAGTTCAGGAAAGGGAAACAGCGATGGTGGAGGCAACCTTACTACCACAGGACCGGCACAGCCCAACCGACCTACAGCTCGAACATTCAACATGATGGTGCAGGATGTTGTGCAGTCAAAGGATGTAGTGTCAGGTATCATTCCAGTCAATAATGTTAATGCTTATGTATTGTTTGACTCGGGTGCTACTTGCTCATTTATATCCGATGATTTTGCTAAGAAATTAGGGTTACCCCAGGAAGAATTAGATTACCCTATGAATATAGAAATTGCGAATAGGGAGGTGATTCCTGTTAAGTTTGTCCACAAGAACTGTCAGGTAGATATTAAGGGTCATGTGATGACTGTCAACTTAATCCCAATTCGTCTTGGGGAGTTTGACGTTATTCTGGGAATGGATTGGTTGTTCAACCATGGGGCAATTATTGACTGTCAAAAGAAGTGTGTAAACCTTATGACTCCGTCAAAGGTAGTGTTTTATGGCAGCAAGTCGCCTAGACAAACGAGTTGTCTGACGATGGTGCAGGCCAGAAAGATGTTGAGACAAGGATGTGTAGGATATCTAGCCTACATAGTTGATACCCGAAAGGTGGGTGCAAAACTGGAGGAGATACCAGTAGTTAGGGATTTCGCGGACGTGTTTCCTGATGATTTGCCAGGATTACCGCCAGATAGGGAAATCGAGTTTGTAATTGATTTAGCACCGGGAACGGCCCCTATATCGAAAGCCCCGTATCGAATGGCTCCGGTAGAACTAAAGGAGTTGATGGTGCAGCTACAAGAGCTGCTAGACAAGAAGTATATTCAACTGAGCGTTTCGCCATGGGGAGCGTCGGTATTGTTTGTTAAGAAGAAGGATGGATCAATGCGTCTTTGCATTGATTATAGAGAGTTGAACAAGATCACGATCAAAAACAAGTATCCGTTGCCTAGAATCGATGACCTGTTTGACCAACTGAAGGGAGCGAGATATTTTTCCAAGATAGATTTACGAAGTGGGTACCATCAATTGAAGGTGAGAAAAGAGGACATACCGAAGACGGCGTTTCGAACCAGATATGGCCACTATGAGTTTTTGGTTATGTCATTTGGTTTAACGAATGTGCCTGCAGCATTCATGGACTTAATGAATAGGGTGTTCAAACCATTCCTGGATAAGTTTGTAGTGGTATTTATAAACGACATTCTGGTTTACTCCAAAACTCAAGAAGAACACGTGAAGCATTTAAGGGTGACATTGGAGGCGTTAAGGAAGGAGAAATTGTATGCAAAATTTTCAAAGTGCGAATTTTGGTTGGAGCGTGTTCAATTCCTTGGGCATGTTATTGATAAAGACGGGATTTCGGTGGATCCAGCGAAAGTGGAAGTTGTCATGAACTGGGATCAGCCGAAGACACCATCAGAAGTAAGGAGTTTCCTAGGTCTTGCAGGATACTACAGACGTTTTATTCAAGATTTCTCCAGGATCGCCACTCCATTGACAAGTTTAACAAGGAAATCAGTGAAGTTTGTTTGGACGGAGAAGTGCGAAGAGAGTTTTCAAGAACTCAAGAAGAAACTAAGTTCGGCACCTGTGTTGTATTTGCCAGATGATACAGGAAATTTTGTGGTGTATAGCGACGCATCACATAAAGGACTTGGTTGTGTGTTGATGCAGAATGGTAAGGTTATTGCATATGCATCGCGCCAACTAAAGGACTATGAAAAAGGGTATCCGACCCATGATTTGGAGTTAGTAGCCGTAGTGTTTGCTTTAAAAATCTGGAGGCACTATCTCTATGGGGAGAAGTGTGAAATATATACAGACCATAAGAGTCTGAAGTATATTTTCACGTAGAAGGATTTGAATATGCGGCAGAGGAGATGGATAGAATTGATCAAAGATTATGATTGTGAAATTCTATACCATCCGGGAAAGGCTAATGTGGTTGCCGACGCTTTGAGTAGAAAAGGTCGGGAGAAACTGTTTATGTTAACTGATCAAGAGAAGCTCGTAGCAGAAATGGCTAAATTGGAGCTAGAGGTGAAGTGTCTGCCAGAGTCTAATGAAAATTTGTTCCAGATGGAAACCCAACCAACTTTGGTAGAAAAGGTGAAGGAAGAGCAACTTCACGATGAGGAATGTCATAAGATACGGCAAAGAGTGTTTGAAGGTGAAGAGCTCAAATATAAAATCGATACTGAAGGGTTGCTGAGATTTGAAGGCAGAATCTGGGTACCGTCGGTATTGGCAATCAGAGAGGAGATTTTGAACGAAGCTCACAGTTCACGATTTTCGGTTCACCTGGGAAGCACAAAGATGTACCAGGATTTTCGTCAACATTTTTGGTGGCCAAACATGAAAAGAGAGGTTGCTGAGTGTGTTGCGAAGTGTCTCACTTGTCAGAGAGTCAAAGCGGAGCATCAACGACCAAGTGGTTTGTTACAGCCCTTGGAAATACCAGAATGAAAGTGGGAGCATATCACGATGGACTTCGTGGTAGGGCTACCAACTACTCAGAAGGGATATGACGCAATATGGGTCATAGTGGATAGATTGACAAAATCAGCGCATTTCTTGCCTATCAAAATCAAATTTACTTTGGATCAGCTGGCGAAATTATACGTCAAAGAGATTATCTCAAGGCACGGTGTTCCAGTGTCAATAGTGTCAGACAGAGATCCACGTTTCACCTCAAAATTTTGGAGGAGTTTGCAAGCTTGTTTGGGAACGCAGTTGCGAATGAGTACAGCCTACCATCCTCAAACTGATGGCCAGAGCGAAAGAACAATTCAAACGTTGGAGGATATGCTTCGAGCATGCGTTATGGATTTTAAAGGTAACTGGGATGATCATTTACCTCTGGTCGAGTTTGCTTATGAGGTAGCTTTACCTCCTGAGTTAGGTCACATTCACAATGTCTTCCATATATCGGTGCTACGACAATATAAGCCCGATTATAAACATGTAATAGAATATGAACCAATACAGTTTGAAAAAGATTTATCCTATGAAGAGATACCTGTACAAATAGTAGACAGAAAAGAGCAGGTTCTTAGAAATAAAGTGATACCTTCTGTTAAGGTAATTTAGAGGAACCACAGTGCTGAAGAAGCAACGTGGGAACTCGAAGAGATGATGATGCAAAATTTCCCTCAATTATTTGTTTAATCTTTATATTGCGATTCTGGGGACAGAATCTTTGTAAGGAGGGGAGAATGTAACGGACGATTTAATTGCGTTGTGATTCTAGGGACAGAATCCTTTTAAGGAGGGAAAGATGTAACGAATGTAATTTTTGTGATTGAATAAAAATATTTGTTGAATTATATAAATATTTTTATTAATTTATTGAGCTTAATAAATAATTTATTAAGTTTTTGTGAAATGGGTATATGTTAAGCTTAATAATGTTAAATGTTATTTGAATGTGATTTGTTATGTTTATTCTAATTTAATTTCATAATTAAATTAGATGATGAAAAGGTTTATTTGAATAAATGATTTATTTGAATAAGAGAATTTATTTGGTATTATTGTTATTTGTTAAATAAAATTATTATTTGAGTTGGTAAGGTTTAATTGAATTTATTTAATAATAAGTTCAATTAAATTAGAAGTGTGACATTTTAAAACTATATGTTATAATGATTTATTAAAATAAATGAGAAAGTGTTTAATTCAGTTTTACCAAACAAGACCCTATGATCTTTGTTTGGAAATAATGGGTTATTTTATTTGTGTTTTACCAAACAAGGTCTTATGACTTTTAGTTAGAATAATGGATTATTTTATTTAGTATTTGCCAAACAAGCCTTAGAGGCTTTTGAATTTTTTTAACTGATAGATATTATATCATACGTTATTATTATATTAAGTATCAGTTTTTATTTTGTTTTTATTTCATCAGTTTTATTTTTAAAAGAACGTCAGTTAAAAAAGAAAGAAAGAAAAACAAAGAAGAAGAAACACAGAGCTTGAGAGAAAGAAAAAAAACTCTGTGAATTTGAGAGTTGAGAGAAAAGAGAGAAATTGTGTGAGAAGCTTGGTGATTGGAGTAAGAATTCAAGCAAGGAAGTTTAATCAAATTTTCTTACATCAATTGAGGGTATAATTCTTTTTTTTTCTCCTCCTGGTTTTATTCTACTGTATATAATTTTAGTTACTGTATGTGAATTCAATTGCTAGAATATATGAATTATTTGATTATAGTTGTTGTAATTGGTAGTAATCATGTGTTAGATGATTATATGTTGATTAATAATCAATTTAGAGGTGTTAATTCATGAAAACATGATTTAGAATGAAGTCTTTGTTTTTACAGAGTCTTATTTCATGTATGGCATATATATATGATAATTGATGTTCAATTAGATTATTAATTGGTAAATTGACTTTTGATTGTGTTAATACGATGAAAAATGAAAAGAATGTAATTTGAATGGATTTAAATGATTGAAAGATGAGTTTACAGTGGTTGATTTTATTAAAATAGCTAGAACATGAATATTTGGTTTTAACAGAGGATTTTTGGTTTTAAATTGGTTGTTTATGTGTTAGAATGATTAAAATGTTTAGAAAACATGTTGGGTAAATGTTTTGTATCATATATGATGTCTGGGTATATTTAATTTGTTTTCTGGATGGTAGAATTCGGAAAAATTTGGCCAAATTGGCCTAAGTTTTCACTGTTCGCGAGCTGGGGAAGACGACAGTCGAGTCTCTCGCCCCGGCGAGAGAAATGAACTGATTTCTTCGCCCCGGCGACAAATTTGTTAAGCATAACTTCGCCCCGGCGACGATTTTGTTAAGCTTTTTCTCGCCCCGGCGAGAATCACTACTGTTAAAAAAAAATTATTTTGTTTTCTTTTCTTGGAAGTTATGATGCATAATTAAACTTATATTAATGTATTAAATGACTAAAGAATTTCCAAGATGGTTGCTAAACTAGTACTTGTTGACTATGGAATGCTAAATGAGATGTTATGATAAAAGAGCAAGCTTAGAATGCTTTTAATCTTGTGACTAATTATATTACCATTTTACAATTAAATGTTTAGGTTGTTTAAGGATCATGAATTACTTAAATTTGTAATCTACGCTTGAGGCAAGTTCCTTATCTCAACTTATTACTTTTACGTTGAGCAAGTTTTCCTATCTCAAAACTTGTTATTTCATTTAAAGCAAGTTTAATATCATTGAGCAAGAATATTTACCTTAGCTTATTGTCATTCAAGCAAGGTTGTTGTCATGATTAAATGCTTAAGCTTTATTCCAGTTGTTTATTGTTCGATCATTGATCGTTATTCAAACTTTGAATAGAATTTCTATTGTTTGACTTTATTGATGAATTAGACTAGCAAACCCTTATTGATTCAGCTAGTCCTTAGTTGATGAGCGATTTCAAAGACTTAGAATATTTTATATTCTTGTTCCAAGCCAAGTTTCTTTTGGTACGGATTCAGACGATAAACTGAGATGAACAACCCTAATATAGGGGATTACTTACGCGACAGCGTTAAAATATTTGTGCACAATACATTGTACAAAGGGCTGATCCCCCTGAGTACGAGATGTTGGTCCATAGTCTATATGACTGTTAAAGGTTACAGTAGAAATACTTGTTAACCTAGGACATAGTTCGAGGTCTTGTGACCCTCAGATATAATTTCTTAATCTTGAAATTTATTTTTCCTTGAACCGAGCATTTAAACGAGCTTTTAGACTTTGATCATTTATTGACTGAGATTCAGAAAACTATTATTCCTCAGTTGAAATCCATTTCATTTAAATATTATTGTTATCGTACTTGTGAGCAATTGTTTGCTCACTCTTGCACTAAAACATTGCAGCTAAGCCAGAAAAGCAGGACGAGCCGTCCACGAGCAAAGGCAAGGGCAAGATGCATAAATAGCTAAAGACCTGCTATTTACTTGATGTTTGATTGTAATAAGACTTATTTAAATTATGTTTTATTCCGCATTTGATGTATTAAGGTTAAGATAACCTGGGATTTGATTGTTTAATAGTTTGGTGATGTAACCCATTTTGGGTAGATGGTTTCTTTAAGTTTATTTAATTGTTCTTTATATTGGGAAGTTAGATGTGATTGAATGAGATAGTGAACACCAAATTTGTGGGAATTAAGTACCTGGATTTGGGGGTGTCACAGTATTGGATACCGACTTTAGTTCTCACATATGCAATACGATGCAGGGACTAAGCATAAGTAGAAAGCAAAACAAAAGGGAAGTAATCCTGCGTGTGGGGAATGGAGCAAAGGTTGTTGTATTAGTCGTAGGAACTTATAGTTTAGCGTTGCCTACAGGCAAGTCTATTAAGTTAATAAGTTGTTATTATGTTCTAGTTCTAATTAAAAATATTATTTCTATTCTGTTGTTGGATAAGGAATGTTTTGATATTATATTTAAGAACAATGGTTGTTCTATTTATAATGATAATGTTTTATTTGGAACTGGAAGATTACTTGATGGACTTTTTATACTTGATTTACATGAAATTATTTTGAAAATTGAATAAACTAGTAAAAGAAAAGAGATAATTATTCAAAAGTTGAATATTTGTATTTGGTGACATACAAGTCCGATTCATTTGAACGGTTCAAAGAATTCAGAAGTGAAACAAATTGGCAAAGTATTAGGATTCTCGATCGGATCGAAGAAGGGAATACTTAAGCAATGAGTTTCTAAATCGTCTCAAAGATAATGGTATTTTCTCACAATAGATGCCTCCTGATACGTAATAATTGATTGGTGTATCTAAAAGGAGAAATAGTACCTTGATGGACATGGTGCAGTCCATGATGATTTTTACCGACATTCTAGTATCCTTCTGGGGTTATGCCCTAAAAACGGCTGCATATCTACTAAATAAGGTACCCTCAAAATCCGTCCATAAGACTCCATATGAGTTATGGACAGGGAAAAAAACATAGTCGTAAGCATGTCAAGACATGGGGTTGTCTAGTTTATGTCAAAATGTTTGACAATGATAAGCTCGGGACAAGATCTGACAAATGCATATTTGTGTTGAAGAATTGGAGACTAAGGAGCAAGGAGCACTTGAAGACCCATTTGTAATGAAGCCCGAGTTTAAATGTAATAGTTATATTTAAATTCAGTTCTTGCACCTTAGGTTTGACCTATTGGTTCACTTGGTGGCTCTAGTGAACCAAACTAGAATAAAAGTTCATAATCAATCCGGATAGAATATAGTATTATATATGTGTATGTTTACTATATATATATATATATATATATATTATATAATATACAACATGCTTCGCATGTTAAATAATATGACGCGTATTTTATATATATGTGTGTGCATGCGCGCTAAACAAGATGAGACAAATAATAACAAAACCCTCAAAGAAATCATATTAAGTTGTAACGTTCAAAGATATTTGAAATATCGAACGTCGCCTTCTAGCATGATAAAACGATAGAGTATCAATTAATCATTATAAGTTTGTTGTGTCACCACAAGGCTTATTTTAATTTTTTGAGATGTTATTTTATCATATTTGATGCTTATAAAGGAATTGAATGATGTTGTTTTTTTATGTCACCACAAGGACGGTGTTTTTTCTCTTTACTTATATGGAAGTGCTAGATTGGACTTAACTTGGACGATTTTGATTCGGATGTGTCACCACTTGATCAAAATAATCTAAGAGGTAAAACATAAGGAGTTACATGGTGATGTAATTGACAATAGTTGTCTACCTATTTATTTGTATATAGTTTGTTGTGTCACCACAAGGCTATATACATTTGAAATGGGATCCTTATTCTCACTAGCAAATCTTTAATTAGATTTGTCGAACTATATATTTAGGGTAATATAGTTTGATGAAAATAGTTGGAGATACCAATTTAAATAAAGACCTAATTTATTTTGGTAATTAATAAAATGAAAGTATGCTAAAATGTTGTCTATTTCGCATGCAGAATTTGAAAAATGTCAAACTCACTAATATCACTACATAGCATACTTGATGCTAACAAACTAACCGGGCCGAACTACGCGGACTGATTAAGGAATCTGAGAATTGTTCTCACTGCTGAAAAGATTTTTTATGTCCTAAATTCGCCCGTCCCTACAATTATTGTAGAAACAGCCTTTGAGGAAGAGATTGCTACTTTTATAAAGTGGCAAGATGATGCAACCGTGGCTCAATACATCATGCTCTCATCCATGACTAACAAGCATCAGCGTCAGCATGAAACTATAGATGCTCCTACTATACTTCTATACCTCAAGGAGTTGTATGGTGAAGAAAGTAGGACTGCTAGATATCAAATATCTAAGGAGCTCTTCCGATCTTGAATGACTGAGGGCATTACCGTTGAGACTCATATCCTAAAGATGATCAATTTGATTGAACGTCTTGGATAGTTAGGGTTCGTCATGGATGGGGAGTTAAGTCAAGATTTGATCTTGTAGTCACTCCCAGACACCTTCTCATAATTTGTTGTGAATTTTCACATGAATAAGTTGGACGCCAGCTTGCCTGAGTTACTTAACATGCTAAAAACTGTTGAAGGTCACTTCTCATTCAAGAAGGACCAAGTCTTATTGGTGGATGATTCTTCTAAGAAAAGGAAGAGGCCCAAGGTATCTTCTTAAAAGAAGAAAATGAAGAAGGCTAAGGGCAAGGCGAAAGTAAATGATAATAATAAAGTTGATCCAGATCGCAAAGGAATATGCTTCCATTGCAATAAGTCGGGTCACTGGAAGAGGAACTGCGAGAAGTTTCTTGCAGAACAAAAGCAGAAAAAGCTTCGAGAAGCTTCGACTTCTGATCAAGGTTTGTTCATGATTGAAATTAATTTTTCTGAAAGTCAGAAATCTACTTAAGTATTGGATACCGGTTGTGGTTCTCACATATGTAATACTATACAGGGACGAAGCAGAAGTAGAAAGCTGAACAAGAATAAAGTCGTCCTACGAGTGGGAAATGGAGCAAAAGTTGATGCATTAGTTGTAGAAACTTATTGTTTAGCACTGCCTACGAGCAAGTCCATTAGTTTAAATAATTGTTATTATGTTTCAACACGTATAAGAAATATTATTTCGATTTTTGTATTGGATATGGATGGTTTTGATATTATAATAAAAAACAACAGTTGTTCTATTAATAATAAAAATATTTTATATGATGTTGGTAATTTACTGAATGGACTTTATATACTTGACTTGCATATAAATATACTTCAAATTGAACAAACTAAGAAAAGAAAAAGAGATGATGTTAACTATACCTTTATGTGGCACTGTAGACTCGGTCATATTAATGAAACGAGATTAGCCAAGTTGCATAAAGATGGGCTTTTAGAACTATCTGATTACGAATCATATCCAACTTGTGAATCTTGTCTCATGGGTAAGGTGAACAAATCTCCTTTCAGTGGAAAATGAGAAAGAGTTATAGAGTTGTTAGCGTTGGTACACACAAACGTATGTGGATCTATGACAACGACTGCACGATGATCATTCAAGATTTGGATATGTGTATTTGATGAAATACAAATCTAAATCGTTTGAAAGTTCAAAGAATTCAGAAGTGAAGTAGAGAAGCAAACTGGCAATAGTATTAAGATTCTTCGATCGGATCGAGGAGGGGAATACTTAAGCAATGAGTTTCTCAATTGTCTCAAAGAAAAATGGTATAATCTCACAATGGACTTCACCAGGGATGCCACAGTTGAATGGTATATCTGAAAGGAGAAATCGAACATTGTTGGACATGGTTCGTTCCATGATGAGTTTTACCAACCTTCTAGTATTATTCTAGGGTTATGCCCTAGAATCAGCTACATACCTACTTAACAAGGTACCTACCAAATCTGTCATAAAGACTCCATATGAGTTATGGACTGGGAGGAAACCAAATCTTAAGCATGTTAAGACTTGGTGTTGTCCAGCTTATGTCAAAAAGTTTGAGAATGATAAGCTACAGACTAGATCTGACAAGTGTAAATTTGTGGGATACCCTAAAGAAACATCGGAGGATTATTTCTATCATCCTACTGATCAAAAGGTGTTTGCTGCGAAAAATGCTGCCTTCTTAAAAAAGGAGTTTATCCTTGAAGGGGTCAGTGGGAGTAAGATATATCTTGAAGAAGTTCAAGAACCATAAAATACTACAGATCAAAGTCAGGTACCTGACCAAATGGAAGAACCTACTGTATCACAACCTATTCGTAAATCTGAAAGAGTACCAAAGATACCCGAAAGGTATGAATTCATCATAGAAGATGATGATGAGGTACGCATCATAAATGATGATGATCCATTGACTTACGAAGATGATATGAGTAGTAAAGACTCAGAGAAATGGCAAGAAGCTATGAAATCTGAGATGGACTCCATGTATGAAAACCAAGTATAGATTTTGGTTTCACCACCTGAGGACATTAAGCCTATTGGGTGCAAATGGGTCTTTAAAAGAAAGACTGGAGCGGACGGCAAGCTAGAGACCTATAAGGCTCGGCTAGTTACAAAAGGTTTCAAACAAAGACAAGGTGTTGACTATAATGAAACCTTCTCACTAGTAGCTATGCTCAAGTCCATTCGGATTTTGCTTGCACTTGTAGCTTATTATTACTACAAAATCTGGCAAATGGACGTGAAAACGGCCTTCCTCAATGGGAAGCTCGAGGAGGATGTATATATGATACAGCTAGAGGGTTTTGTTTCAATGGTTGAACAAATTAAGTTTGTAAGCTACAACGATCCATTTATGGATTGAAACAAGCTTCTCGAAGGCGGAACATCCGTTTTGATGAGATAATCAAAGAGTTTAATTTTATCAAAAATGAGTATGAACCTGTTAGGTTTATATATTACGCGAGCATGCAATCAAATTACACGAATATAGCGGAAGCGCGATAAAATCAGATTTTAAATTTTATACAAATAATCACCATGATCTTTCCTTGTGCTCACTTATCAATTAAACAAAAGAGATAGAGAATAAGAATTATACCCTCGTAGAACTGAGTTTCCTCAGGTATAAGTTAAACTCTAAATCCTTTAGCGTTCTCCTTGAAATTCACCGATTAGATTTCTTCCTTTGATCAACGTTAGCCACCCAAGTGTTTGGCCTCTAGAGGTAATCCACCAAGGAATAATATGTATTCAAGAAGATAGGTATTGGTAAAGCCCTAGTTTCTATCTCTATAGAAATTCTAAGTACTCTCCTAAATTTTATGGAAGCGTATGTTACCTCAATCCATAATAAAACTCCTCTTATTTATAGATGTAGGCAATCCTCCTAAACTCTTTTAATTAATTAAACTCCTAATCCAATTAGAAATTTATGAGAGTACTTTTATTAATTAATTCTCAAACCCTTTTAGAAATTAAATAATAATAAAAATAGTAATAATAATAATAAGACTCCTCTTACTAATTTATATTTAATATTTCTAAAATATTAAATAATAAATATTAAGCTATTTAATTTATTCTATCACCATAGATTAAATTAAATACACTTAATTTATTATTATAATTATGTCATTTACTTATTAAATAAATATTTCCTTTTGCGATGTGACCCTTTAGGTTCTGCATATTAAACCAGTTGTGAATAAATCAATTAGAACAATTCTAATCTTGTTTAAATAAATAAATTAAACTATTTAATTCATTTAATTAAATAATATTTATTCTTCAATAAAGGTAAGCCCCCTTAGCGATCAACGACTTTTCAGATAATATAGATTTCAACACTAATCACAAAAGAACCTTTCAGTGAATAGTTAGCATATAATTCAATCCTTCTACCAAACAATGTCCCAAATAAATATAAGATATGAAATTACTGTCAAGTCTTATTTTATTTAATTATATGTATTTCAATTCTCAAATGCACAACTCTAAATCATACAAATTAGAAACTCATTTCTAATTTTATTCTGCCTTGGCCAAGGACTACTGAGTTGTCATTTATCAAATCACATAGGACATTCTCATCTTTTACTAGATGTGGTAGATTCTCTGTTGACCATTCACCTATCTCCATGTACAACTTATTATACTCAAGCATACCCTTTGATATACCCTAAAGGGCTTAAGGTACATGTCAAAGTATAATTCACCATGCACAAGATACTATGATGACTCAAGTCCAAGGATCACTTGTACTACTATCACTAGAGGAATTCTATTGACAAGCAAGTAAAACTCCATTAGATATTCCTTTAGCGAGTGACGTTCAGTGAACTTATTCTCCAATAAGCACCTACATACTTGTTTTAGTGTCTCCACACAAATGATTATGAGATCAATCATCCTCTTCCTAAGTTCCTAAGAGCAAGCAAAGTATGTACCAATCTATCCGGATTCACTAATCCCCTTTTAGTAATCCAACGATTAGGAACGATTTTAGTTTTAAACTTTCTAAGAATTTAGATCTCTTTAGCATGATCATCATCATGATTCTAAAAGCATTGCTCAAAACTATGGGTTTATCACATATAACATAATAGCACCATGTAGATTAAGTAAAATGCCTTTAATAAATTAATTCTTTTATTAATAAATGAATAAGATTACAAAGTATATGCTACATCATATCAAATATGATTGGTTTGTGTCCATACTACTTTCAGAACTTTGTGTGTACAAGAAGGTTAGTGGGAGCGCGGTTTCATTCTTAGTATTATATGTTGACGATATATTACTGATAGGGAATGATGTTTCTATACTATAGCCGATCAAAATTTGGTTATCTAAACACTTCTCCATGAAGAACTTGGGTGAAACATCCTATATTTTGGGGATAAAAATCTATAGAGATAGATCTGAAAGGATGTTTGGCTTGTCCCAAGGAAAGTACATTGACTCGATGCTAAAGAAGTTTAGCATAGAAGATTTCAAGAGAGGTCTCATGCTGATAAGCCATGGAATACATCTCTCCAAGAAACAGGCCCCAAAGACACCCGAGGAGAGAGACCGTATGAGTAAGATTCCTAATGCTTCAGCAATATGATCTATCATGTACGGTATGATATGTACTAGACCAGATGTTGCTCATGCACTTAGTGTAACAAGAAGATATCAGTCGAATCCAGGAGAAGAACACTAGAAGGTAGTGAAAAACATCCTAAAGTACTTAAGAAGAACTAAAGATGTATTTCTTGTCTACGGTGGGTCTGAATTGAAACTAGAGGGCTATACAGACTCAAGTTTTTAAACGGACCAAGATGACAATAATCCGTTTCAGGGTATGTGTTTACCTTAAATAGTGGCGCATTGAGTTGAAAAAGTTCCAAGCAGCAAACAATTGTTGATTCAGTATAGAGGCAGAGTACATAGTTGCAAGTGAAGCTGCAAAAAAAGCTGTTTGGATGAAAAAATTCATAACTGAACTTGGAGTGGTTCCTAGCATTAAAGGAGTCGTACTTTTATTCTGTGACAACACTGGAGCTGTTGCACAGGCTAAGGAATTCAGGTCTCATCAGAAATCCAAACACGTGTTGCGGCGGTTTCATTTGATTAGAGAGATCATTAAAAGAGGAGACGTCGCCGTAGAGCATGTAGACTCCCAAGACAACATTGCAGATCCATTTACTAAAGCTTTAACCCAACAACAGTTTGATCGTCACTTAGAGAAGATGGGTATTAGATACCATGGCAATTGGCTTTAGTGCAAGTGGGAGATTCAAAGTAGTATGCACACAAGTCAATTATATTTGATACGATGTATCATATACTTTGTAATCTTATTCATTTATTAATAAACAGATTAATTTATTGTAGGCATTTTACTTTATCTAAATGGTGTTGTTATATTATATGTGATAAACCCATAGTTTTGAGCAATGCTTTTAGAATTATGATGATGATCATGCTAATGAGA
This sequence comes from Aralia elata, assembly GCA_034770075.1. Taxonomy (NCBI): domain Eukaryota; kingdom Viridiplantae; phylum Streptophyta; class Magnoliopsida; order Apiales; family Araliaceae; genus Aralia; species Aralia elata. The sequence goes on along the minus strand of JAVJAP010000249.1, from coordinate 543,973 downwards.
TCTAAACTCTTAGAAAGCTTGAAACTAAAATCGTTCCTAATCGTTGGATTACTAAAAAGGGGATAAGTAAATCCGGATAGATTGGTACATACTTTGCTTGCTCTTAGGAAGAGGATGATTGATCTCATAATCATTTGTGTAGAGACACTAAAGCAAATATATAGGTGCTTATTGGAGAATAAGTTCACTGAACGTGACTCGCTAAAGGAATACCTAATGGAGTTTTACTTTCCTGTCAAAAGAAATTTCTCTAGTGATAGTAGTACAAGTGATCATTACACTTGAGATCATCATAATATCTTGTGTATGATGAGTTATATTTTGACATGTTCCTTAAGACCCTTAAGGTATATCAAAGGGTATGCTTGGGTATAATAAGTTGTACATGGAGATAATGAATGGTCAACAAAGAATCTATCGCTTCTAGTAAAAGGAGAGAATGTCCTATGTGATTCGATAAATGACAACTCAGTTGTCTTTGGTCAAGGCAGAATAAAATTAGAAAGTAGTTTCTAATTTGCATTATTTAGAGTTGTGCATTTGAGAATCGAAATACATATAATTAAATAAAATAAGACTTGAAAGTAATTCCATGTCTTATATTTAATTGGGACATTATATGTTAGAATATCATATGTGATTCGATAAATGACAACTCAGTAGTCTTTGGTCAAGGCAGAATGAAATTAGAAAATAGTTTCTAAATTGCATTATTTAGAGTTGTGCATTTGAGAATCGAAATACATATAATTAAATAAAATAAGACTTGACAGTAATTCCATGTCTTATATTTAATTGGGACATTATATGTTATAATGATTGAATTGTACGGTAACTATTCACTGAAAGGTTCTTTTGTGATTAGTATTGAAATCTATATTATCTGGAAAGTCATTAGTCGCTAAGGGGGCTTACCCTTATTGTAGAATAAATATTATTTAATTAAATAGTTTAATTTATTTATTTAAATAAGATTAGAATTGTTCTAATTGATTTATTCACAACCGGTTTAATATGAAGAACCTAAAGGGTCTTACCGCAAAAGAAAAATATTTATTTAAAAAGTAAATGACATAATCGTAATAATAAGTTAAGTATATTTAATTTAATTTATGGTGATATAATAAATTATATAGCTTAATATTTATTATTTAATATTTTGAAAATATTAAATATAAATTAATAAGAGAAGTCTTATTATTATTATTATTATTATTATTATTATTATTATTATTATTATTTAGTTCCTAAAAGGGTTTGAGAATTAATTAATAAAAGTACTCTCATAAATTCCTAATTGAATTAGGAATTTAATTAATTAAAAGAGTTTAATTAAAATAAAACCTTATTCCTAAATAGTTTAGGAGTGTTGCCCATATCTATAAATAAGAGGAGTCTTATTATGGATTGGGGTTGCGCACATACGCTTCCATAAGATTTGGGAGAGTACTTATAAATTCTATAGAGATAGAAACTAGGGTTTTGCTAATACCCATCTTCTTGAATACGTATTATTCCTTGGTGGATTACCTCTAGAGACTAAACACTTGGGAGGTGGCTAACGTTGATCAAAGGAAGGAATCTAACCGGTGAATTCAAGGAGAACGCGAAGGATTTGGAGTTGAACTCATACTTGAGGAAAGCACGGTTCTACAAGAGTATGATTCTGATTTTCTATCTCTTTCGTATAATTGATAATTGAGTACAAGGAAAGATCATGGAGATGGTTTGAATAAAATTTTAAAATTCGATTTTATCGCGCTTCCGCTATATTTGTGTAATTTGATTGCATGTTCGCGTTATATACAAAGCTAACACCATCTGTCCACACAAGAAGCATGCACCGGTAACTCTATGGCATTGCCTCCCCGGATGATTACCCCCATAAGTAGCACAATGAGCTATCAGAATAAGATTTGGGTTACCCCTACCAGCTGGTCCCGGATAATGATCCCGATTCTGCCCATGCTAACGATTCTGCCATTGCTGACGATTCTGACCTTGCTAAGGTAGCTGAAGCTGACAGTCATGCCCTTGTTGAGGCAACTGCTGATAACCCCTATTCTGATTATGGCCATGCCATTGTCCCTGCTGACCACCATGGTTCCTGTTCCACTGACCACCCTGATTCCTCCCCTGTTGACCCGAAGCTTGACCTTGTTGGTCGTCTCTATCCCTCTTACAACTCCCTTCCGGTTTAAAAGCCCGAAATTCTTGCCGCTCCATCTCAATATTCTTGGCCGCATTAGCCACTACTGACACATCTGCAAATTTGCTATTAATGAGATGCTGGTGATACCTATAATGAATTCTCCACTTGAACTTTTCTGCATGTTCCGCTGCAGTTGTAATGATCGTGAATTTTTAAACTCCATTATTAATTAAATATAAATTTAATTTTTAATACGTTAGCTTTGTATGCTTATTTGAAAAATCTTGTGTGATTAATTGGTTATGTGATTATATAACTTCGCGTAGTTGCCAAGATTTATTAAAGGGAGTCACTAATGATTTAATTAAATTAGTGGACTAGCCCTAAGGTTTAATATCAGAAGAAGTGATGAAGTTGTCTATTATTTAAATATTCAATTTATTTGAATACAGTAGAGGAATTTAATTTGCCTTAATTAATTAATATAATTATTAATTAATGTGTGCAATATAGATATTATTATGTAATAGTCTATTTAGTAATTTAATACTAAGTGGACTAGATTAAGTTATTAATTCCATCTTTTATGTAATTACGAATTTGGTATTAAATGTATACTAGATCAATTGGGTTTTAATGGTATAATTTATTTAACTAAGTAACATTAATTTGGGACAAGAATTAGGGGACATATCCCAACCGTGGGCTGCAATTTGGAAGAGAGAAATCAAAATATTGAATGAACAGTATAGCTCCAATTCCTTCTCTTCTCCAACCGCGTATAGGCACAAGCCTATTACTTGTTCAGATGAAGAATATGATGAAGGAGGGAGTGGGTTGAGGTGATCCATGCCCAGCTTTCTATCTAATCTCCATTGACCAGTAGATTCTTCTTCTCCTCGTTGGTTCTTCAATTTGGACAAAGGCATTGCCTGGTTAATGAATTCTCTATAAATTGGAGTTTCTTCTTTACAATTCTAGTCGCTAAGTTCTCTGTTAAAATCATTTATATATATATATAGTGAGCATTGCTGAGAGTGAGAGTAATCTGCTATTATGCATTTGAGGATTACAAATTTAGTTTCATTGGAGGTAAGAACTCGCCACTGTGTTATCAATTTCTTAGTTTGTTAAATTCTAAGGAATCCATGATTCTTGCTAATTAGATTGTTAATTAATGTAATGATGTTATCTGGGTTATGTATGGATGTTATGAACCATTTGGTTGGTCTGAGTTACGTTTAGAAAGGTTAGGCCATATAAATTTTTGAGTTCTGCAAAAGCAGAGTCGAACTTGAATCAGTGCAGGGGTGGCGCGGCCGCGCCACTCCCAAGGCCAAAACCAGCGCGGCCGCGCTGGCTTCCAGAAATGAATGTTGAGTTTTGATGTTTTGAGCATGCTAGTTTAGTCCAGCTATGCATAAAAATAGGTTTGCTATGTTATCTAGTGTCCCTATGAATGCCATGACTTGCGCACGTTGCCCTAGCATGTATTTTCTAAAGAAAACTTAAGAACCTTGAAATAAACTTGATGAAACGTGTCTTTAGGTTCTGACCATTTGCGCACGTGTATGTGGCTTAAATATGTGTTTAAATGCATGTAAGTAATGGTTTCCAAGTTGTCTTGCATGAGCACCATCTAGGTAAACATTATTTTGGCATGTGCGAGCATGTTTAAGGCATGAGATTCCGAGTGTAAGCTATGTGTTTAACATGTGCATGTGTTGCTTACACCCAAGCATGCATATTGAGCATTGTTTAGTCTCACCATGTGGTATTATGACTATAATAGCGGATTACTTGTGAAATGGACTTGTTTGGCCTAAAGTGTAGGAATTTCCGACATAAAGCCTTATAACTTTGGATTGGATTTAGAATGAGCATGCTAGGTTTCAAACTCAAGTTAATAACCTTATGAGCATGTGTATTTGATTTATATCAATAGCCTGAATGTTAGAGAATAGGCTCGGATTCCAACCGAATGAAATTTCATTCTTGGTCTGTCCAGTGAGTGCGGCGACCGCGCCACTCCTAAGGCAAAAACCAGCGCGGCCGCGCAGGTTGCCAATTTTTCCCAGTTACTTTAAGTTATGAACAAAGCCTCACAGTATGTATGTATGTATGTCTTAAGCTATATTGCATGATTTAACTGATGTGCTACATGTTCAAGTCTGTATTGATGCATAGAATCGAGGTATTCTGGACTTGTTAACTCATTTATCTAAGATGGGAATTAATGTTCATGGACTTAGTAATAATGGTTCCATCTACATGACTATATGATTGGATTACTTGGTGTGTAACCTCTTATAAGTGTAATCTCACTCTAGTTTATACTGTACTAACTAAGGAACCGACTTATTAATATTAGGTCGTTTCACGCAATTTAATTTAAAGCTAGATTATTGTAGCTGAGCAAATAGGCAAGTTCTCTACCCCGAAACCTTAATTGTTGCAAGTTCTCTGCCCTGAAACCTTAATTGTTGCCAAGTTCCCTGAACCCATTCTTGTATTATTTATTGCAAGTTATTTATTTAAGCTTGAACATTTAATTCCTCAAGCATGCTCTAAGTGGTTTAATTACTTAACAATTATTCCACATCATTGTTATTGACACTCGCACATTGTGCAATTGTTTTCGCGCAAACGTTGACTTGTACTTTATTAAAGTTCTAATATGGATGAACTGCCATAGTTAAGTCTTACCCATTGTCCGGCTAGACATTTGTGGTATAGATTTTAAAAGTTGTCCAAACCAATTGATGGTGCGGAATCTTGGACTTTATGAACACCCCTTCAATATAGGGGAGTATCCTACGTATCGAATATAAGATACAAATAGCAGAGTTAAATGTTATGCATACACATAGCGTACGCGAGGCTGATCCCCTCAAGTACATATTCTGTAGCCAGTAACCAAAGGGTCAATTAGCTATTGACTCCCTTGGAAGTTTATTGTTCAAAGTCTACTTGACTATCATTCGTTCTAAAAGCAATTATTATTCTTGCTTCTGATATTCATATTGTTGAATTCCTCTCTTTATATTCCGTTCATCATGATATATCCTTTATTGTTGCATTCAAACTTGCTGAGCAAACTAGTTGCTCATCCTTGTTATATCATGACTTTTATTGCAGTTAAACACGAGACTTCAGGGAAGGGCAAGGGTAAAGAAAAGATGAAGTAATAGACTTCCAACAGTTGGATATTTATTCCACGTTTTGTTCATGGTTAATGTTATTATAATGTGAACCCTAATTAGTATCCTAAGGTATGTTTGGATTGTATAATTCAGGTTACGAATCTTGGGACTAGTAACACCTTTTGAATGAGCAACATATGTTTTATTATATTCCGCATTTAGTTATTGTATGTTATTTAGAGGTGGATGGTTGTATAGGATCGTGATGACCGAATCCGGGTGGTTGAGACTCGAATTTGGGGGCATCACAGGTTGGTATCAAAGTTGTAGGTTATAAACGTTAGGATTACGAAACCTAGGTTATAACCTTAGTATTAAACTTGTATAGAGTGCATTAGGAGATAAATCTTGGAGATTTATCATATTTGGTATTTTGATGAATTAGAGAATTCATCGAGTCTAGTACTACCCAATGAAATATAACTTCATTCCTTCAATGAATATATTTTATTGTTGTACTAATGTTAGTTTTGTGTGTTTGTAGGATGGTTGCCGTAGGAGAGACCAGTGGAGTCCGAAAAGAGGACGTATTCACTGACATACCCGTTGTTACGGAGCAACTGGTAGGCTATGCACCCGTTGTCCTAGTAGTACCATTGAGTGGGTTCGGGTCAGAGGAGGACTACTTGATGGATTTGGTGGAGCCTGTCATAGGCAAAGTGTCGAGATCCGACAGTCAGGATAGGGATGTTGAGTCCGAGGAGGACCCAGTTGATATGGAGATAGGTGGAGCTGCTAAGGAGGTACCTGAGGAGGGACCTCCGGTATTTCATACATTTCAAGATGACCTGGTTGGAGATTATGTCGATCGCATAAATGAGCAAGAGCAGATTATTGAGCAGCAGAACGCTCGTATCGCGCATTTAGAGGAGGAGAATTCCGTCCATAAGGAGATGGAAGAGCAGTATAAGGCAGAGGCGTACTCACTGCAGTTCTAGGTGGTTGAGCTGAAGGCTCAGATTCAGCAGCTTGAGGATGCTACACCCTAGTTGAGCCCCACAGTGCAGCAACTGATGTTGCAAAACAGTCAGCTGAGGCAGGCATTAAAGCAGTCAGATGCCAAAGAGGTAGAGCTGCAGTTAGTTCTACAGGTCATTAGGGCTGAGCGAGACTTGGAGCAAGCAGACAGGATTCGGGTACAGGAGTTCTGGGTTCGCGCAGCCACAAGGGTGGATGTGCTTGAGGGAGAGGTTCGAGATGGATCCGCTAGGATTGATACCTTAGAGTATGCTATATATATGACAGTGGCCAGACTGCAGGACCGAGTTAGAAGATACCCTCGGGAGGAAGGCAGTAGTCGGCACATGATCAGACGCCGAGTGGTTGATCGGTTGGCTCGACAGGCACTTCGTCGGGCAGTCCGCCGTAGCAGTCATTGACTCGTTGGTCTAGTACCTTTGTGATTACTTAGTTGTGGTAGTGAGTCCCACTTTTTTTTAATAGGGACAGATTTATGTTTAGAATTCTGATGCCTTGTTGTATGCTTAGAATGGTAGTCAACCCCAACTTTTGTTCTGTTAGAGGGGGTATGTAGTAGTAAATCCTTACCTTTTGTTTAATAGAGGATAGTTAGCAGTAGGCAGTTTATGCCCTTGAGTATTTATAGTAGTATTCCAAATGTTGAGTCAGTCTGTATTAAAGCATTGATATATGAATATAAATGCAGTTGTTTCCTTTAAATCGAATATGTTTGATAGATGCTTTTACTATTGAATGTTGACTTAACCGGCATAGTGCAAAAAGCGTAACATTATAAGCGAAAGCCTAAGATTTGTTCTTTAGTATATCATAATGCCGCCCAGAGTTAGACCCCGCAATCAACGTGTCGCCGAGTAAGAAAGTGAGGTTGGAGATCAACCTGACCCCATGAGAGTATTCGCTGAACTACTAGTCGAGGCTATGCAGGCTAGACCCCCGCCAGCAGCAGGTCAACCAGCACCCCAGCCGGTGCATCACTTAGCCAACTTTAAGGATTTCAAACTAGTTGGACCGCCCGAGTTCAAGGGAACTCTCGACCCAATAGAAGCACAAACTTGGGTTGAAGAGATGGAGAAAGTCTTCGAGGTCGCACGAGTGGCCGAGGAGCAGAAAACCGGATTTGCCACCTTCATGATGAAGGGCGAAGCTAATTATTGGTGGAAACCCAATAAGGGGCGAGCAGGCGATGGAGTTATCCCTTGGGACAAATTCAAGGAGCTATTCTTCGAGAATTACTTCTCGGAGAATACGCAACAGGATATGGAGGTTAAGTTTCTGGAACTGAAATAGGGCGGTATGACAGTCGTAGAGTACGCAACAAAGTTTAACGAGTTAGCCCGATTCGCTCCACATTAGGTGGATACGAAGGCCAGGAAGGCAAGAAGGTTCGATTTGGGATTGAAGCCGTGGATGCAGAAAACCGTCGCTGTATTGAAGATTTAAACAGGAAAGGAAGGTCAGTCAGGAAGGGCCGAAAAGGGGAAACAGCGGAGGCAGCAACCCTAATAAGCGTAAATGGATGGAGAGCCAATCCTCTGGAGGCAACAAGTCCGGGGGAGAGGCCAAGTCAAATGGGAAGTGCAGCAGCTATGGAAAGAATCACTCAGGAGAGTGTATGAAAGGGAGAAGCGTTTGTTATCGCTGTGGACAACCGGGGCACCTGGCTCCTCAGTGTCCGAATAGGCGGAAGGGAGGGTGTTTCTCGCGTGGAGCCCCAGACCATCAGATCAAAGACTGTCCGAAGAGGAGGGGCGATGCAGCTAGCGGCAACCGCAATAACAACAACAACAATCACAACAACAGGCCTAGCATTGGAGGGCTAGCCAGTCAAGCTAACAGACCAACGACACGCACGTTCAACATGACCGTCAAGGATGCGGTGGAGTCCAAGGACGTAGTGTCAGGTATCATCCCAATCAATGATATAGATGCATATGTGTTATTTGATTCGGGTGCTACCCGCTCTTTTATTTCGGAAGAATTTGCTAGAAGGTTAGACTTATCTCGCAAAAGGTTAGAGCATCCTATGAACGTAAAAGTAGCAAACAAAAAAATTATTCCTGTAGAATACATTCAAAGAATTGTTGCGTCAAATTGCGAGGATTTGAGCTCAGCGTGGACTTGATGCCAATTTGTTTGGGGGAGTTTGACGTAATCCTTGGGATGGATTGGTTATCAAGTCATAGAGCAGTCATCGACTGTAAGAAGAAGTGTGTACACCTTTAGACTCCAGATAAGTCGAAGGTGGTATTCTATGGTAGTAAATCACCAAGACACTCTTGTTGTCTGACGATGATGCAAGCAAGTAAGTTGCTTAGAAAGGGTTGCATAGGTTATTTGTCTCACGTGGTCGATACTCGATGAGTCACGGATGAACTGAGTCAGATACCTATCGTAAGGGAGTTCGCTGATGTCTTCCCAGACGAAATTCCCGGACTGCCGCCAGATAGAGAGATAGAATTTGTGATTGACTTGGTACCAGGGACGACACCGATATCCAAGGCATCATATCGGATGGCACCAGTAGAGATGAAAGAACTAATGGCTCAACTGCAGGAACTGTTAGATAAGGGTTATATCAGACCAAGTGTGTCCCCATGGGGAGCACCAGTTCTGTTTGTAAAGAAGAAGGATGGTTCGATAAGACTTTGTATCGACTATCGCGAGTTGAACAAAGTTACGATTAAGAATAGGTATCCACTGCCCAGGATTAATGATCTATTTGATCAATTCAAGGGAGCGAAATACTTTTCAAAGATCGATCTAAGAACGGGCTATCATCAATTGAAGGTGAGACAGGAAGATATTTCGAAGACTGCGTTCAGAACTCGTTATGAACATTTTGAGTTTCTGGTAATGTCATTTGGATTAACGAATGCACCAACGGCATTCATGGATATGATGAACAGGGTGTTCAAGCAGTACTTGGACAAGTTCGTAGTCGTATTCATCGATGACATCTTGGTGTATTCAGAGACAGAGGAGGAGCATGCCGAACATTTAAGGATTTCATTGGAGGCTCTCAGAAGAGAGAAACTGTACACGAAGTTTTCTAAGTGTGAGTTTTGGTTGCAGAGGGTGCAGTTTCTAGGGCACGTCATTGACAAGGATAGTGTTTCGGTGGACCCCGCAAAGGTGGAGGCCGTTATCAATTGGGAGTAGCCGAAGACGCCTACGGAGATCAGGAGTTTCCTAGGGTTAGCGGGATACTATCGGAGATTCATCCAGGATTTTTCAAAGATAGCATCGCTGTTGACCAATCTCACCAGGAAAGCAGTTAAGTTCGTTTGGATGGAGAAATGCGAAGAGAGTTTCATGGAGCTGAAGAAGAGACTTAGTGAAGCACCGGTGTTATCATTGTCAGATGATACAAGAGGATTTGTGGTGTATAGCGATGCGTCCCATAAAGGTATTGGTTGTGTGCTGATGCAGCACGACAAGGTCATTGCGTACGCGTCAAGTCAGTTGAAGGACTATGAGAAGGGTTACCCGACTCATGGCCTAGAGTTGGCCGCGGTAGTTTTCGCCTTAAAGATTTGGAGGCACTACCTATACGGAGAGAAGTGCGAGTTATATACGGATCACAAAAGTATAAAATATATCTTCACTCAGAAAGAGCTGAACATGAGACAATGTCGATGGTTAGAATTTATCAAAGATTACGACTTTGAGATTCTATACCACCCAAGCAAAGCAAATGTAGTGGCCGATGCCTTAAGCAGAAAAGGCAGAGAGAAGTTGCTGAAGCTAACCACTCAAGAGGAGTTGGTAAGGGATTTCGAATGACTCGATTTAGAACTCCAGTATTCGAGGGAGTCAGACGAGAAATTATTTACAGTGTCAGCGAGCCCGACCCTGTTAGATAAAATCAAAGAGGCTCAGGAAAAAGATGAAGATTGTGGTAGTGTCAAGAAGTGTATTTTCGAAAGGGAAGAGCTCAAGTACAAGATTGATAGCACAGGACTGCTAAGGTTTGAAGGGAGGATCTGGGTGCCGTTGAATACAGAGTTAAGAGAAGAGATTCTCCAAGAAGCTCACAGTACGAGGTACTCAGTACATCCTGACAGCACGAAGATGTATCAAGATTTGCGGCCCTACTTTTGGTGGCCGAATATGAAGAGGGAGGTAGCAGAGTGCGTCAGCAGATGTCTGACATGTCAACGAGTTAAAGTAGAGCACCAGCGACCGAGCGGACTGCTTCAACTATTAGAGATTCCAGAGTGGAAGTGGGAGCACATCACCATGGACTTTGTGGTGGGCTTGCCACCAACACAAAAGGGTTTAGACGCCATCTGGGTGATCGTGGACCGTCTGACCAAGTCTGCTCATTTTCTATCGATCAGGATACGGTACAATTTGGAGCAATTAGCTAAACTCTATGTGAAAGAGATAGTGTCGCGACATGGAGTGTCAGTATCAATTGTATCGGACAGAGATCCGCGCTTCACGTCAAATTTTTGGAGGAGTCTACAAGAAAGATTGGGAACGCAGTTGAGTTTATGTACGGCATACCATCCTCAAACTGATGGCCAGAGCGAGCAAACGATTCAGACTTTGGAAGATATGCTCCGAGCAGTCGTGATGGACTTAAAGGGCAGCTGGGATGACCACTTGCCAGTAGTAGAGTTCGCTTACAACAATAGTTATCACGCTAGTATCGGTATGCCACCGTACGAAGCACTATATGGTAGAAGGTGTCGAACACCATTGTGCTGGGACGAGGTAGGTGAGCGTAGACTGCTGGGACCTGAAATGGTGTAACAGATAGCAGATACGGTGAAGCTAATCAGGAACCGCCTGGTAGCAGCATAAGACCATCAAAAAAAGTACGCGAATTTGCTTCGTAAGAAGCGGGACTTCGAAGTGGGTAGTTTTGTATTCTTGAAGGTATCTCCCTAAAAAGGGAAGATCCGTTTTGGGAAAAAAGGAAAATTGAGCCTGAGGTTTATAGGACCGTTTGAGATTTTGAGGCGAGTCAGTGAAGTGGCGTACGAGGTAGCGTTACCTCCTGAACTGGAGCACATTCACAATGTGTTTCATGTGCCAGTGTTGCGGTCATACAAACTAGACTATAAGCACGTTATATCCTACGAACCAATTCAAGTCGAGAAAGACTTATCGTACGAAGAGATTCCTGTCCAAATACTCGATAGGAAGGAACAGAAGCTAAGGAATAAAATCATTCATTCCGTTAAAGTTCTCTGGAGAAATCATGCAGTTGAGGAAGCTACGTGGGAACTCGAGGAGAAGATGAGAGCGAATTATCCGCAGTTATTTGAGTGGCCTTATTTTACAATTCCGAGGACGGAATTTTTATAAGGGGGGAAGATGTAATGACCGTAAATTTTTAAACTCCATTATTAATTAAATATAAATTTAATTTTTAATACGTTAGCTTTGTATGCTTATTTAAAAAATCTTGTGTGATTAATTGGTTATGTGATTATGTAACTTCGCATAGTTGCCAAGATTTATTAAAGGGAGTCACTAATGATTTAATTAAATTAGTGGACTAACCCTAAGGTTTAATATCAAAAGAAGTGATAAAGTTGTCTATTATTTAAATATTCAATTTATTTGAATATAGTAGAGGAATTTAATTTGACTTAATTAATTAATATAATTATTAATTAATGTGTGCAATATAGATATTATTATGTAATAGTCTATTTAGTAATTTAATACTAAGTGGACTAGATTAAGTTATTAATTCCATCTTTTATGTAATTACGAATTTGGTATTAAATGTATACTAGATCAATTGGGTTTTAATGGTATGATTTATTTAATTAAGTAACATTAATTTGGAACAAGAATTATGGGACATATCCCAACCGTGGTCTGCAATTTGGGAGAGAGAAATCAAAATGTTGAATGAACAGTAAAGCTCCAATTTCTTCTCTTCTCTAGCCGTGTATAGGCACAAGCCTATTACTTGTTCAGATGAAGAACATGATAAAGGAGGGAGTGGGTTGAGGTGATCCATGCCCAGCTTTCTACCTAATCTCCATTGACCAGTAGATTCTTCTTCTCCTCATTGGTTCTTCAATTTGGACAAAGACATTGCCTGGGTAATGAATTCTCTATAAATTGGAGTTTCTTCTTTACAATTCCAGTTGCTAAGTTCTTCGTTAAAATTATATATATATATATATATATATATATATATATATATATATATAGTGAGCATTGCTGAGAGTGAGAGTAATCTGCTATTAAGCATTTGAGGATTTCAATGTTAGTTTCATTGGAGGTAAGAACTCGTCACTGTGTTATCAATTTCTTAGTTTGTTAAATTCTAAGGAATCCATGATTCTTGCTAATTAGATTGTTAATTAATGTAATGATGTTATCTGGGTTATGTATAGATGTTATGAACCATTTGGTTGGTCTGAGTTACGTTTAGAAAGGTTAGGCCATATAAATTTTCGAGTTCTACAGAAGCAGAGTCGAACTTGAATCAGTGCAGGGGTGGCGTGGCCGCGCCACTCCCAAGGCCAAAACCAGCGCGGCCGCGCTGGCTTTCAGAAATGAATGTTGAGTTTTGATGTTTTGAGCATGCTAGTTTAGTCCAGCTATGCATAAAAATAGGTTTTCTATGTTATCTAGTGTCCTTATGAATGCCATGACTTGCGCACGTTGCCCTAGCATGTATTTTCTAAAGAAAACTTAAGAACCTTGAAATAAACTTGATGAAACGTGTCTTTAGGTTCTGACCATTTGCGCACGTGTATGTTGCTTAAATATGTGTTCAAATGCATGTAAGTAATGATTTCCAAGTTGTCTTGCATGAGCACCATCTAGGTAAACATTATTTTGGCATGTGCGAGCATGTTTAAGGCATGAGATTCCGAGTGTAAGCTATATGTTTAACATGTGTGTGTGTTGCTTACACCCAAGCATGCATATTGAGCATTGTTTAATCTCACCATGTGGTATTATGACCATAATAGCGAATTACTTGTGAAATGGACTTGTTTGGCCTAAAGTGTAGGAATTTCCGACATAAAGCCTTATAACTTTGGATTGGATTTAGAATGAGCATGCTAGGTTTCAAACTCAAGTTAATAACCTTATGAGCATGCGTATTTGATTTATATCAGTAGCCTGAATGTTAGAGAATAGGCTCGGATTCCAACTGAATGAAATTTCATTCTTGGTCTGTCCAGTGAGTGCGGCGACCACGCCACTCCTAAGGCAAAAACCAGCGCGGCCGCGCCGGTCGCCAGTTTTTCTCAGTTACTTTAAGTTATGAACAAAGCCTTGCAGCATGTATGTATGTATGTCTTAAGCTGTATTGCATGATTTAACTGATGTGCTGCGTGTTCAAGTCTGTATTGATGCATAGAATCGAGGTATTCTGGACTTGTTAACTCATTTATCTAAGATGGGAATTAATGTTTATGGACTTAGTAATAATGGTTCCATCTACGTGACTATATGATTGGATTACTTGGTGTGTAACCTCTTGTAAGTGTAAACTCACGCTAGTTTATATTGTACTAACTAAGGAACCGACTTATTAATGTTAGGTCGTTTCACGCAATTTAATTTAAAGCTAGATTATTGTAGCTGAGCAAATAGGCAAGTTCTCTACCCCGAAACCTTAATTGTTACAAGTTCTCTACCCCGAAACCTTAATTGTTGCAAGTTCCCTGAATCCATTCTTGTATTATTTATTGGGAGTTATTTATTTAAGCTTGAACCTTTAATTCCTTAAGCATGCTCTAAGTGGTTTAATTACTTAACAATTATTCCACATCATTGTTATTGACACTCGCACATTGTGCAATTGTTTTTGCGCAGACGTTGACTTGTACTTTATTAAAGTTCTAATATGGATGAACTGTCATAGTTAAGTCTTAGCCATTGTCCGGCTAGACATTTGCGGTATAGATTTTAAAAGTTGTCCAAACCAATTGATCGTGCGGAATCTTGGACTTTATGAACACCCCTTCAATATAGGGGAGTATCCCACGTATCGAATATAAGATACAAATAGCAGAGTTAAATGTTATGCATACACATAGCGTACGTGAGGCTGATCCCCTCAAGTACATATTCTGTAGCCAGTAACCAAAGGCTCAATTAGTTATTGACTCCCTTGGAAGTTTATTGTTCAAAGTCTACTTGACTATCATTCGTTCTAAAAGCAATTATTATTCTTGCTTCCGATATTCATATTGTTGAATTCCTCTCTTTATATTCCGTTCATCATGATATATCCTTTATTGTTGCATTCAAACTAGTTACTCATCCTTGCTATATCATGACTTTTATTGCAGTTAAACCCGAAACTTCAGGGAAGGGCAAGGGTAAAGAAAAGATGAAGTAATAGACTTTCAGCAGTTGGATATTTATTCCATGTTTTGTTCATGGTTAATGTTATTATAATGTGAACCCTAATTAGTATCCTAGGGTTTGTTTGGATTGTGTAATTCAGGTTACGAATCTTGGGACTAGTAACACCTTTTGAATGAACAACATATGTTTATTATATTCCGCATTTAGTTATTGTATGTTGTTTGAAGGTGGATGGTTGTATAGGATCGTGATGACCGAATCCGGGTGGTTGAGACCCGAATTTGGGGGCGTCACATCAGTCCATGCAGAGGTACCCGCAAAGCCCGCCCACCTGGTGAACCTCATCATAAAATTCGTGATGGAGACATTGTAACGACCCCAAATCCGGGTCACCTTGACCCCGGGTTCGGTTCGTCACGATACTACATAAACAATACAATTCTTACAACATAAATGTAATCTCTATAATATTACAATACATCTTAATCTACTCCAGGTTTTCTAACCTTTAATCGTACACATCATTCTAAATCAGAGTATACAATACATCAGCTTGTAAATAATAGTACGATATTAAAATAATATAATATCGCAACATAGACTTCACTTTCTTGTTTAAATGCCTTTCCTGCAGTCATCTTCTTCTGACCATCCAGGTCCTTTTTCGCTAGCTGCAAAAATTTGTTTGTGGCGTGGGTGAGCAACAATGTTGCCCGCAAGTTTAACAGTTACACATAACACATAAATCATGTATCATGCATGTTTCACAATATTTCCATGTATGACAATTATACATGTAAGCATATTAACACGTAAATCACATATCATCGTGTTTTTCTTTGCAAAGTATAAAGTTCAAATTGAACGGTTCATAGCACATTATGTTATAATATAACATCGCAATAACATATAATAACATTTTACACATAAGAGCAAGTTCTGAAAAACTTGTCTCAGTCCGTAGATCATCGCGTATATTATTCGCATCGAATATTTTATTTTCTTCCTTCGATTGACAACCTAATTTAATGAAATAATATTCATCAATTAAGCACGTTAAATATTATGCTTAAATATTATTAATATAACCATAATAATCCTTATTTGTATATTAATATTATAATTATATAATATTAATACAGTTAAAATAATCATCACTAACATATTAATATTATAATTAAATAATATTAATATACTTAAAATAATCCTCACTTATATATTAATATTATAATTAAATAATATTAATATACTTAAAATGATCCTCACTTATACATTAATATTATAATTAAATAATATTAATATACTTAAAATAATCCTTACTTATATATTAATATTATAATTAAATAATATTAATATACTTAAAATAATCCTCACCTATATATTAATATTATAATTAAATAATATTAATATACTTAAAATGATCCTCACTTATATATTAATATTATAATTAAATAATATTAATATACTTAAAATAATCCTCACTTATATATTAATAATTATAATATTAATATACTTAAAATATTCTTCAATTATATATTACTCCAAACACTTAATACCATTACTTGGATACTTTTAAGTCTCAATGTTTAGATATACAATTTCTCCTAGGCATTTTATCGAGCATGTTGTATGCATTCATTAACAATTTACATGTTATGAACTACATATAAGCACATAACATCAATATTTATCCATCCTTATACACCGGATTCACTATGATCCCTAATATGTCAATGTATGCCATCACATGATAACATATATCATTTTCCAAAATTTTACTTCAAATAAAATTATAAAATCCATTTTCACAATTTCTTTAACAAAACGTTGTTTTCGTTTTTAACGCAACTCCTTCGTTACATGACTCTTTTTGTTCCTTCTTATATCAAATTAAACCTTACTCAGTGTACTACAACCTCATTTAGGCCTTAAAGCTAGACCCTTAACCATTTAAAACAGATTCTGAAATTTCATCAACTAGTCTAGAAAAATTTCATTTTCTGGATAGCTTTAATAAATAATTTATTTCGAACATGATCCTTTCCATAAAATGGCTGTCTCGCGTTCCCAGCTAGAAAACTTCAATATCTACAACTTTACAATTTTAAGTTTCTTTAAATTCCAAACACACGAGGTTGCACATCTCAAGGAATGACTAAATTAAAACTGTTTCGCGAGAAAACTGGCTGACAGACCCTAGCTCGCTTAAACAGTCATAACTTCTTCGTTATTTACAATTTTTGGGTGATTCTAGTGGCCACGCGAAGCTAACTTCCGTATCTACAACTTTGTCCTACTGAAATATTTCCAATTCCCAACACATCAATACAGGAATCGCACGTAAGGGGGCTGACCAAAATTTGTTGGACAGTTTTGCATGACAAACTAGATTGGTCATAACTCTTTGCTCCGAAGTCAAAATTAGTCCGTTCCGGAGTTATGGAAAGCTTATTCAATGAACTATAGCATACCAAAAGCCCGGAATTTTTAGAGAAATATAGCTAGTCCCGAATTTTTTATTTTTGGGCAGCAGCTCACTAGATCATTTAATTTGAGGAAAATAACCTTCGCTTCTCTCCTTTCAATTTTCATATTTTGAGTTTTACACAACCAAATCAAATGATTTCAAGTTCTATGAATTCATAACTCATAATATTACAACATATTAAATCTATACAATTTTTAATCAATACCCACTATGCGGATCTAAGGATCAAAAAGGAAAATGATAGTTTTAGAGTTTTAAGAAATTATTTCTCAAATCTAAGTTTAATAACCCATCAAACCTCTAGATCCAACCATGAATCATTATAAATCATGTAGATCTATCATTATCTAGTTCAATCACAACAATCCAACACTAGATCTAAGTTAAATCACAATAAAGTGGGTAAGTTTTGAGTTATACCTTGCGTTCTTCATTTTTTCTTTCTTTCCTTCCATGGATCTTCTTCCATGGTTTCTTCCTAATCTTTCTTCTTCCTCCTTTTTCTCCATTATTGGTAGCCTTCTCCCTTTTCTTCTCTCTCTATTTTTCTAGCAATTTAGCTTAAAGAAAAGAAGTGAAAATGAATGGAATGAAATTGTCAAGCCTTAGTTAATCAACCAAGCTTCTCTCTCCTCTTGCAATTATGCTTGCAATAACATTACATACATAATGTATATCTATTCTTTTCTCCCACCACTTAACCAAAGCTAGGTAACCAAAGGTGGTTAAATAAACTAGGGGACAAGGCATTAATTAAAGTAGATGGAACAAGACATTTATTAAAGTAGATGAGACAAGAGATTTATTAAAGTAGATGGGACAAGACATTTGGGGCTACTTTGTAAGAGGTGAGAGGCTAGCTATAGCCCTCTCTTGGCCCAAGATGGGCGGTTTACCCATGCTCCATTTCCCCACACTTTTGTTTTTATTATTCATTTAATTTATATATAAGTATACTTGCAATAATATTACATACACATATGTGTATCTATCTAATCCCTCCACCATTTAACTTAGTTGTAGTTAGCTTTCTAACATTTACCTCAAGGTGAGAATTCAATCAACCTTAGTTAGTTATCAACTTATTCTCCTTCTCCCAACAATTAACCAATGTATGGTTAATTCTCTACAAACATGTAATCCCATGGTTACTTACTAATTCCATGTTGATCAATTATTCCCTTATAAGAATTAACCTAGAGTGAATTCGTTAACTCCATCTTAGTTAAGTCTCATCTATCATGTATACATACAATTATATATTTATACACATTTTGCTAGGAACTAACCAATGCATGGTTAAAGCTTTAACTTAGTTACTACCTAGGGATACTCAATTAAACCATCTATGGTTAATTCTCATCATCACATGCATTCATCTAGCATTTAACCAATGTTTGTTCAATGCCCTCTCTTGTTTACCAACTAGGATTATTCAATTAACCTTACATTGGTTAATTCTCTACAACCTTTCATTTCTCCAACACAAGCTACCAACCTAGCCCATCATAGCTCTCTTACACTACTTACACACATCACCAACTTGTCACTTTCATTCCCTTTTTGCTCCTACCAATGCAACTTTGAATAAAACAAAAGCAAGTCTACCCACTTGTTTTAATTAATTTTTTTTCCTTTTCTTTTAATAAGAATACTTGCACAATTATATATATGTATAAATATACTAATGCATATATATATAAATACACCAATACATACTCTTCTCTCTCTTTGTTATCTAAACCTTTCATTTATGGAAAGTTTCCAAACTTTTCATTTATGGAAAGTTTCTACCCTTCCATTTCTTTGGGCTTCTTTAACTCAAGGTTGGTTAAAATATGGTCAACCTAGTTTACTCATCCTTTGGCTAATTTGTTGGGTTACTCATAAAATCCTAACACATTAAATCCTTACTCATAGCTTGGGCTTATAATAAATCCCTCTTGGACTATCAATTATCATACATTTGGGCTTATATTTAAATTACCCACTTCACATATAGGCAATCCCATATTGGGCTACCATAGTTAATCCTCTTATTCAAATTCACTACATTAATCACACTAGTTAATTACCTAATGATGATCACCCTTCTCGTTTGCCAATCAAGGCCAACATTCAAGCTATGTTAATTCATAACATAGTTTTATCTTGTTTCTCATTAATTAACCTAATTAATTACTCATCTAGGCTTGGATCATTACCATCCTACCCTTCATCCTACACTTTCTATTTATGGAAGGTCCCTAACCTCTTCTTATTAGTGGACATCTATACACCACAACTTTCCTTTTATAGAGAATTCTCAAACTTTCCATTTATGAAAAGTTTCTCCTCTCGTATTTTTGAATAGTAAATACGCTCTTATACTCCATATAAACGCTATTCGGGAATGTGAAAATTCGAAAAGAACGAAGAAGCGTTTCTCGCGTGAATAGTGTTTCCCGCGTTATTTTCTAAGAAAATATTTTTCCTCTACGATTCATTAATACTTATATCGTATCACATAACACATTGATTAGATCGCAGAAATCCATCTTCATTGATCACTTAAAATCATAATACACAAATATGTCATTGTTTCTTTAAACTTTCTACTTATGGAAAGTTTCTAGGGTAGCTTCTCTAACCCCATCTAGCTTATACATGTTTGTATACCCATATATCTCTGTATACCACCTTATCAATTCTAGGGTTTCAATCCCTTACATATCGTTTCACACATTTAATTTCTAACACAGAGATTAGGTTAAAGTGTTTAATCATCTCTACACAATCATCTTCTTCAAAACTAGGTTTTAAACTCAACCCTTATAAGGATTCCATCATCAGAACCACTACTACCGAAACGCTCAAGTTCGGTTAACTTCTAAACTCTTACGATATTTATTTCATCGCATAATCTAATTGAATACGTCCTCAATTCATATAAGTTCTTTCAAAACCAAAGAAAATATTGAGTCATTTCTCTACACATTTCTCTGTTAATAATCTAAGTTTTGACTTTAACCTTTATTCAATATTTGAGACATTATTTACAAGTCTCATAACTATCCAGGATATTACATTCATCCCTTCTTCTAAGAATTTCGTCCTCGAAATTACATCATACTCATCTCTACTCATTCTATTCACCAAACTAGGTTTTCAAATCAACCATTACATTCTCACTTTAATAACTACTAAACTCTTTCCTTCTTTAAAGATTTCTCTTTATTCGTCACATTCTATAGTCATTCTTCTCTAAGAAGTTCACACCTTCTAAACTTTCGACTTCCAAAATAGTGAAATATTTTTCAGGAGTCTTCAACAATTGTTCAATAATTATGAAGCAGCTTGAACAAACAGGAAATAAAATATTCCTTAAAAAATTTTCATATTATGTTGAGGGGTCATAAAGACCATGACCACAGAGGTTTACGGGTATTACTATCCCTACCGATTTCAATTATGAAAAAGGTAATCTACCCCTGCTGGAGGCCACAAAGAACATGAAAATTGAGGTTTACGGGTATTACTATCCCTACCGATTTCTATTAAGAAAAAGGTAATCTACCTCCGTACGCCAGGTGATCAGCCCTTTGTACTCTGACGTTGTGCACAACTTTCTAGCTAAACGACTATATGCGTTTGCTTGACCACCATAGGGTCAGTCGGGATTTTTTCGACATCAAATACCCTAATAATAGGGTTGTTCACCTCAGCTTACTACAAAATTCCTCACCAAAACAATTTGGTTTAGCATAAATTCTCAAGTAATGCTTGCATAAACATATTTCGACATTTGTCTAGCCGAATCAAATAGCATCGACTCATTTCATAAAATAATTCTTGAATGTCAATAACTTGTAATTTCAAAAGTATTGTTATGTTTACAGAACTTGTACTGAAACATGGATTCCTGAGTCTCACCATAGTAACTCTATGTGCAACAGGAATTTCTTAACAGTTCATGTAAACTAAAAATCATTTTAAAGACGTAATAATGTTGCACTGTTACAATCAGTGTGTTAGGATTCCGTCATTTTATCATCTCCACACCACGACTTTAATGGTAAGTGATGATTAAATACATTTTGAAGTTTTCAAAACAAGCTTTGTCCAGCCAACACAACTAGCATGGACATACTTCATAAAACGGTTCATATAACTAAAATTCATTTATAGGACGACATAATGCTGCACTGTTGTAACAGTGTGTTAGGATGCCGTCATTTATCATCTCAACACCACGCTTTGAAATGGTGCGTTGACGATTTTAAAATACATTTTGATGTTAAAACAAATGATAAGACTTTTCAAAGGCGTATAAGTGCGAGTATAAGCACGATTTAGGATCTAGCATAGCTAGAAGATTGGGAATACCTAGAATCCTCAATCATCTTCAATTTATCATCTCAACTTTACTTAAAATCTCTATTCATTTCTGATTCTACAAATGTTCGCCCATCACTTCGAACTCTTAAATCACACTTTAATTTATAACCCTCTTTTATGGTCTGTAATGATATACCACAAACATTGTTCATCGAACTTACCACACATTATGAGTTTAGGAACTTGCCACAATAATACGAGTTTAGGAACTTGTCCTAGCAATACGTAGTCCAAGAACTAATCAGGGACTGTCCATACGCTTAGGGGTTCAAAAACATACCATATGATTATGAGTCACAAACTTACCATAAGCGTGAGTTTTAAGAACTCGCACCTAATCTTACATCATCTACCTATTCGTTATACACATGAGAAAAGAATCACCTTCTCAACATACATATAGCGAATAGCGCGACACCAGGGTCCAATGATTATCAATATAGGAAGCTAAGTGGTTGTCGAACCAAACACAATCCCCTGCCTATACAAGGAATTGGTCAACTCGGCCACTAATCAATATAGGAAGCTAAGCGGTTGTTAGACTAAGGACAAATCTCTTGCCCATACAAGAAATTGTTCAACTCAACCACTATATCGATATAGGAAGCTAAGTGGTTCTCAAACCAAGTACAAATTTTCCGCCCATACAAGGAATCGTACAACTCAGCCACTAACATGAGTCCTCAATTTAAAACCCACATAATCCTAATCTTATCTTGCTCCTTGCTTAACACAAACTTTTAATTTGTATCTCATTATTTATAACTCCTTCTGAGTTTTATCTTCGTACTATCCTCTAGTACCTTTTTCGTACAATAATTTTGCTATAAAGTTTTCAATCATTCGATTGATCATCTATCATTCCATGGCTTAATTAGATCACTTTGTGATCTTTCTTATAATCGTATTATATTACGATTCTTTTCTATCTCATGATCGTTTTGTTTTGCGATCTTCTTATCTTTCACTTTAATCATATATTATGATTTTATTTAAGCTTTTTATCTTTATTACTAGAGTCAGGTAACTCCAGATTCTTATCTTTATAACTTTTCAAGATTCTTCTTTGAATCTCAATTATCTTTTTATTTAATTAATAATGAATTTCCAAAATTAATCTCTTAGCACTTAAACTCCATTTGAGTTTATTCCTTATCATCCTTATCATCATTTCTACGGTTATATCCTAAGGTACTTCTACCTAAAGTTTATAACCTATCAGCTCTGATACCAACCTGTAACGACCCCAAATCCGGGTCACCTTGACCCCGGGTTCGGTTCGTCACGATACTACATAAACAATACAGTTCTTACAACATAAATGTAATCTCTATAATATTACAATACATCTTAATCTACTCCAGGTTTTCTAACCTTTAATCGTACACATCATTCTAAATTAGAGTATACAATACATCAGCTTGTAAATAATAGTACGATATTAAAATAATATAATATCGCAACATAGACTTCACTTTCTTGTTTAAATGCCTTTCCTGCAGTCATCTTCTTCTGACCATCCAGGTCCTTTTTCACTAGCAGCAAAAATCTGTTTGTGGCGTGGGTGAGCAACAATGTTGCCCGCAAGTTTAACAGTTACACATAACACATAAATCACGTATCATGCATGTTTCACAATATTTCCATGTATGACAATTATACATGTAAGCATATTAACACGTAAATCACATATCATCGTGTTTTTCATTACAAAGTATAAAGTTCAAATTGAACGGTTCATAGCACATTATGTTATAATATAACATCGCAATAACATATAATAACATTTTACACATAAGAGCAAGTTCTGAAAAACTTGCCTCAGTCCGTAGATCATCGCGTATATTATTCGCATCGAATATTTTGTTTTCTTCCTTCGACTGACAACCTAATTTAATGAAATAATATTCATCAATTAAGCACGTTAAATATTATGCTTAAATATTATTAATATAACCATAATAATCCTTATTTGTATATTAATATTATAATTATATAATATTAATACAGTTAAAATAATCATCACTAACATATTAATATTATAATTAAATAATATTAATATACTTAAAATAATCCTCACTTATATATTAATATTATAATTAAATAATATTAATATACTTAAAATAATCATCACTTATATATTAATATTATAATTAAATAATATTAATATACTTAAAATGATCCTCACTTATATATTAATATTATAATTAAATAATATTAATATACTTAAAATAATCCTCATTTATATATTAATATTATAATTAAATAATATTAATATACTTAAAATGATCGTCACTTATATATTAATATTATAATTAAATAATATTAATATACTTAAAATGATCTTCACTTATATATTAATATTATAATTAAATAATATTAATATAATTAAAATATTCTTCAATTATATATTACTCCAAACACTTAATACCATTACTTGGATACTTTTAAGTCTCAATGTTTAGATATACAATTTCTCCTAGGCATTTTATCGAGCATGTTGTATGCATTCATTAACAATTTACATGTTATGAACTACATATAAGCACATAACATCAATATTTATCCATCCTTATACACCGGATTCACTATGATCCCTAACATGTCAATGTATGTCATCACATGATAACATATATCATTTTTCAAAATTTTACTTCAAATAAAATTATAAAATCTATTTTCACAATTTCTTTAACAAAACGTTGTTTTCGTTTTTAACGCAACTCCTTCGTTACATGACTCTTTTTGTTCCTTCTTATATCAAATTAAACCTTACTCAGTATACTACAACCTCATTTAGGCCTTAAAGTCAGACTCTTAACCATTTAAAACAGATTCTGAAATTTCATCAACTAGTCTAGAAAAATTTCATTTTCTGGACAGCTTTAATAAATAATTTATTTCGAACATGATCCATTCCATAAAATGGCTCAATCACGCGAGTCCAGCTAGAAGACTTCAATATCTACAACTTTACAGTTTTAAGTTTCTTTAAATTCCAAACACACGAGGCTACACATCTCAAGGAATGACTAAAATAAAACTGTTTCGCGAGAAAACTGGTTGACAGACCCTAGCTCGCTTAAACAGTCATAACTTCTTCGTTATTTACAATTTTTGAGTGATTCCAGTGGCCACGCGAAGTAACTTCCGTATCTACAACTTTGTCCTACTGAAAGTTTTCCAATTCCCAACACATCAATACAGGAATCGCACGTAACGGGGCTGACCAAAATTCGTTGGACAGTTTTGCATGACAA
Source organism: Aralia elata (assembly GCA_034770075.1). Taxonomy (NCBI): domain Eukaryota; kingdom Viridiplantae; phylum Streptophyta; class Magnoliopsida; order Apiales; family Araliaceae; genus Aralia; species Aralia elata. The sequence continues at coordinate 519,211 of JAVJAP010000249.1, read as the reverse complement.
ACTAGATTAGTCATAACTCTTTGCTCCGAAGTCGGAATTAGTCCGTTCCGGAGTCTATGGAAAGCTTATTCAATGAAATATAGCATACGAAAAGCCCGGAATTTTTAGAACTAGCTAGTCCCGAATTTTTTATTTTTGGACTGCAGCTCACTAGATCATTTAATTTGAGGAAAATAACCTTCGCTTCTCTCCTTTCGATTTTCATATTTTGAGTTTTACACAACCAAATCAAATGATTTCAAGTTCTATGAATTCATAACTCATAATATTACAACATATTAAATCTATATAATTTTTCATCAATACCCACTATGCGGATCTAAGGATCAAAGAGGAAAGTGACGGTTTTAGAGTTTTAAGAAATTATTTCTCAAATCTAAGTTTAATAACCCATCAAACCTCTAGATCCAACCATGAATCATTATAAATCATGTAGATCTATCATTATCTAGTTCAATCACAACAATCCAACACTAGATCTAAGTTAAATCACAATAAAGTGGGTAAGTTTTGAGTTATACCTTGCGTTCTTCATTTTTTCTTTCTTTCCTTCCATGGTTTCTTCCTAATCTTTCTTCTTCCTCCTTTTTCTCCATTATTGGTAGCCTTCTCCCTTTTCTTCTCTCTCTATTTTCTAGCTATTTAGCTTAAAGAAAAGAAGTGAAAATGAATGAAATGAAATTGTCAAGCCTTAGTTAATCAACCAAGCTTCTCTCTCCTCTTGCAATTATGCTTGCAATAACATTACATACATAATGTATATCTATTCTTTTCTCCCACCACTTAACCAAAGCTAGGTAACCAAAGGTGGTTAAATAAACTAGGGGACAAGGCATTAATTAAAGTAGATGGAACAAGACATTTATTAAAGTAGATGAGACAAGAGATTTATTAAAGTAGATGGGACAAGACATTTGGGGCTACTTTGTAAGAGGTGAGAGGCTAGCTATAGCCCTCTCTTGGCCCAAGATGGGCGGTTTACCCATGCTCCATTTCCCCACACTTTTGTTTTTATTATTCATTTAATTTATATATAAGTATACTTGCAATAATATTACATACACATATGTGTATCTATCTAATCCCTCCACCATTTAACTTAGTTGTAGTTAGCTTTCTAACATTTACCTCAAGGTGAGAATTCAATCAACCTTAGTTAGTTATCAACTTATTCTCCTTCTCCCAACAATTAACCAATGTATGGTTAATTCTCTACAAACATGTAATCCCATGGTTACTTACTAATTCCATGTTGATCAATTATTCCCTTATAAGAATTAACCTAGAGTGAATTCGTTAACTCCATCTTAGTTAAGTCTCATCTATCATGTATACATACAATTATATATTTATACACATTTTGCTAGGAACTAACCAATGCATGGTTAAAGCTTTAACTTAGTTACTACCTAGGGATACTCAATTAAACCATCTATGGTTAATTCTCATCATCACATGCATTCATCTAGCATTTAACCAATGTTTGTTCAATGCCCTCTCTTGTTTACCAACTAGGATTATCCAATTAACCTTACATTGGTTAATTCTCTACAACCTTTCATTTCTCCAACACAAGCTACCAACCTAGCCCATCATAGCTCTCTTACACTACTTACACACATCACCAACTTGTCACTTTCATTCCCTTTTTGCTCCTACCAATGCAACTTTGAATAAAACAAAAGCAAGTCTACCCACTTGTTTTAATTAATTTTTTTTCCTTTTCTTTTAATAAGAATACTTGCACAATTATATATATGTATAAATATACTAATGCATATATATATAAATACACCAATATATACTCTTCTCTCTTTTTGTTATCTAAACCTTTCATTTATGGAAAGTTTCCAAACTTTTCATTTATGGAAAGTTTCTACCCTTCCATTTCTTTGGGCTTCTTTAACTCAAGGTTGGTTAAAATATGGTCAACCTAGTTTACTCATCCTTTGGCTAATTTGTTGGGTTACTCATAAAATCCTAACACATTAAATCCTTACTCATAGCTTGGGCTTATAATAAATCCCTCTTGGACTATCAATTATCATACATTTGGGCTTATATTTAAATTACCCACTTCACATATAGGCAATCCCATATTGGGCTACCATAGTTAATCCTCTTATTCAAATTCCCTACATTAATCACACTAGTTAATTACCTAATGATGATCACCCTTCTCGTTTGCCAATCAAGGCCAACATTCAAGCTATGTTAATTCATAACATAGTTTTATCTTGTTTCTCATTAATTAACCTAATTAATTACTCATCTAGGCTTGGATCATTACCATCCTACCCTTCATCCTACACTTTCTATTTATGGAAGGTCCCTAACCTCTTCTTATTAGTGGACATCTATACACCACAACTTTCCTTTTATAGAGAATTCTCAAACTTTCCATTTATGAAAAGTTTCTCCTCTCGTATTTTTGAATAGTAAATACGCTCTTATACTCCATATAAACGCTATTCGGGAATGTGAAAATTCGAAAAGAACGAAGAAGCGTTTCTCGCGTGAATAGTGTTTCCCGCGCTATTTTCTAAGAAAATATTTTTCCTCTACGATTCATTAATGCTTATATCGTATCACATAACACATTGATTAGATCGCAGAAATCCATCTTCATTGATCACTTAAAATCATAATACACAAATATGTCATTGCTTCTTTAAACTTTCTACTTATGGAAAGTTTCTAGGGTAGCTTCTCTAACCCCATCTAGCTTATACATGTTTGTATACCCATATATCTCTGTATACCACCTTATCAATTCTAGGGTTTCAATCCCTTACATATCGTTTCACACATTTAATTTCTAACACAGAGATTAGGTTAAAGTGTTTAATCATCTCTACACAATCATCTTCTTCAAAACTAGGTTTTAAACTCAACCCTTATAAGGATTCCATCATCAGAACCACTACTACCGAAACGCTCAAGTTCGGTTAACTTCTAAACTCTTACGACATTTATTTCATCGCATAATCTAATTGAATACGTCCTCAATTCATATAAGTTCTTTCAAAACCAAAGAAAATATTGAGTCATTTCTCTACACATTTCTCTGTTAATAATCTAAGTTTTGACTTTAACCTTTATTCAATATTTGAGACATTATTTACAAGTCTCATAACTATCCAGGATATTACAGATATCATCTTTCTGCCGAATAGACAGATACACTCTAGCATAGGCCTCTTTATCAACAGATGGAAAGTAACTCTGCCCAACTAAGTGTCTCAACATATCCATCACTTTTCGTTGTTTTTATCATCTTCCACCACCTTTATGCATCCCCCTCTAGCATATAAGCTACAAGTAACACTCTTTGATTATCTGAACACCCTAACACATCAAATATTTTCTCCAAATGAGCAATCCAATTCTCTGTATCAATTGGAGTCAGAGCTGAACTAAATGACTGTGGTTTTTGCTTCTAAAACCTCTCCAACCATACATACATCGGAACCACCGGCTGATCAAGGCCATCTGCATTCCTTTCCTCTCCATTTATGTGTTGACCATTATTTCCCGCATTCCCCTATTCTGGATTTTCTGACGGCTGCTGTATTGCTTGAACAGCCTGTGCCACTAATTGCGGTAAAGCCTGATTAACCGTCTGATTCACTAAGGTAGTCAATTAAGCATTAATCTGATTATTAGGTTACTCATTGGGCTGGCCCTCACCACTTCCCCTATTGTTACCTCGCCTCCTAACAACTCTGGCGGATCTATGAGCCATCTAAGAAAGAAATCAACGAATAGAAGCAAAATAGATTAGAGACAGATTCGAATATAGCTGATATGATAGTTGAACAGAAAATCAAACGGAACAAAGAACCTACCCCAGAAGTCTACCCATAACTCACATGTCAAACCTAAATAGGTTTTCTACAAGAAAGAATCTAAGCTCTAATACCAACTTTGTAACACCCCCTTTCCGAAATAGAAAGAGGGGTTACACACAAAACTACAAACACAAATCGAGAGCTCTATGCCACAAAATGAATATCTTTAATAACTGATAATTACCACAAGTCAAACTATAATAAAAGCCAAACTGGTTCAAGCCACAATCTAACATAATGATTACAACTCCAATTCAACCAATGTATCACAACCTAAACAGAATATATCTAAACCATTGGAAAGAAGGGAGCTCTCATCCCACTTGCCCTGGATCCCCCTGATTACCTACCAGAAGAAAAACACAGCATAAGCTAAATGCCCAGTACGGATATAGAGTATAAGAATAATGAACATAAATAACTAACTCAATTAATGAACTGAACTGAAACGAACAAAACTAACACAATGAAATAATATGCTGAATCAAATAGCTGGGTGTTATTTCATACCGAGCTTAGAACAAAACATAAATATACTTTGCCACACAGGCAAGTCAAATAATGCCACACAGACAAGTCAAAATAATGTCACACGGGTATAACATACATCAGACCAGTCGGATCCAGATGCATGTAAAATCGGAAGGCGTATTCGACACAAACATTACCAATCCGCAGAACAGAACCGAAAACTAGGGTCGACCCATCGCCTCCACAACAAAATTACCAAATGGCCAACTCTCACCGGAGCACAAAACAGAGACGTCGTGGACTGATCATACCGCCACGGAAGGTGTCATGCCTCGGTGCCAAGAGGACATGCCTGTGGTACATGTGGTTATAACTCAGGTATACACTACGGTAAATTCTAACAAAAATACCATGTCACAACACGTGCGACACAATATCAACGCAAAGGGGGTTCTAATACATACATGTCAAATCGAACGAATCATCAGCACAAGGTCTCCAAAATATATTGACATGTACATTCTACAAATATCAAAATAAATTCTAGATATGATGCACTAGTCTAAAGAGTACAAATATGAGTTCCAATATCAACGTTAAAATGAAACTATCATAATGAATTTGACAAGGAATAATCATGAGAGGCAATACCAATTTCCAAACGAATAGCAAAACGAACAAATTAAAAATAAAAGAGTCTTGCTGAAAGAGTACGAAATTCGTACCTGGATTAAGTAATGTAATACTCGAAATTATAAATAAGATTATGCTAGTCTCCTTCAGTCCAATTTAATAAAATAAAATATAATTTTATTAAAAATCTAACCATTAATAACATAATATTGTTAAATTTATTTATTATTGAGTAAATTTTATAATTTTATCAGCAAAATTAATTAGTTTGAATTAATATACATAATTTTCAATTCAGTTTATCAATTCGGTTTATAAGCTTGACATTATGACTAAATACTTACTACATGTTATATATATATATATATATATATATATATATAATATAGTATTAATCTTTGCAATTCAAACTTCTAATTAATTGATGTACTGCAAATATCATACTTTGTTAAAAGAACTTTGCCATTGACCTTTCAAACAATAGTTATAAACAATTCAAACACTTGATGAGCATGATTACATGTCATACAATTCAGAGCAGTGCTCAGTGGTCACGTGAATCACTTTATTATTTAATTAATACTTAATCTCCATACTTTGTAACAAGCCAATAAGGTATTAAATTTACAAAAGCATTATGCATATTCTCATCCTTCACTGAACTTTGTACATAATAGATCTAACAATTTTTTTTTATAAAAAAATAGTAATAATTTACCAGATTGATCCTGCCAATATTTGAGTTTAACGAATTCCCCTGTTCGGTTCCTATGCCGCCGCACCGACTTCTTTTATTTTCTTTTATCAGTCGAATGAAGATCGTGTACGCTACGTAGGGTTCATGTTTTAATTATTTACTTATTTATCTATTAACATATATTATTAATTCGCCTAGTTTTAATAGAATTTATTATTTACATATAAATTAAACTCAATTAGTTTTAAGGCCCAATTTGACTAAATTAATTTATCCATCACTTATTAATACTTATTAGCCCACATAAATTAAATGATTACCCAAATAAAAGACAAGTCCAATTAATAAATTTTTTTATATATAATTTATTATTTATTATTATTATTATTATTTTTGGGTATTACACTCACAATACTAACAAATATATTTGCAACATTAGATCAGATCGCCTAATTCATATATCTCACTCTCTAACTCTGTTATATGTCAATAAATTATTATTTTATTTTAGGTTCGTCGCCTTTGATGAATAAGGGAAATTGATTGGCACATGTTTATGTAATTCATATAATTTATTTTCTTATAATGTTTAACGAAATGTTTAATGATGACGACACATGTTAAAAATCAAGAATAAGATTAACATTTTTAATATGGGTCTTGTGTAATATGACATATAACAACGGTAGAGAGTGAGATATATACATTAAGTAATTTAGGGTTCCAAATATGATGGTATTGTGAGAATTTTTATTTTATTTTTTTCGTTAATTGGAAGTCGTTTGAGTAAAACAAAAAGAGTATTCTAAAGTTACGATTTTTATGTGATGAATTAGATGAAATAATTTGACTATGAGAGGATTTTTAATAAAATAATTCATAAAGGGTGAGTTTTGCACAATTAATACATCTTAGAGGGAGAGATTTGCAAAAATAAAAGTTAGAGGGTGAGTTTTGTAAACATAGTACAAATTAGAGGGCTACTTTTACATTTCAGTCGATATTTGACCGAATCCCTAAGCCACTCTCCGTTATCTTACGAATCAAACTCAAAATTTCCCGACGCCATAACAAAGGCTACGAATCCAAATTCGGAGTTGTGCCAATTTTAAATCCTGAATTTCTGTGGCTCATTAGATGATGAACAGAAAAACCAGTAGCTGTGCTATTTGTGAGAACTCGAATCTTTCTTCAATTTGCTCAGGTTGTGTCAACTACAGGTATTATTCACCAAAATTTGATACCGAATGCTTTTAATCTCGTCAATTTCATCTGGAAATCGAGGGAATTGCAATTCTTACTGCTTATGGTGCATGTTTAGTGTATATTAATCCATTTTGTAATCTTATTTTGTTGTATTATTGTTTTCAGATTGAATGAGTATAGCAATAATTTGAAAACGTTGAAGAGTCGCCGCGATTTGTTGTATTTGAGATTGAGTGAAGTGCTTGTGGCAAAGGTTTGATTCATCGCTACTTTGGTTGTTATTTTAATCTGGTAGAAATTTATAATTGCATATTTAGCCAAATATAAGTCTGAAAGCACATTAGGGGAGTTGTGAATGAGACTTTGAGTCGCCAATGGATGTAAAAGTTTTGTAAAGTTGAAGTCATTTGTATCACTCAATGTTGCAATTTATTTATTTATTTATTTTTTGTGTGTGGGGGGGGGGGGGGTGTACTGATTTTCTTTAGATGTGTGTAACTATTTATTCAAATTATCTTACTTCTTTGTTTTACATATATAGTTTTATATTTCCTCTACTTTTTATTTGTTAACTATACTCAGTTTACCTTTATCTTTAGTTTAGTGTTATGACTGTTACACATTACTGACATGAACCTTGATTTGTTCAATAATTTGGAATTTGAAACTTTTTATCAGGGTAAGGCAGAGGATCAGCTCAGTTGGAGAGTCCTTCAACATGAGAAGCTTGCAAGACTGAGGGAGAAGCTGCATCATCGCAAAGAACAACTCTTGCAAGGTTGCCTGCCACTTATTGATAGTTGCAAGAAATTCTCTCTCCTCCCCCTTTCCCCTTGGTTAAGTAATATTAATATGAAGCAAAGGTTTTCTTAACCGGACAGGAGGATGATGCCTCCTGCACTGAAGTAGGTGCCTCACCACGTGCAATGTTGAAAAATCACCCAAATGTCCACCAAACTCTTCTATAGGCATCCTTGCTTAGTACCTCGTGCGCACCAAAACAGTTTTCTATAAACTTTCATTGTATGGGTTTAAAATTTTAGTGGGCACACACATGAGATAACAACATAACACATTACCTCACCTGGCAGAAAATGCATTGTCTTCTTAGTACACGAGAAATTTCCAGTTAGGAGCATCTATTTCCACATCTTAATGTACTTAGTTGCTCCTTCTTTTGTAAATTTTATGTTTAATCTATTTAGACAAAAGTGCCCTTTAGGTCAATGCATCATTCTTCTGTCTGTTTTTTCATTTTCCAGTTAGATTTACAATGTTTAATGCTACCATTTGTTTGCCATGAATTCATTCGCTATGATGGTCCTAGTTATACAACTAAATCCCAAGAACTAGCCACCACTGATATCATCTCATCTACTATCACCAATTCACCATACACCACCATGACGCCCCATTACAACCCTTGCAGAATTGTATTTATGCTATTCGTCACTATGAACTAGCCACACACAGCAAATCAGACGTATAGGTTTGATCATTCACTATTATGTTTTTCCCCTTCATAGCCGCTCCACAATCCATGTACCACTGTTACAAAACAGAATCTAATGCCCGTGAATTTCTGCATTTTATTTATAAATGACTACTAGAATCGGGGTTTTGAAAGATTCTACTGGCCTGTAAAAAGTGGGCCTAACTCTTGGGGAAATGAAAATACAGTATGCAAACCCTCCATTTGCGTGTTTTTTTTTGGAATAATAAGCAAAAGAAATTCAAATTCAATTCCCTATATTACAAGGAAATGTTATGGACTTTACTTCATAACCAGCTTTCATCAAGGAAGTCATATATGTATACTGTATACATTCAATATTTGCTTTGGGTTGAAGAGAAAGCAAGTTCGTAAGTTAGGAATTAATTAAGGACAATTTTGTAAATTGATTAATAAGTGGTGTTGACTGTTGAGTCGTGTTTATGTTTTTCTTGTTTGCTACCATTTAACATTACATTTGTCAAGGGGAGGGGAATGGGATTCAAACCCACACCATGAGTGTGGGGATGGGCATACACTCTACTGAGCAACCACCGTGATCCCCTATTTCAGTTTATGTTGGCCATATTCACATTGTACATTTATGGGTTTGTTAGACTAATTTATATTTTATAGGGAAGGCTAATGTTGAGAAGATTGCTCATGATATAAAAGTGAAATTCGAGTTGCTTGAATTGGCCATGAGTACGGTACTACCCATTTCTTTTCCTTCTCTCATTCTTTCTTTTTAGTTTTCTAGTTTAATCACATGGAATTTTATCTAAAGAAGTTAGTCATGATAAAGGATTTTGTACTAGCTTAACGAATATATTGTGTATTTTCAATGCAGTTGGAAAGAAATCGCAATGAACAACTGGAAAAGTATTATCCTAATCTTATCAGTACTCAGAGCTTGGGGCATGTGAGAATGTTTCTGTATAATCATAATTTTGTTTTTTCTACTTTTCTCTGCTTAGTTCAGTTCTCTAACAGTCTAACCTTCAATTTAACTACTTGCTAAAAAGAAAGAAAAAGTTAACGCTTGTAGTTAGCCTTAATTATCAACTTCCTTTCTTCAAAATTTTTACTTGCTGAAATGATATCAGCTGTGTTTAATGCGGAAGACTATGTTGAATTGTAGATGGCAATTACCTCTGAACGTCTTCATAAGCAGTCAGTGGTTATAAAACAGATATGCAAGCTCTTTCCTCAACGTCGGGTAAGCACAACAAGTGATTTCTGCCCCTCGACTTACCAAAACTTGCCTAAAGCTTCTACAAGTTTAGTAATGTTATCAATTCATGATTTCAATTACTGACCCCAACTAATTATAATATAATGAAGTGCAGAGTTTAAATGCTTTCTAAGTGTATGTATTTCCCTCTTAATTATCTAACGGAAAAGAGTTTGTATCCCATTCTTTGCATTCTTATTTGTCCATATCATCATCAGTAACATAATACTGCCATTATCATTATTTTTTTCAAAGCATTCTGTTAAGTTTTCAACATGTGATCCGTCTTTTTATTTTATTTTAATTTTTTTATAACTGCTTGTGATCTTATATAATTCCAGACTTTTTTGGCTACACCCTAATTGTGTTTAATTGATTACTAAATCTTTCTTTGGTTCTCTCGATCAATCCTATTTTTCTTTATTCATGCAAAAAGTTTTACTCCCTCTTTCTCACAAATATTAAACACTTTCCTTTTAAGGAAGTCCCCAAAAAATTGCAACACTTATTCTCTTACCAACTTTTGTGAAGTTAAATGACTAAATTACACATAGTCATATCATTTTTATTATTTGAATATATACTGGGTCCCTCCACTAACTAAAAATTTTGTGGTTCACATTCTTGGAGCACTTTCAACCACACACTTCGTAAGGACCAATTAGGAAGCCAAATGAGAATTTGAAAGTTTATTAAACTTGGTTCAAAAAAAGATGTGTTTCAATATTTGTGCTACAGAGGGAGTATAATGCATAACTCAAGTTTGTAACATGCTTATGGAGTATGTAGTATGCTTATATTAAGATTCAAGACGAATACTAAAATTTCAATTTCTATAATAAGCAACCAAAGCGATGCAGGGATTATCTAAGCAATTTCTCTGCAGGCCCATATATATATATATTTTGCTAAATTGTTTGTATATTAAAATGCAAAAAACAAAGGATATTACAATGAAGTTCAGAAATAGTCCTCTTCTCCCGAGAGGACTAAAAGCACCTAGATAAGACTAGGAAACCAATTACCTAACCTAATTATATTATTCCTCACAACCCGAGGCTAGGCAAAGGAAAACAACTAATATAAAACACCAACTACAATAGATAATGTGATAATTAGCAACAACAAAGTAGGACCACACAGCTGAGATCAGCTGGTATATAAGCCTAAAAAAGGCTGATCCTTTCCAGCTTTTACACCAACTAGTGCAGCATGTGGGACCCGTTTGTCATCTCCATTTCGTCAACCTTGGATGCATCCAGCTGTAGCACATGAATACAGCCCACATGGGGCATACCAGCAACCAAAGTTAGCTGAAAACAGGGCAGCAGCATGGTAAGGGAAAACCGCCAAAAACCAACCTCCGGCATAGACCCCCAAGAAATCCGGCGATGGGAAGCAGCAAGGTAACCCACCGGAAACACGAGTTCCAGCAGGATTGCACTGCAATAAATCACCACAGGGGAGCCCATAATAGCTAAGCACAGCCAAACCAAATCCGGCCTTGCCAACACAATCAAATCCAAGTCAAGGAAATATAAAAAGAACAAACTAGCTTAGATTAAAATAGAAATCAATAAAAGACAGCAACCCAAAACGGTACCGCCTATGACTGAAAACAAGGATCCCAAATCTGAACATGTAAAAAGATAAGCAATAAACAAAACAAGATACCCAGATCGGGAAAGCACACGGATCAACAAGAGAGCAAATCAAAGGACCAATCCGCGCAAAACAAAGGACCCCAAATCCATAACTCAAGGTCAAGCCTAACTACATGCATAACTGATTTGCACCGGAAACAGATTCCGGCGAGATCAACCATTAAATCCCCAGCAAAGTGAGAGATTTAAAAGCGGATTGGTTAGACCCATTAAAGCAAATCTTCAATTTAAACCAATTACAACTCCAACACAACATAACCACAACACAAATCTGCCAAATCACAGGCTCAACCTGGCAACACAATAGTGTTAAGGGCTCCAGACCAGATCCAAACATCCTAACCCACAATAAAATACTCCCCTACTAACATGAACAAGATGAAAAACAAAACTATGAGGCCACCGGACTATGCCAGACAATAGCAAGAAAAGTAGTGTTCGGGTTAATTCACACTTGGAGATGCCGGAGAGTCCCCGAGTAGAAATCAAGTACATGAAGGGCAGGAAGATGGGTGGGGCCGATCTTGGAGCGAGAAGAGAGTGAGAAGGCCGGATGAGGGGTGGAACGAGGTGGAGGGGGGTTTCCTAGAGAGAAGGAGCTTCTCTCTCTACCCTACTTGGAGCCCTCTCTTCAAAAAGAATTTTAGTATTTACATCGTGACCAAAAAGCGATGCAGGTTATCACCAAACTGTAATCCATAAATATGCAGGACCGTGTTCCTTTTCTAACTTGTTGTAATTTAAGAATTACCACATTTGGGTTAAGTAACCAACTGGTTTTTTTTGCCTGTTCTATCCCTTTTCATTATACAAATCCATCTTAAGGATCTGACTTCTCAACTTATCAAAGAATAAAAAAAGAAAAAAGTATCCGACTTCTCAAACTTATTGTCATTTTGTACAAAATTGAGACAGTAGCTATTTGCTAAGGTTATATTTCATTGCAGCCTTAAGGGTATGTTTGGAACTTACGGAGGAAAAGAAAAACAAAAATAAATTTTAGAAAGGAAAAAACTAACTTTATGAACTTATGACTAATTATATACACTTCTAAAAAATATAATATCAAGAACAAAATGTTAAAATGTAGTATAATGGATAATTAGAAGAAAGCTTTAAATTTTTAGATTCATTTCCGTTTCCTTTGCCTTTTCTTTCAAGTTTTTCAAGTTCCAAACATACTCTAAAGGGAAAGTACAAGGTTTATTTCTCAATTGAGACTTGGGTGCATTTGGGTGCATGGGATTATAAACTTTTTAATAAAAGGCCTAAATATTTTGGTGTTCAGTTGATTTTCAAACATTTTCATCAATGTTTTCAGAGTTGAAATGTTAGATAACTGTGTGGTCCATTAATTTAAGCTGTAATTATTCTGATACCTAATTGTTTTGGATAAGCTATAGTAACTTCATGTTGCAGGTGCCAGATGGAGAGAGAAAAGATGGGTCTAGTGGCCAGTGTGATCAAATTTGCAATGCACTCTTACCAAGAGGCCTTGATCCCCATTCAGTCCCGTCTGACGACCTTTCCGCCTCCTTAGGGTGATTCTCTTTTCACTTTGTATTTATATGCAGTTGTTTATATTTCTTAACAATTACGATCTCATTGTTTCCTGTGAGGTTTAAAATTCGTCATTGTAGCCCTTACAAGTTACATCTCAATTTCTGCATGTTTGTTCTTGAGACCATAGTTCCTCATATGTAATGAGGAAATGTGTTCTTTTGACAGTATAGGGGGCTGTATGTTTTTTTTATTAGTTATTATTTGTTATTATTATGGATTTAATAATCTCGTTCTATATGCTTTTGACTATTTGCTAAAATGTATTTTAGAGTTATTTACCTTATCATCTGTATTGTGCTTACAATAGTTCTTTTATTCAATATTAGATGTTCCTATAAACTATTAAGTTAATTAAATTCCATCGTTGTAGATTTTTGTGCAGTTAGTATATACTTCCTCCGTTTCAAATTATATGATCATTATTGACTTTTGAAAGTCAATTTGAGACATTTTCAAACTCAAAATTGAGATTACTTATTAAAAATTATGAAATAATAAAACTTATAATGACTAATAAATTTTAGATAGTTTACCATATTCATCATTGTATTGATTAAAATTAAAAGAATCTATGTCAATTTTGAGTTTAAAAATCTCTTAAGTTGACTTTAAAAAGTCAACAATGATCAAATAATATGGAATGGAGGGAGTATTTACTTAATTATTATATGAATTCCTCTCACTAACTGGTTTTCCAAATCGCTGGAAAGCAGATACATGGTGCAACTCCTTAATCTTGTTGCTCACAATGTTGGGGCTCCTGCACTTCACAACTCGGGTTTTGCAGTAAGCTCTTCTGCAAACTGTATTTGCTGTGTAGCACTCATCTGTTACATCTAAAGTTAAAACCCTATATTATTTTGAGCCTATATTATTTTGAGCTTTTGTCAAAAGAGTCGGTGTAGGTTGAAGTTCTAAAAAGTTAAGGTATCTGTGACAAATCTTCCAGCAGGGTAGTTTGGTCAGTGTGTGTGAATTGAAGTATTTGTCAAAATATAGATGTCTTTGACATTATCTTGCAACTTTTAGTCAGGCTATGTTGTTCATATTGATTTTATAATATTGCGACAGTTTCGTTATAAGTTTTTTGGCTTTTCTAAATTTGGAAAGTTAAATAGCTTATAGGATTTATTGAAATACGTATGTGTGATTGTATATGTTGTATTTAGAATTAGTTGTGTTCTCATGTGTATAGAAGTTACAGATCTAAGAAAAGATTTAAGAACTAACCTATAGATTTTCCAATGATGTACCCATTTCTTGGACTTTATTTAGTTTATCATCAATTTTCAAGAGCTCACCATTTCCCTTTAAAACTCTCAAGTAATTTGAGACCTTTTCTGATATGAACTGAATTACTGAATCTTACATCTGTAGTGAAACATCTGATAGGGTGCTTTACTAATTGTTTGAGGTTTTCATTGTTCCCTTTTTAATACTATGTCTTCATTTCATTATATTTAACTGTATTCATTCCACTATATTTTGCTGCAGGGTTCAAGTTCCCGAATATGGCAACGAGATTCGTATTGGAATGCTCGCCCAACTTCCAGGAGGTACTGTATTTCTGAGTTTTGACTAGATATGCTATAACTAAGCTTTATCATAATCAAATGTTAAAATTAATTTAATTTATGCTGTCTAGCAATGAGTATCCATTGTTTATATCGCGCCAAAACTTTTGCTCCACTGGTGGGGAAACTTCATGGTCAGACAGAAGCTCTAGTAATTTTGGCGTTGCTTCAATGGAGTCTGAGAGGAAGCCTCGTTTAGATTCTTCTGGTGGTAGTAGCTTCAATTATTCTTCTGCTTCACCTCATTCAGTAGAATCCCACATGGATTTGCAGAAAGGAATTTCACTTCTTAAGAAAAGCGTGGCCTGCGTGACAGCCTATTGTTATAACTCATTATCTTTAGATGTTCCTGTTGAAGCATCGACCTTTGAAGCATTTGCAAAGTTGTTGGCAACACTTTCTTCTTCTAGGGATGTCCGATCTGCCTTTTCCTTGAAAAATGCTTGTTCAAGGTATTTATTGTATTTCTCTCATGTATTTGATCCCATGCATAATTGTTTATCTCACTCTGAGCATTTTGTAAAAGAACCTTTGTTTAATTATTGTTAATATCTTAATATCTAATTGGGTGTTCCTCTATGAAGTAATACTTTCTTAAAACTATTAACTAATAGTACTTGTCAAGGATACTGATTGAAGCTGGCGGAAAATCTCTATTGTTTGGCTCATAATAAAGCCATATGGTTTCCAGTAGTCACAGAAGATATATACACACAGGAAGAGATAAGTGTTACAGGATGCTGTCTAAACATTTATTTTGCTGCATCATAGAATTGTGGCACTTTAGAGTTCAACCCCTTCAAGTATTTAACTTACCAGTTCATTGTTTGGATATCCAACTAATGACAATGCAGCTGCACCAGAAAGCCAATAGATGTGTGAAATAAAGCTGACACACCATGCGTCATCCTTATTTAATAATTAAACATTTGATTTTAGCTCCCAAACAGTATCATATTGTAGCATGCTTCCAGTCCCATGATTTTTGTAGGTTTGATTGATAAAGATCTGTTGTAACTCTGAAAATATGCTAAGGATAAGTTAGGGATGACTAAGGAGAGACTCCCTTCGTTACTAAATGCCTGTGCTCAGTAGTTGAGTTGGGCATCGGACAATGTTTTGCTAGCATAATAAATAGCGTGAAAAACCTTTTCCTTTCGTTGGCCCAAAACAGCCCCAATAGCATAGTCGCTAGCATCACACATTAACTCGAACGGCCTTGACCAATCCGGTGCTACTATTACAGGTGCTGTGGTCAATTTCTTTTTCAACAATTCAAAAGCCGCAAAACACTCATCATCAAACTTGAAGGGAACATCTTTCTCCATTAGACTGCATAAAGGCTTAGAGATTTTAGAAAAGTCCTTTATGAATCTCCTATATCCAGCGTGTCCTAAGAAGCTTCGTATTCCCTTAACTGTAGTTGGTGGAGGTAGATTTTCTATTGTTTCCAGCTTGGCTCGATCTACCTCTAACCCGTTTGACGACATCTTGTGCCCAAGAATGATCCCCTCTTGCACCATAAAGTGGCATTTTTCCCAATTGAGCACTAAATTAGTTTCCACGCATCTTTTTAAAACCAGGACCAGATTTTCCAAACAACTATCAAAGGAGTCACCAAACACTGAAAAATCGTCCATGAATACCTCCACGTTGCGTTCGACCATATATGAGAAAATAGCCATCATGCATCTTTGGAACATCGCTGGTGCATTACATAAGCCAAAAGACATCCTTCTAAAAGCGAAAGTACCATAAGGACACGTGAAGGTAGTCTTTTCCTGATCTTCGGGGGCAATCACTATCTGATTATAACCTGAATAGCCATCCAATAAACAATAAAATTCGTGTCCAGCCAGTCTATCTAACATCTGATCAATGAAGGGTAGAGGAAAGTGATCCTTGCGGGTCGCCTTGTTTAGTTTTCTGTAGTCCATACAAACCCTCCATCCGGTCACTGTCCTTGTCGGTATCAATTCATTATTTTCGTTTTCTACAACCGTCATGCCACCCTTTTTAGGCACGCACTGTACTGGACTCACCCAACTGCTATCGGAGATGGGGTAAATGATACCTGCATCAAGCCACTTCAAAATTTCCTTTTTCACCACCTCTTTCATGATTGGGTTCAGCCTCCTTTGTTGCTCAATTGTTGGTTTGACATCGTCTTCCAAAAGGATCTTGTGCATACAAAATGATGGGCTAATCCCTTTAATGTCTGCGATGGTCCAACCAATTGCTGATTTGTACTCCCGGAGAACACGTATCAACTTACTTTCTTGCAATTCGTTAAGTACAGATGCAATAATAACAGGCATAGTAGATGATTCACCCAAATAAGCATACCGAGATGGCTAGGTAAAGGTTTAAGTTCAAGTGTAGGAGGTATTTCAAGAGATGGCTTCAAGCGCTCTAAGGATTTGTCAGTAAGTTCCAAAGGTTCAAAAGGGATTTGAAATTTGCATACTCTCGGCACTGCATCTAAAATTTGAAGAAACTCCATCTCTGGGTCATCCATGTCAGCCTCCCCCAGTAAAATAGTTTCCAACGGATCCTCAGTCAATTTCCTCGAAAACTCGTCATCCACCACTTTTTCTACCACATCCAACCGGAAACACTCTTCCTCATCCGTAGGAAATTTCATGGCTTTGAACACATTGAATATCACTTCTTGGTCTTGAACCCTCATAGTCAATTCTCCTTTTTGCACATCTATAAGTGTTCTACCATTTGCCAAGAAAGGTCTCCCAAGTATGATAGGAATGTCTTTGTCCTCTTCGTAGTCCAAAATGATGAAATCAACTGGGAATATGAATTTATCCACTTTTACCAAGATGTCTTTCACAATACCTCTAGGATATGTAACCGACCTATCTACAAGCTGAAGAGAGATGTTAGTTGGTTTCGGTGCAGGTAGACCCAGCTGGACATATATCGATAAAGGCATAAGGTTGATGCTAGCACCCAAATCACACAAACATCTGTTGATTGATAAGCTGCCAATGGCGCAAGGGATAGTGAAACTACCAGGATCCTTTAATTTCGGTGGCAACTTCTTTTGCAATATAGCACTACACTCTTCAGTTAACGCAACTGTTTCATAATCCTCCAGCTTTTTCTTCCTTGACAAAATTCCTTTCATGAACTTGGCATAGCTTGGCATCTGCTCTAAAGCCTCCGCAAACGGTATGTTGATTTGTAGCTTCTTAAAGACTTCAAGGAATTTGGAGAACTGTTTGTCCAATTTCTGCTTCTGAAATCTCTGCGGATATGGAACGGGAGGGTATACTACTGATTGGTTTGCTTTCTTCTTTTCTTTCATCTTAGTTTCCGTTTCCTTTTCTTTTTCTATTAATTTCTCTGCAGGAGCTGAGACTGGGGAAGGGCGCGGCCGCGCTGCCTCTCCTTGTATTTCAGGCGCGGCTGCGCTGCTCTGCTGTAGTTGTTTCCCGCTTCGAAGTGTGACAGCTTGACATTGTTCCTTACCATCTCTCTTGGGGTTAACTTCCGTATTACTTGGCAAAGATCCTTGAGGTCTGTTGTTCAATATATTGGCCATTTGTCCCACTTGATTTTCCAGATTTCTAATGGCAGCTGCTTGACTCTTTACCAACACATCATTACTTGCCATATACTTCATCAAGATCTCTTCCAAATCTGGTTTCTTTTCTGTTTGCGGTTGTGAAGCTACCGGCTGATGTTGATTATGAAATCCAGGAGGATATGATGTTCTAGGAGCTTGTTGTTGATTTTGATTATTGTTCCATGAGAAATTTGGATGGTTTCTTGCCCCTGGATTATAAGTGTTTTGGTATGGGTTTGGAGGACGTTGGTAGCTACCCACAAACTGAACTGCTTGAGGATTAATGGCACAATACTCTGTAGGATGTGCACCTGCGCATAGCTCATAAACATAAAGCACTTGCTGAGTTTTTGAATCTGCTATAGCATCGATCTTTTTAGACATTGCTGCCATCTGAGCCGCTAATGCTGTGACTGCGTCGACTTCCAATACTCCAGCTACCTTTTGGTGATTCATCCTCGACGTCGGCCATTGATAGTTATTTGCAGCCATAGTCTCTAACAAGGTGAAAGCTTCATCAAAATTCTTATCCATAAGTGCTCCTCCCGCAGCTGCATCAATGCTTGTTCGAGTGTCACTATTCAACCCATTGTAGAATGTCTGAACTTGTAGCCACTTGGGTAACCCATGATGTGGACATTTTCTCAATAACTCCTTGAACCTTTCCCAAGCCTCGTATAGTGACTCTCCATGCTGTTGCCCAAATGTAGAAATCTCGTTTCTCAACTTAGCCGACTTAGCTGGCGGAAAGAATTTCGCTAGCAATTTCTGAGCTAGATCATCCCAACTTGTGATGGACCCTGGCGGAAGTGAGTGCAACCAACTCTTTGCTTTATCCCTTAGTGTAAACGGAAATAGACGTAATCTCACCGCATCATCAGTTACATTGGGATATTTGAATGTATCACAAATCTCAAGAAAGCTAACCAAGTGTTCATTAGGATCATCGTTGGCTAATCTCCCAAACTGTACCGCATTCTGAATCATCTGAATTGTACCCGGCTTGATCTCGAAGGAATTAGCAGTGATGGCTGGCCTCGTGACTTCACTTCCTGTTCCTGGTCCTGTAAGATCACCAGTAAGTAAGAAGGACCCTCAAAGTTTGTGCCTGGGAGCCCCCTCTGGTGTAGGAGTTAGTATGGTAAGGAAGGTGCAACGAAGAGCGTGTTTCTCTCTAGGTTCTCTCTATATCTCTAGACAATGCAATTAGAATGAATCATCTTACCTATGAAAAGGAGTGTTTCCTAGTATTTATAGGGAATGGTGATGCGTAAATTACCATGCTGTCCTTGTTTGGTGTGGAAAGTCAAATTGCTCTTATGAGTAGGACAAATGTAGCTTGTTGATTGGTGATGGTCTTTTATGCCCTTGCAGGGCAAAATGACTTCCGTAACCCTTAATGTAAGACACTCGTCATCTTCTGGTTGGTTATATTGTGATATCCTCACAAGATCCATATATTATTTTAAGACTGTAGGGTCACCTCCTTACGTGATTCACTAACAGTAGTGCCAAAGTTTCAAAAGTTGGCAGGGGACAAGTACCCGTTGTTGGAGAGGAACTCACTGAGACAAACACAATTGCAAGAACTCCAAAAGTTTAGGAATATTATGTTGTATGTCTTATGTAACTAAAAGTAGAATTAAATTTTCCTTTTAGTAACTGTTATATATTAGGAGTCTAGGTTATTTACTTTATTAGATTAGGTTACTTGTCCTACAAGAATTACAGTTTCTTGAGTCCTATAATTACCTTGTAATCTCTATTATTTTAATTAGAGTTGAAGCAAATCGTACTCTGCGGGCTACGGGATCCCTTGTGGGGGTGACACTAAACATCTCTTTTTTTCTTCCACCTCCTTGATCTTATTATGCTTTTGCATATGATGTTAAGCCTAAGGTTAACTTTGTACAAGCCAAAGAGCAAGTGTAACTGAAAGCTATAGTTGATGACCCTAAGAAAGAGCTGAGGAGATAAGAGAAGAGCAGCGTGAAGATTAAGTTGATGCTGAGGATACAAATATAGGCATTGGTCAAACAGTCGATGGTTTCATGCGGAAGCAACATGAAACATTCATAAAGAGTGAATTACTCAATTTATTGATTTCATGGTTCCAAACAGTTTACATTGGACAAGTAGCAAATTGGTTCCTTCCTTGTTACATTGATGGCTGCCACAAGAGCAATACAAGCTCAAGAGATTCCATCCTTTCAAGAGTTCAAGATTGGAGCTTATGGTTTATTATTCTTCCATATTAGCAAAATTTCCAAAAGCTTAGGAATATTATATTTTCTGTCATATGTAATTAAGAATTATAATTAAAATATTAATTCCTTATTGTAAATTAATATATTAGGAGTCTAGGTTATTTACTTTATTTAAATTAGATTGGCTGTCCTACCAGCGTTTCTTGAGGCCTATAAATACCTTGTACTCTCCATTAGTTTAATAACGTTGAATACTATATTGTTTATGAGTTTTTTGTTTATAGCTTGGGGGCATCACTAATTCCTTGCGAGGAAGAATTAAATCCTAGTTTGTAGGCTAGTGGATCCCTTGCAGGATTGATGCAAACCGTCTCTCTATTCTTCCAACTTCATACTTATTGTTCTGCATCACTAACTTTGGAAAGGAGTGCTAAATTAGTTCCTTTAAGTATTGGATTGTTTTAAGCAATCTTCTAGTAGGCAGTAGAAATGAGGACTACTAATAAAGAGGAAGAGTTTAAGGAATCTTGCAGAAATAAGTGGCGAACCTTATCTAGTAAAATCTTTTAGATCTGCTGATGCTCGATGGGTAAATAGTTTTCCAGATTTACTCATCCTTCTAGTTGGATAATGAGTAGAGGTATTTTATAAAGGCCTTTTCTATCCTTAAAGCCTCTCTGTATTGTTATTTTCTCCATCTCTTCCCAGCCACCCACCTTCTCTTCATACTTCATCCTTCTAAACCTCTTTTACACCTCACCTTGAAAGATTTGTTATTATGTGAATCTTTCTTTTGATTTTAGAGCTGAGTTACTCGTATATTTTTTTTTAGCAGAGGGGAGGAAAACTTTTTTTTTTTTTTTGGCCGAGGAGATTTTGGAGATGATTCCATCATGGTTGATTATTCTGAAAATATTTTCACCTATCCTTAGAAGAATGCCTATAAAGTAAGTGATGGTGATTAGAGGGTATGGGAACCTAAGAAGCATGAATACGGATGCGGTGATACAGATGCGTCATACTGAGATACAAAGATTCGCCAAATCTCAAAACATAGGTATTTGGGTGTGGGGGCCGCTGGGCCGCAACATATATTTTATTATTAAATATTTAAATATTTATGTGTCTAGTTAGATATATATGATAAACCATTCAACAAAATAGATGTTACAAAAGAGAGAAAAAAAATCCAACAAACAATATAACTTCAATGTTTTGAAGTCTTAAAAATAACAAAAATAATCATACATAATTTAAAATGCATTAGTTACAAAGGAGGAGAGAAACTCTAATAGTCCTTGAGAATCGGAATATTCAGTGCGGGGATACGCCAGTTCGTCGGGGTAATGAAGAGTCCCTTCTTCCTAGATGAGAACTTTCCATCTCTTATTCTTTTTTTCAGTAAAGGTCAATTTTCTTTCTTATTTGCTCGGTTGAATTGGAAAGTCATGTATGGCGATCTTCAGTTTTTTTATTTATTTACAATGCGTATAAAGTAAGTGATGGTGATTAGAGAGTATAGGAACTTTCCACCTCTTATTCTTTTTTCAGTAAAGGTCAATTCTCTTTCTTATTTGCTTGGTTGAATTTGGAAATCATGTATGGCGATCTTCAATTGTTTTTATTTATTTACGTATTATTATATAGACTAATGTTCTCGATATTACACATGATATTGGTGATGATATTTTGCAGATCACATAAGAAAGTTCAACAATTGAATAAATCGGTATGGAATGTGAATTCCGCTATTGCATCAAGCACTTTACTGGATAGCACACATTTACTGCCTATATCGGTATGAGTATCTTGAATCCATGTCTCAAAATAATTTAATTTTTTATCAGCTGTGTAAATTATATAATTTATAGATGATCTTTGGCTAGCTTGAGAGTAGTTCTTGAAATATGGAAGTTGTAGTTGTTTTCTTGATCAGCTTAATGGCTACTTCTATCTGGAAAGGCATCAATGAATGTATATTAGTGAAGTGATATAATTTTCTCCCCCTCAGGAAAATAATGTTACTAATAGATTTATTTGATTTTTACATTATATGTTGCCTCTTTTTTATTATTTATTTATTTTATTTATTATTATTTCTTTTTTTGCTATTAACTAGTTAATAGCATTTGTACTTTCCACTCTTGTTGTGGGTTGCAGTTTATCTCCCTATTTAGAACTTATAATTTTGTTCTTGAGGTGGCTACATGTCACTCACTGTTTGCAAAAGGCAGGCATTTTAATGTCAGTAGGTCACAAATTTTATTCACAGCCTGGCCTCAAGGGGACTCGAACTAGCAACCTCAAGGATTTCCTTGTTGGCCTTTGCCAGTGAAGTTCTTCTAGATTAGCTTTTGTTAGTGGGGAGGGATGGGATTGAATTTGGGAATTGCAGTTCTTCAGTATGAATCTTAAATGAGAAAAAGCGAATCATAACACATCCACTGGTGCCCCACATGTGTTGGAAATCAATCTACATAAACCAACCAACAAAATAATGAAAAATAAGCAAACCTAAGATCTAACGTCATTTGGTCCACAATGACGTAATATATAGTAATCCCAATACTACAATTTTTTGCATGGAATAAAAAGGAAAAAAACTCACACCTACTCAAATCCTAATTACACGCTCCCTCAAATCCTTAGGATATCACTAACTTTTGGTTATGCTCTCTCTATTTATAGAGACCCTATTTATAGATACTAGTACCCACATCTTTCCTTTGCCTAATCGAACTAGGATTCTTACATATAATAAATATTCCTACTGAATATAACTCTTTACTAAAAATAAGATTCTTTTTTAGAATAGGACTCGTCACCTAACAATTCCGTTAATTCGAATCCTCAGATACTTTAATCTTATCACTATACTTCACCTGATTGTTGCTCTTCTTGGTCTTCTTTCCATGCACTAAATGCCCATCTAACAAACAAATTATTTTTTCATTCCTCATACCTTGAAGAATTAATTTGTTTTTCTTGAACACCTTTGTAGTAATCTCATTGACACAAATATGTATATCCATGTGAGGATGATTTTGTTAATTTATATTCTCACCACAACTCGGAACAAACATAAACATAATTTGTTAAGAATCTTTATAAACATAGACATAATTTGTTAAGAATCTTTATAGCATCATCATGGATGACGCTTGAAACGAGTACTTCTAACACCTTCAATCTTCACTTTCTCGTTCACTTTCTTGTTATTCAGCGCATTAATGTAACCCAATTCTCTTTCTTACATAAAGTTTTTAAGCAACGTCTCTTCTTACATTGATGTGCAAAATCAGCATAATCCAATACCTATCCATTCTCACTATAATCTCTTAGCTTGGATCTTGATCTTCCTTTATTATGCTCTCTCCATTAGCCCCTACCTCGATTAGAACTCTCCACGGTTAATGCTTGTTCACCAATAATTCTCCCTTTATTATTCTCTCTTCATTAGACCCTACCTCAAGTAGAACTCTCCACGGTTAATGCTTGTTCACCAATAATTGCTTTATTCTCCCGTCAACTTTTGATATTCTCGCAGGATAGTAATGACATCATCTAAAATCAAACTTGACTTATTTAACAACAATGTTTGAACCAATAATTTGTAAGAATGGATAAAGATGATAACAAGAGTAAAGACTTCTCCTCATTTTATAATTTTTTCAAAGTATTCAACAATTTAGATGCTAACATGTTAAAAGCATTTAGATGATGATGGAAATTCATCCCTTCATCATCCATCTTCAAAGAATACAGTTCCATCTTCAAGCCCAATCTATTAGTTAGCTATTTTGAAGCATTGTTTTTCTCAAACTTCTCCATAACTTCTTTTTGATCAACCTCTTTCAACACATCATACCACCAAAAGATCTTGCTGGTCTGCCACATTTTGAAATTTGTTTTTCCATCAAATATTGAAAACTCAAATTTACCCAAATTCGTTGCCATCATATACGTGAATGAAATCCCTCTATCTTGAATCAAATCAACCTATCTCTTGATATGAATTATTAGGAATTAAATTTATGTAAACCGAACAACAAAATAAAGCAAAATGAGCAACACAAGATCTAACGTGGTTTATTTCTCAATAACCTAATTCACAAACAACTTCAATATATAATAATCATTATAATCTCAAATGCTACAACTATTTGCACGGAATAAAAGCCAAAAAACCCTCTCTCACACCAACTTAAGACCCAATTACACCCTTTTCTCAATTCTCAAGGATGTCACTAGTTTTTGGTTGTCCTATTTATGGACACTACTACTTATGATTCTTATATATAATAAATATTCCTATTGGAAAAAGGACTCGTCCAAAATAGCACTCCTAAATATAGATTTCATTTCAGAATAAGATTCAAGGAGTTACCTAACAAAGCATATCCTTTCAGTATAAATTCTAGTTCAGGATAAAATGATTCCGCAGCATAGGAGTATATCGCATTTTGTCCTTGTATGTTTGTCTCTGTATTTTTTGCTGTTCAGCAGAAGTAAGGTCAGCTAGTTTGGTTACTTGCTGGTGCATGCTCAAGTTTATTTTGGTCTTAATATAATGATTAATGGGGAAATTTGCTAAGGAAGTGTAACTTTAATTAATACATTGTTAAAGGACAAAAGTGACTTTTGGATGACAGAAACTAAAAAACTATAGTTGGAAGAGATGTATTTCTTTAGTTCCTCACTACTTGCTTTAGTTTACAGGAAAACATGTTCGACAAAAATCCACCAAGTTCTGCTGCCAGTTTCCTTTATGCCACTGGCTTGTCTGATACTGGAAAGAATGAGAACCTTATTGAAGAATGGGATCTTGTGGAGCATCCCACTTTCCCTCCTCCTCCATCACAGACGGAGGATGTTGAGCATTGGACTCGAGCAATGTTTGTTGATGCAACAAAGAAGTGACTATTGATGCAACAAAGAAGTGATGGCTCCTGCTTTAATGGTCTTTCTGTAAGTATATTTTACGCTTATGGATATAGTACAGCTGGAGTTGAGCATTAGAGTTTTAATTCTTTTTTATTAAAGAAATAAAAGAGAAATATAATTACTTTGGAAACCTTGTACTTTCTAGTGCCCTTGGTCACTACTCGATATAATGGCTGTTCCAGCACCAGATCGGATTTTTTGACAATG
The DNA here is from genome assembly GCA_034770075.1 of Aralia elata. Classification (NCBI taxonomy): domain Eukaryota; kingdom Viridiplantae; phylum Streptophyta; class Magnoliopsida; order Apiales; family Araliaceae; genus Aralia; species Aralia elata. The sequence goes on along the minus strand of JAVJAP010000249.1, from coordinate 493,885 downwards.
TGACTTCATTTGCTTAGCATGTAGGTTTAAACAAGCATACATGCCTTGTGTGTTTCTTGGAATTTCTTCAAGTCATAGTAATTAGAATTTTCCTGACATGCAAACAATCAGCTAGAAGCCTAGAAATCTTGCATTTGGGAGCAAATGAATTGTACACATGTATATAGACACAAACGACAAACTCTAATTTAAAATTTTGTCTAGTAGCAATTTCTTGCTGCAGTTTCTTAGACTGCCTATAATATTACATTCTTTCTGTTCCCTGTTTGCTAATATTTATTTCCTTGGTTGTCATCCTTCTATTTTCTTAAGAACCATATATTAATATGGAAGACGGAACTTGAACTAGAGATTCAGTCCATAACTGGCTTAAAGAAAGTGCAAATTTAAAGGAAGCAAACTAATCGGTCGTTGATTTAAATTTGTCGTTGATTTAAATTTTGAGGGAAAATTAGTTACTTCCTTTGTTCGATAATAACTCTGTGTTTTTTGTGGTTTTTGTTACTTATATTAAGACATGACATAAAATTTAAAGAAACACACCTAAAATTCTTCTTTCAAACCTTTGAAATGTTAAATATGATTCCTCAAATGTTCATTCTTCTAATTATTGATAGTTATTTAGGTATTTATATATCATTAAATTTGGAGAAGATCCTGCATCAATTTGGAGGACCTGAAGTTTCTATTTGCATGACGTATGTGCATGGGGATGTTTTAAAATTGTTGGAGTTGGAAGTGTAGTACACCGAGTGGGAAAGAATTTTATCTTGTTTGGGAATCTATAGGTCTTCTATTGCAAACGAATACATATACTGCTCAACTAATCTAGCTGTCTAGGTGGATCCTTTCGTAGCAAAGATGGGTCCTCTATTGCAAATGAATACATATACTGCTCAACCAATCTAGCTGTGTAGGTAAATCCTTTCGTAGCAAAGATATGCTCTTGCCTATTCATCAGATATACATGTCTTTAGCTAAGGGTTCTACTTACCTTAACCTTCTGCCTTCAGTACAACTGATCCCTTCTGCCGTGCTTCATATCGCAGGCTGAGATTCCATCAAAATTAAAACCTTGATTCCGCACCTCCCCTCCCCCACCATCAGGGTCATGAAATACAACACAATTGAACCTGAATTGAGAGTCTCAACCGTGCTAAAAAGTTTGTTTATTATGAATTCTCTCGACACGGTTTGTTGATACCAATTTCTTTGTAGCTGAACTTTTTGCGTCTCCAACACCACATAGTTTGTGCCTTTTAATTTGTTCGTCTTTCAACTGATCCTTTCTAGGATAAGTGGTGTAGTAATGAATTAGAATAGGAATTTGGTTGGTTGTGCTTTATAATTTGAGACGTACATGTTGTGTCCCAGAGGCACAAAAGAGATCTAGAAGTGGGGTTGAATAAATCTTTTAAAACTATTGAATATTTAAATATCAATTACTAGATAATTAATCAGTTCAATTAATTTAGCACAGCGGAATATTAGTTTAAAATTCCCTTAAAGATTTAATAAAATCTCAGTTCTAACTTTAGCACTTGTAGATATTAATCACTCACAGATATAACAGTTAATGGCAGAATATAAAGACTGAAAGTAAATGACACAAGATGTTTAAGGGGTTCGGAGTACAAAGAACTCCTAGTCCACTCTTCTACTTCAACAAGTAGGAAATCCACTAAGGATAGGGTCACAAAGATCAGATCACTAAGATCTCACCACTAAGGTTCCTTCGAGTCACTCAGTCTCGACAAAGTCACAATTCACTAAGAACTCTTCAAGTCACTTAGACTTGGTATAATGTCACACAGACAATGAATCACTGTTGAATGATGTTGAGAGGTGCTGTTAAGTTGGCAATAAGCTTTTCTTCTCAGGTACTTAGCAGTTTGAATAAGTTGTTCAGATTCGTAGAGAGTTCTTTTAACTTTGACAGAGCCTTTTCTTTTTGATCACTCTCTTTTTTTGAATTTGAATCTTTGTTGCCTTTTATAGTTTGTCGGAGAGTCTTCCCGTTGCAAGGTTCCCGTTGCTGCATTCAATGCTCAGATACTCTAGGATCCTTGATGTTGACATTATGAGATGGTGTGTTAGCTTGCTTTGCGGCTTGAGCCTGTCACATTAGATTGCAGTCATCTCTAACATAGCGGTTTAGACATACCACTATCTGATCTTCTCATTTGAATTTGAAGATGGTGAGAAACGGTCTTGAAATCTTTGCTCTGCAATGCTCTGCATTTATCAGTCTTATGACAGTTCTGACATTCTCTTCAAGCTTGACTGATCGTAGAGTTTGGTGAAAAACATAGTCTTGACTTAGGTTACTCAACGTTCTGAACTCTACGAAGTCGTTCTACGAAATGGAGAAGTGCTCTACGATCTGCTCTATGAAGCAAACTCTACGAACTTCTCTTCTACACTGCGATCTCAGCTTTAGCATTACGACTCTGAAGGCAGCTCTACGATTTTGATAGTAGACTCTGCGATTTCGACTTCAACTCTGAGATTACTTTGTAGTTCTGCGATCATTCTACTGATGCTTTACGAACACATAGAGTACTCAGCTAACAATTTTTATACTACGAACAGGCAGAGTTACTCTACGATCGTTTTCACAATACTATCTTTGCTTGACTCTGTGATTCTCTGTTCACTCTACAGACTGATCTTTATTTTACTACTTGGAGGGAACTTTAAGATGAATGAGAGAGCTCTGCGATCGAATCTCTGATGCATTACGAAAATGAGTCAACTCTGCGACTCAGGAGAAACTATGAACTGGGCAGAGTAACTATACGAACGATTTGGACCTATTAACTATACATCAGATCAACTCAATAAGATTAACCTAACACATTTGATCTTTCTATTCCAAGTCCTTGTACATCACATTATCATGAAGGACTTTACAAAACTTACTGGTACAAATATACATTAATCACATGCATCATCAAATCAAACATGCAGACTCTAGCAGTACAATCTGGAATTCATTTGTGGCTGTACAAATTAGTTACACTCCGATGTTCGAGTGATGGTGCCAGTCTGCAGAACTGCAGGCTAACAAAAATTAAATTTAAGAACTTATCAGGTGAAACATATTCCACCTGAAGCAGTACAGTACATATTGTTTTTGGGCTTAGTTTGGAATACCACAGTTGGTTTTTTTATTTGTTTTTTTATCATCATTATTGTTTTTAACATTTTTAAAAATGCATTTTGTTCAATCATTACTTAGAAAGAAAAAAATTACAAAAACAAGCTTATTTCTTCGTCATTACCAGTTGGGCCTAATAATAAAAAATGCATTTTAAGTTGTACCTACTGCTTACAAATGAGAGGTGTGAAGGTTTGAGTTACAACCAGCTCCTAATTTTATATTTTTCTCTTCATTTCTTCCCAATATAGATATTTTGTTAATGCGGATACTTAACAAAGCAACTTCTTATACAAGTCATTCTGTTTGGATGAGAAATACTTTTGCTTGCTTCCATCAAGTCAGCTGTTCTTTATTTGTTAATGTGCAGGTGCAAAGAAGACTATGCTCAAGGACTATTGACGACAAGGATCGTTTTTAATATGTAAATTTTTAAATGATTCTATCTTGTAAATATTTTAGATGAATCGCCCATTGATATATATATATATATATATATATATATATATATATATATATATATGTACATATTTATAGTGTCTGTATTCCATTATAGGCAGATATTGTAAATCTCTCTGTATCATATTTCTATGTATGTATGTTAGGTTTCTTACATATGTACATATCTATAGTGTCTGTATTCCATTATAGGCAGATATTGTAAATCTCTTTGTATCATATTTCTATGTATATATGTTAGGTTTCTTATTAGATGGTACATTGTAATTATTTTTGAGGTAATTCATTTGCACATAACCGCCCACTTTGGGTCTCACTGGGTAGCACAGGGACCCATTTGGTACTAAAACTGACAAATAAACCCCCAAGGCTACGTTTGTTTTCAATAGTGATAAATGAGATGCGACTATTTGTACTAATTTAATATCTATCAGTAGAGACTATTTTATTTCGTAATTAGTCCGTTATTTTATCTTATACATTATTTGTTATTATTTTAAGGTCTTTTGAAGTATCAAAAGGGGATTATATAATATCACTTTTTCACTTGGGGTATTATAATCTTTCATCAAACGGTCTTAAAAATGATAAAAAATAGATCATGAAATTAAATAACGAAATAATCATGTGTAAAATAGTCCGTGATGGTAATAAATAAGTACAAATAGTTTTATTTTATCCATTATTTTTGTAAATAAACGTAGCATAAGGTTTGCTCTAAAGTTCCTTGGCAGCACATGAACCCCTATGGTTCTATTACTAATACATTACCCTCATGGTTTGGAGTAGATGGCAGCTATGAAAATTTCATTTAATGCTATTTTTTGGTCAGCTAGAAATATTGGGGAAACCAAAAAAAAAACAGAAACTAGTTTTTACGCCATATGCTCAATTCCCTCGTGGGTTGACAAGCTTGCACTCATTTCGTCTTGGTTAAGCCCAAGCTAGCCATGAAATTAGTACTAGATTTCCCTCACTGATGGGAATCAGCTTGCAATGGCATTCTTTGCAAACTCTCGCTTGGAAACAATGATGAAGGTAATAATATTACTTTTACTATTTTAATACCTTTAATGCCATTTTATTCTTTAATTATTTTTTATTAAATTTTATAGACTGTTTTTTTTAACGTCACTTGCAGATGGATTAATAACGCCAATGGGGGCGGTGGTATTACATATTGTTTGTTCATTACCTTTATGATTTGATAATGTAATTGTGTCTAATGGCTAAATTGTTTTAAATCATGACTATTTTGAGTTGCAATTGTTAGTAGAAGTGATTGAGTTTAGAATTCAAAATGTATAGGACAATTCAAGTTATTGTAAAAGAAAAGGTTCTTAAAAAAAATAAAAAAATCCCCTTTAGCAGATAGGTTAGAGTTTTTTGATGTATATGTTCTTTCGATTGTAAGTTTTTCTGAAGATGTGAATATTTGAAGGATCATAGAAGGAATTGTTAAGAGCTCAAGGTTTCAAAAAATTGAAGTTTGCGATCTCCGAACTAACAATTAGAAGAAATGAAAACCACCCTCGTAGTACTAAATTGTAGAATCAGATTGACTGTAGAGTTAGATAATAAAGTTAGATCATAGAGTTAGTGTTGGAAAATGGTAGTGGAAGACACCATTATTTGGTGTAGGACACCCATGTCTTTGGACATTAGTGAATGTTAATGCTTTTACTGTGAGACATGTGAATCCTCCACTAGCTTCTCTCTCTCCTTCATAAATGCAGAACATTAGTTCTCTTGGAGTAAGGATCGGACAATACTCATTTGGGGTATTGAGAGAGTGAAGAGCACACTGCAAGCAAAGATATAGAGCTCCCAAATACTTGGTAAATTTCTTGTTGAACGGATCGTAAAATCGAGCTTCGTTTTCATCTTACAAAGATTGTAATTCGGAGACACCGCTGGGTCGTGGATTGATTCGAGATATTCCGCACCAAAGATTTAATACGCTTCAAGAGGTATGTTTTTGGTTCTCGAATATGTGTAAACTCATGCTAGCATGCAAGTTTCCCTGCATGTGGCCGATCACTAAGTGGGGATGCTCCCTTCAGCATGAGCGAACCTTTTCGGAACTGGTCCTTTATTGGTATCAGAGCATGCGTATTTCGATCATATGTATGCCATGTATGTAGTTTACACAAAACTCCATTGATGAATATTTAAAAAGCTTGAATACATTATCAACCCGAACACTTTGAGTAGCCATAACTTTCTGCATATTTATCCGTTTAGATTTATGTTAATATGTATGCGTAGTATGTGGTGTAAGCTTTCCAACGACATATTATACGCATTAAACGGATAAATATTGAAAGAGATATGACTTTTCAAAGTTTGGATTGCGAAATGACATTTCTGTAATTATCTGATGGCTGGAGGTTGAAGATGAAGTAATATCCCACTCTCGGTAGGATTTACGTTCATCACACCCTCACAATGGAAAATCACAAAATGGTGGTTGAGCATATTATTGGACTCAGCAAAAGGAGTCGATCAGAGCAGAAAAAGTTTCGTCGCGAAAGGAGCTGGGGAAGGCGGCGCGTGTAAGCCACGCGAGTCAGACCGTCGCCTTTTGACACGCGCGCGCAATGCGCGGGCTGCTGCTTAAGGTTCGAGCGTGGGACTCACGCGCCCGCGCGGATCTGACCCGCGGTTTGACTCACGCCCATATCCGACCCGACCCATGCCCGGATTTGACCCGTGTGCAGCAACCGGACCGGTCTGACCCGCGGTTTTGATCCACCCGATTCCCCGACCCGCGTGTCCAACCCGGTTTCTGAAAAATTGTTTTAAAAATATTTTTTAATTCCAGAAAATGTTTTCTTTGATTATTTTATTAATGGAAATTCATTATAAAATAGTTTTATTGATTATTAAATTCTGGAAAAATTACAAAAATTTTTTATTGGGTTATTATTAATATTTCCACTAAAAGTTTTGGAATATTATTATAATTGGATATTTTTAGTTAATTTTCAATTTAATTATGCTATGGTTTATTAATTGTAATAATTAGCATAATTATCAGAAAATTCCAGAAAAATTACAGTAATGTTTTATTGTGATAATCTACTGTTGAAAAGTTTTTGGAAGTATTTTCATGTGTTTATAGCATACTTGGTATATTAATTGAGTAATATTTCCTATAATTTGAATCCTTTTGTTAATATTTTTGGAATATTAATTGTTGGAACTTGGGATTAAATTATCATGCTATTATTACACCTGTACACTTGTTCCTAGTGGGAGTAATTTTAGGTGGTAATAATATAATTAAGTTATTCCCTAAATTATATGTCTAATGCGCTGAAAAATTAAATAATTGGGCATTTGTGTGGATTGTGATTCCAAAGCCTGACGAAGTCTCCCTTCTATATTTATGTCATATTATTTTTATGTTAATTTAATTCATGCGACAAAGATGTTTTATATACTGTGGTGAACAATAAATATCTCTTATTAATTCTCATATTTTTTAGTTCAACAAAAATGGCTTCAAAACACATTATCGCAGATCTTAATCAGGGAAATAAATTAGACGGAGATAACTACGATGTGTGGTACAGGAAAGTCAGGATGGTCTTGGAGGAGCAAGAGGTTGAAGAAACCCTGTTGTCCAAAATGGTAAAACCAGAGGGTGACTATGCAGATGATCCAATCAAGGTTGCAACCTTCGAAAGTTGGCGCAAAAAGGATCGTATCGCTTGCATAACGTTGTTGAGCTGCATGAACAATAACTTTATGTTTGAGTATGAACAATACACTACTGCACACAAGATGTGAGAAGTTCTCAAAGCTAAGTTTGGTGGCACCTCGTTGACAATGCTGAGGGAATTAGCCATAAGATTCGATGGTTATAAAAAAAACGTGATAATAACACTATGAAACAACACTTTCGAATTATGGCCAATATGATCCGGAAATTAAAAACCGGTGGGACTCAATTGTCAGACGAGCAACAGATTTCTGCAGTGGTTCGCTCACTTCCCGACAATTGGGAACACATGCGGGTGAACATGACCCATAACGAAAATATCAAGAATTTTGATGATATTCGTCATTACCTGGAACTTGAGGCTGAGCGCCTTGAGATTGTCAAAACCTCCAGGGCATATGTAGCTGAATCAAACCTTCATTAGAGGCCCAAACCCAAAAAGGGGAAAAAGAAATCTGTTAATACCACTGCGCTTAAAGGGGCTGCGAGTGGTGGTGTCGGCAAACGGAAAAGGGGCAAACGAGGATCTGGTAAGAAGGACAAGGCCAAGATGACATGCTACAACTGTGGCAAGGCGGGACACTTCGCTCGTGAATGCACTGAGCCGAAGAAGGTAATTCCTAGTCCTAATCTATCTATGTGCTTAGTAACAAGTACTGTTTTTGTTGCTCATTCTCTCCATATGTGGATTGTAGACTCCGGAGCAACGAGCCACATAGCTAGAGATCGGAGTGGATTTGTGGAATACCGCCGCATTCCGGCTGGCAGAAAAGTATACATGGGGAACGATTCCAGTGTGGACGTGCTAGGCACTGACACTTACAAATTGGAAATGCGAGGATGCTCAACATTGACCCTATGTGATGTACTTTATGCGCTAGATGTCCGACAGAATTTATTTTCTGTTTTATCAGTACTACGTTTGGGATATTCTGTTGTTTTTTAGAATAATTTTGTAATAATTTCATTTGGGACGAATATTTATGGATATAGTTTTGTATCAAATAGTTTTATGGTTTTGGATACTATTGATTCTAGTATTAATAGTGATGATTCTTATTCATTACTTGTTGAAAATGATCATGATAGTTCAATTTAATGGCATGCTAGATTAGGCCATATTGGACAGGATAGAATGGCTAGGTTAGCTCGAGTAGGTCTTTTAGGCCCACTCGCTAAGGTCAATCTACCCACATGTGAACATTGTTTAGCAGGTAAATCAACTAGAAAACCATTTGGTAAAGCTACTAGGGCAGAAACACCTTTGCAACTCATTCATTCAGACATCTGTGGCCCTTTGAATGTGAAAAAAAGGCATAGACGTTCCTACTTTCTCACAATGATAGATGACTATACGCGCTTCGGGTACACTTTCTTGATCTCTCATAAGTCTGAGGCATTAGAGTGTTTTAGACGTTATTTGATTGAGGTTGAGAAATAGTTAGACAAAAGTGTTAAAGCACTAAGAACTGACCGAGGCCGCGAGTATCTGTCCGATCAGTTTAAAGCACTATGTGAAGAAAAAGGGATAATCAGGCAACTGACAATCCCTAGAACTCCGCAACAAAATGGTGTGGCGGAGAGGAGGAACCGGACATTATTAGACATGGTTAGATCTGTGATGACGCAAGCAAATTTGCCTATCTCTTATTGGGGTGATGCATTGTTGACTACAATGTATATACTTAATCGTGTACCTTTAAAATCAGTTCAGTCCACCCCATATGAAATGTGGACCGGCAAAAAGCCCGAATTGGGCCATATGCGGCCTTGGGGATCAGCAGCTTTCGTACATAATATTTCTCATCAACATGGAAAGTTGGGCCCGAGGGGTAAGAAGTGTATCTTTGTGAGATATTCTGAACACTCCAAAGGCTATGTGTTTGTTGGAGAGCAGCCTAATGGGAGAGCAGCTTTCGTACATAATATTTCTCATCAACATGGAAAGTTGGGCCCGAGGGGTAAGAAGTGTATCTTTGTGAGATATTCTGAACACTCCAAAGGCTATGTGTTTCTCATCAACATGGAAAGTTGGGCCCGAGGGGTAAGAAGTATCACAAAATGGGAAGAGATGAAAATATTATTCTTAGAAAAATATTTTCCCGCTTCAAGAGCAGCCAACATTCGAAAAGAAATTTGTGGTGTGAGGCAGAATAATGGAGAAACCCTATACGAGTATTGGGAACGTTTTAAGAAACTATGTGCAAGTTTCCCCCATCATCAAATTAGTGATCAACTCCTCATCCAATACTACTATGAAGGTCTTTTATCTACAGATAGGAGCATGATTGATGCTGCTAGTGGAGGAGCTCTGGTGGACAAAACTCCCGAGGCTGCAAGAAATCTCATTGCAAATATGGTAGCTAATTCTCAACAATTTGGCAGTCGACTTGATTTCTCACCTAGGAATGTGAATGAGGTAAAAGTTTCTGCTATTGAACAACAAATTGCAAGTCTAACTTCTCTTGTTCGTCAAATGGCTACAGGAAACATGCCAGCAGCAAAAGCTTGTGGTATTTGTTTGTTAACAAATCACAATAACAGATGCATGCCCAACACTGCAAGAGGATGATAATATGCAACAGGCAAATGCAGTGGGGAATTATCAAAGGACAACCTCAGAGAAAATATGATCCTTACTCTAACACTTACAATTCCGGATGGAGGGATCATCCCAATTTGAGCTATGGAGGTACTAGGCCACCAGTGCAAGGTGTTTTCCCAAATGGGCAGCAAAGTTTTCAACCAGCTCAACCACAGTACCAACCTAGACAAGTTGCTCCTGTTAATTCTGGAACATCTCTTGAGGACATGTTCAAGGCATTCATGAATCAAACACAACAATTTCAGCAAGAGACAAGGACTTCCATCCACAATCTAGAAAATCAGATGAGTCAACTTGCTACGACAGTTGGTCGATTGGACTCTCAAAGTTCAGGGAAGCTACCTTCTCAAACTATTGTTAATCCGAGAGAGAATGCATGTGCCATAACTTTGAGGAGTGGAAAACAATTGGAAGCACCAAAAGTTACTTGTGAACTTGAGTTAGATAAGGCTAAGGAGGATGCAGAAATATCAAAGGTAAAACCTAACACTCATGTTCAGCTAAAGACTAATCCTTTACCTTTTCCTCCCAGGAATCCTAAAACTTCAAAAAAGGATGAGCAAGAAAAAGAAATTCTAGAAACTTTCAGGAAGGTAGAGGTGAATATTCCTTTACTAGATGCAATTAAGCAAGTGCCCAGGTATGCAAAATTTTTGAAAGAATTATGCACTAACAAAAGAAAATTAAAAAATGATGAAAGAGTCATTGTTGGTGAGAATGTATCAGCAGTCCTTCAAAGAAAAATGCCCCCTAAATATAAAGATCCAGGCATGTTTACAATTCCATGTAGAATAGGTAATACCAGATTTGAGAAAGCTATGCTAGATTTAGGAGCTTCAATTAATGTCATGCCATTATCTATTTTTGCTTCTTTAAATCTCGGTCCTTTGAAACAAACTGGTGTTATTATTCAATTGGCTGATCGTACTAACACTTACCCCCAAGGGGTAATTGAAGATGTCTTGGTGCAGGTGAATGACCTAATCTTTCCTGCAGATTTTTACATAGTGGATATGGATGATGATAAATCCCCAAATCCCGCACATATACTTTTAGGGAGGCCATTTTTGAAAACAGCAAGGACTATGATTGATGTGCACAATGGAACCTTAACCATGGAGTTTGATGGTGAAAAGATACAATTCAACATATATGAGGCCATGAGGTATCCTAGTGATATTCACCCTGTTTTTGCTATTGATGTACTTGACTCTTTAGTGCAGAAGTCTTTTGAACAAACACAAAGGGAAAGTTTGGAGGTCGCCATCATCAACAGTCTGGAATTAGATAAAGAAGAAGAGATTGAGCAGAATCAGGACTTGAAAGAGACTGTAGCTGCATTACATTCTTTACCTAAAACCTTAGCTAAATATGCAGTTTATTCTATTCAATTGCCCAGTTCTCATCAAAAGTTATTACCATCTGTTGTGCAGGCCCCAACCTTAGAACTGAAACCATTACCTGCACACTTGAAGTATGCATTCTTAGGGAAGAATGAGACGCTACCAGTGATTATCGCTAACAATCTAACCAAATTACACGAAGATAAACTGCTCAGAGTCCTAAGGGACCATATAACAGTCTTTGGTTGGACTATAGCAGATATCAAAGGTATCAGTCCTGCTACGTGCATGCATAGAATCCTTTTAGAAGATGGAGCCAAGCCCACTAGAGATGCACAAAGAAGACTTAATCCACCCATGATGGAGGTAGTGAAGAAGGAGGTGCTGAAATTACTTGATGCAGGTATAATTTATCCCATCTCAGACAGTCAATGGGTAAGTCCAGTACAAGGTAGTAGAGTACCAAAGAAATCTGGAATCACAGTCATCAAAAACGATGATAATGAGTAGGTGCCTACACGTATGCAGACAGGATGGAGAGTTTGTATTGATTACAGGAAGTTAAATGTTGTAACTAGAAAGGATCACTTTCCTCTTCCTTTTATTGATCAAATGTTGGAAAGATTAGCTGGGCATGCTTATTACTGTTTTCTAGATGGTTTTTCAAGTTATAACCAAATTGTGATTGCACCCGAAGACCAAGAAAAGACCACATTCACATGACCTTTTGGTACATTTGCGTATCGTAGAATGTCCTTTGGACTGTGTAATGCACCAGGTACCTTCCAACGATGTATGGTAAGCATCTTTTTTGATTTTCTTAAAAACTGCATTGAAGTATTTATGGATGACTTCATAATACATGGTGATTCTTTAGATGTATGCCTCGATAATCTGACTCGTGTGCTAGATAGATGCTTAGAAACTAATCTTGTTCTTAATTGGGAAAAGTGTCACTTTATGGTGGAACAAGGTATAGTACTTGGCCATGTGGTTTCAGCTAAAGGATTAGAAGTGGATAAAGCTAAGATAGAAATTGTTACTGCTCTGCCTTACCCGGTCAGTGTGCGGGAGATTCGTTCTTTCCTTGGTCATGCAGGTTTCTATCGTAGATTTATCAAGGACTTCTCAAAAATAGCTTTGCCATTGTGTAAGTTGCTACAAAAGGATGTGGAATTCCAATTTGATGACGAGTGCAAGGAGGTGTTTGACAAATTAAAGAAGCTATTGACCTCGACACCAGTGATACAACCACCAAATTGGAAGTTTCCATTTGAGATCATGTGTGATGCAAGCAACTATGCAGTAGGAGCTGTCTTAGGCCAAAGGGTTGACAAAGTTGTCCATGCCATTTACTATGCTTCTAGGACTCTAAATGCTGCTCAGATTAATTACACTACAACTGAAAAAGAACTCTTATCTGTTGTATTTGCTTTAGACAAGTTTAGATCATATTTGCTTGGTACTAAAGTTGTAGTTTATTCTGACCATGCTGCTCTCAGGTATTTGCTAACCAAGAAGGAATCCAAACCAAGAATCATTAGATGGATTCTATTGCTACAAGAATTTGACTTGGAGATCAAGGATAAGAAAGGAGCGGACAACTTGGTGGCGGATCACTTGAGCAGGCTGATTAAGAATGAAGAGGCGCTACCATTGCATGATTCTTTTCCAGATGAACATTTATTTTCCATTGATGAGGCTATACCTTGGTATGCCAATATCGTAAATTACTTAGTGAGTGCCTATGTTCCTAGTGAGTTCTCTAAATTCCAAAAAGAAAAGCTTAAGAGTGATGCCAAATATTATATATGGATGATCCATACTTATGGAAATTTTGTGCTGACCAGATAGTTAGAAGGTGTGTGCCTAAAAGTGAGTTTTTATCTATTCTAACTTTTTGTCACTCTTATGCTTGTGGAGGCCATTTTGGACCTAAAAGAACAGCTCATAAGGTTTTGGAATGTGGTTTCTTTTGGCCGACTATTTTTAAGGACTCTTATCAGTTCTGTAAGTCATGTGAAAGTTGTCAAAAGACAGGAAATATATCAAGTAGGAATCAAATGCCACAAACACCTATTTTAATTGTTGAAATTTTTGATGTTTGGGGTATTGATTTTATGGGACCATTTCCTGCTTCTTATGGTAATGTTTACATTCTTTTGGCTGTTGATTATGTTTCTAAATGGGTGGAAGCTAAAGCCACCAGGATTGATGACTCTAAAGTTGTTGCAGATTTTATCAAGTCTAACATATTTGTCAGGTTTGGAACGCCAAGGGCCATAATCAGTGATAAGGGAACCCACTTCTGCAATAGGATGCTAGCGACACTATTCAAGAAATACAATGTGATGCATAAAGTTTCTACATCCTACCATCCACAGAGCAATGGGCAAACTGAGATATCCAACCGGGAGGTCAAGTCTATTTTGGAAAAAGTAGTCAAACCGAGTAGAAAAGAATGGAGTCTGAGGTTAGAAGATGCACTTTGGGCCTATAGAACAGCTTACAAAACTCCAATAGGTATGTCACCTTATAGGTTAGTGTTTGGAAAACCATGTCATCTACCAGTGAAGTTAGAACACAAGGCTTTTTGGGCAGTTAGACAATGTAATATGACCTTAGATTCAGCCGGAGTCCATAGGAAGTTGCAGTTGCAAGAGCTAGAGGAATTAAGGAATGATGCATACGAGAGCTCTAAAATTTACAAAGAGAAAACAAAAGCCTTTCATGACAAGAAGATTACTAGAAAGAACTTTGTTGTTGGGCAGAAAGTTCTCCTTTATCATTCAAGGCTAAAATTATTTCCAGGTAAGTTGCGCTCCCGTTGGGTCGGGCCTTTTATTATTACTGACATTTTTAATCATGGTGCAGTGGAAATTCAAAGTCCAAGCACAGGGAAGATTTTTAAAGTGAATGGTCACAGGCTCAAACCCTTCTATGAAGGATATCAAATGGAGAATATTGAGCTGCTGGATTTGGTGGATCCAGTTTATGAAGATTAAGAGGTTTAATGTCAAGCCAATGACAATAAACAAAGGCGCTGCTTGGGAGGCAACCCAAGGGGAGTTCATTTCTTTTTATTTTCGCATTTATATTTCGGTTATGTTGTTTTTCTTTTCTTTGCATTTTACTTTACATTAGGGACAATGTAAGTTTTAAGTGTGGGGGAAGGATTTAGGGTGTTTTAAAATTTAGGGTGTTTTAAAAAAAATATGCAATAAAAAATTAAAAAAAAATTAAGTTTGATTTTGTTAGTTTGAATTTTGAATTTTGTGGGTATATTCTCTGCAAACCCTCACGAGACAAAACTCGTCCACTTGGGGTAACCTTGGGGTTTAAAAGCTTGTTGTACATGCTAAGTGCAATCGTGTTTCCTACGAAAATGGGGTAATTTTTAAAATAAGTCACTTGAGCAATGAGTTAATTTGGATTTTGATTTTTGATCAATGATAAAATCTTGATTCTCGTTGATAACATTTTAGAAAATTTATAGATATTGTGGAGTTTGAATTTGGTTTTCTTTGTTGATTTTTACTTTATTTGAGACCCTTCAATTTCTTTGAACTTATCCACTTGGTCGGCCTAGTTTTAACTTGGAAAGGATTTTATTTATTTATTTATTTCGATTGAATGTCGAGGGGAGAAATTCTTGAACTCTATCATTTGTTTGATCATAACTTGAAGTAAACATGAGGTCTTATTTAAGAAAAGGGAAATGATTTAGGCAAAAGTTAGATGTTTGATTTAAAAAAAAAAGAGAAGAAAAAGAAAAATTATGATTCATGTGGTGAATTGAGATGGAGCGTAAAACGCACTCATTCATAAACACGTGACATGCGAGATGGAGCGTAAAACGCACTCGTTGGTAAGACGGAGCATAAAATGCACTTACCAAAGGAAGAAAAAGCCTATTGATCTCTACTGTTATTTGCTTATGTTAATTGCGAGTAGTGTGAAAATAGGTGTTTTAGAGTTTTTCTTTCTCCTTCAAGGCTTTGATTTCATAAATTTTTCTAAGTTTTAATTGGTTTGATACATGTGGATTCACACACACACACGAAGGGTTAAGAGTAGAGTAAGATTGATAAGTAAGCTTGAATTTTAGATGAAGCGGTGTTTTGAAGTTTTTCAAGAGTTACTGTTTTGAATCTTTGAGGTTAATGTTGAAGTTCATTTTAATTTGTGGCTCAAGGTTGTCAAGTTAGATTAGTTGAATTTTTTGTTATAGTTTATTTTTGTTTTGCCCGAGGACGTGCAAAAGATAAGTGTGGGGGAATTTGATAAGTATAAAATTTGTTATGTTTTTATCTCTTAATATCTAGTCTTTTATACTTATTTGGCACCTAAATGTACTCACTGTTCTTATATTTTGATTTAGGTTGCAAATGGAGCCATTAAATGAAAACTGTGTTATTGCCACACTTTTGGATTGTTTTGAAATTCGTCTGTCTACTTGAGGCTCAATTTTATACTTGATCAAGCCTTATTCTCTCAAAACTCAAAGAAGGAAAATTGTAGATCTATTTCTTAGCTTTCCGGATCATCTTGAAACGCCTAAATCGAAGCTCGGATGAGAGAGTTATGACAATTTTACCAACATGCGTCAAAGTTGAAAATTTCAGGAAATTAAGCTTTTGGACAGATTGACCTTTGGGGCTTCGGTTGAGATTTGAATTGTGTTAAAGTTCCCAAATGAAAATGTGGTGTTCTTGAAGTTTTTAGTAGACTTCTCAAGCTTTCTAGAATGGTATGGTGAGCAAAAATCTGAGTTTATTTGGGCCTCCAAATATTGCTTTTTATACAGCTGAAATGTGGACCGACAAAAAGCCCGAATTGGGCCATATGCGGCCTTGGGGATCAGCAGCTTTCGTACACAATATTTCTCATCAACATGGAAAGTTGGGCCCGAGGGGTAAGAAGTGTATCTTTGTGAGATATTCTGAACACTCCAAAGGCTATGTGTTTGTTGGAGAGCAGCCTAATGGGACTATATCCGAGATAGAGTCACGAGATGCGGATTTCCTTGAGATGGATTTCCCTAACAGAGGTGATGTGAGCAAGGAGATGAACCTTTATGAGATGGAGGAAGATTTAGGCACCCCAAATCGTACAGTAGAGACCGAAGAGGATATTCCTCAGGCTCCTGTAGTGGGAGTGACATGCCTTCGAGTAGTTCTTTTCCATCGAATGAGGAGTTTTTTGTTCCTCAAATATGTAGAAGTCAAAGAGGTAACATTCCACGTCGTCTCTTTGAGATTGAGGGGAATGCTTTTGTGGCTGATACGCGGGAAGAAGAGGAACCTCGATCTTATCGAGATGCTCTATTATCTGTTGTCAGCGATAAATGGATGATTGCAATGGAAGATGAAATGGAGTCCATGAGGACTAATCAAGTCTGAGATTTGGTTGATCTTCCATCAGGGCGAAAGGCTATTGGAAACAAATGGGTTCTTAAAGTTAAACGCAAGGCGGATGGTTCCATTGAAAGGTATGATAAGTATAAAATTTGTTATGTTTTTATCTCTTAATATCTAGTCTTTTATACTTATTTGGCACCTAAATGTACTCACTATTCTTATATTTTGATTTAGGTTGCAAATGGAGCCATTAAATGAAAACTGTGTTATTGCCACACTTTTGGATTGTTTTGAAATTCGTCTGTCTGCTTGAGGCTCAATTTTATACTTGATCAGGCCTTATTCTCTCAAAACTCAAAGAAGGAAAATTGTAGATCTATTTCTTAGCTTTCCGGATCATCTTGAAACGCCTAAATCGAAGCTCGGATGAGAGAGTTATGACAATTTTACCAACATGCGTCAAAGTTGAAAATTTCAGGAAATTAAGCTTTTGGACAGATTGACCTTTGGGGCTTCGGTTGAGATTTGAATTGTGTTAAAGTTCTCAAATGAAAATGTGGTCTTCTTGAAGTTTTTAGTAGACTTCTCAAGCTTTCTAGAATGGTATGGTGAGCAAAAATCCGAGTTCATTTGGGCCTCCAAATATTGCTTTTTATACAGCTGATCCGAATCCCGCGTGGAATGGATTTTCTGTTCGGACCAGTTGTAGTATTTGGGCCATAACTTGAGCTTCCCAACTCCAAATCAGGTGATTCAAAAGCCCAAATTCATTAGAAACTCCAGGGCTACAACTTTTCTTCTTTGCTCAAGTCCAAATTCGGCAGTCTACTAATTCAAAATCAACTTGCAAGCTGCTGATCAATTTTGGTGTCAGATTTTGACTTCTTATGAGGAGCACGTTTTTGGGTTTTTGATTGCATTAGATGGCTGATTCACATGACCCAAATTAGTTGTTGGATCTTGAAATCTTGTACACTTGAGTGCCTATAAATAGCAAGTGAAGCTAGGCTTGTATTTTGCTAATTCACAAACTAATACACACCATCTTCTTCATCTTCTCCAAATTCTAGTGTAATTAGTTGGGAAAGAGGATCACCTCCATAGTGAGGTTGTTGTCCTCACCCCTTTAATAATTCAAGAAAATATTAATTGGACTTAATATGTTAGGCTAGTTCCTTTACTTAGTTCGAAGGGGATGTTGAACCTTGTTTACAGGTAATGGTTTGATTAAGTATAAGCTATTTATTCCTTCTTACATGAAGTTCATTATTGATAATCTATTTTAACTTTTGAATGATATTTATTCCAATTGGTTTAATGTGATCGATTAAGTCAATTTGATTAATTTCATCTGCTAGATTAAGGGATAGTATTACGTGTAATTGATATTGTTCCTAATCATAAGTAGAAATTAGTGATACATGATTGTGGTCAAGCTTTTGAGTATTGCTATGATTATCGAAAGACAAGTTAAATAATCCGAACTTGTGTGATTGTTGCTTGGATTAGTCTAATTCCCTAGTTCTTAATACAACTATTATATTAAATCTAGAGAGCTTGTTCTAGGTTGTATAATGGTTAGAATCTTGTGAAGAGCTTGTTTCATTAAGTGATAATCTAAGGGGAGTTTCGGGTAGTAGAGCTTGTTGCTACCTAGGGCTATTAATTTCATTGAAGGATAAATATTGCTTTACTTAATTATTCTATTGTTGTAAAAAGGTGATACTGAACCGGGAGAACTGAAATTTTTAATTAATTGGTTATTCTTATCACTTTAAATTCTGTTCTTGATAATTAGTGAAATCAAATTATAAACTCCCCCCTTTTTGGTAAACAAAGAATAATTTTAGACTAATCACTCTCTGTGGGATCGACTCTTACTTGCACTGCTACATTATTATCTTTCACAGTAAGGTTTTATTTTTGGTTGCTTGCGACAGCACATCAAGGTACAAAGCTCGTCTGTAGCCAAGGGCTACACCCAACAAGAGGGAATTGATTACGAGAAAACCTTTTCACCAGTTGTAAGGTTTGCTTCAATTCGACTCATTTTAGCAATTATCGCGCATTTGGATTTAGAGTTGTATCAAATGGACGTGAAGATAACTTTTCTCAATGGAGATTTAGTTGAGGAAATATACATGGATCAGGCAGAGGGTTTCATCGTAGAAGGACAAGAGCGCAAATTATGCAAGCTCAAACGTTCTATCTATGGTTTGAAACAGGCTTCCAGACAATGGTATCTCAGATTCCATCAAGCCGTCATTAGTGATGGGTTTACGATGATCGAGGAAGACCATTGTGTGTATATCAAACAGTCCAAAGATAAATTCCTTATCCTATCGATGTATGTCGACGATATTCTACTAGTTGGGAATGATAAGGAGATAATTGTCGCTACCAAAGGGTGGCTGTCCTCTAATTTTGAGATGAAGGACATGGGTGCAGCAACTTATGTTCTTGGAGTTAAGATCTATAGAGATCGCTCAAGAAAGCTTCTTGATTTGTCTCAAGAGACTTACCTTAAGAAGGTTCTAGAGCAATTCCAAATGAGCAACTGCAAACCCATAGACACTCCTATCGCTAAAAGCGACGCCATTGGACCCGAACAATGCCCTACTTCTCCCGAGAAAATTAAGAAAATGTCCCATTACCCATATGCCAATGCTATAGGAAAGCTAATGTATGCAGTTGTGTATACTCGGCCTGATATAGCATATGCGGTTGGTTATCTTGGTCGTTATCAGTCAAACCCTGGAATTGCTCATTGGAAGGCAATCAAAAGAATCTTGCGATATATGAGGGGTACTTTGGACTACATGTTCTGCTATGGAGGACCGGACCTGCGATTGATTGGTTACTTCGATGCCAGTTGGGGAGGTAACCAGGGAATACACAAGTCGACCTCAGGATATGCATTCTTGCTACATGGTGGCGCCATCACTTGGTGTAGCAAGAAATAGACTTGCGTTGCTCTTTCGACAATGGAGTTAGAGTTTGTAGCATGTACGTCAGCTGATCAAGAAGCTATGTGGTTGAGGAGATTCTTCGAGGATCTTGGAGTCATCCCTAATGCTTCAGACCCCGTGACTGTTTTCTGTGATAGCACATCGGCCCTAGATTACACTAAGGACCCTAAGTATCACGGTAGGACGAAGCACATTGACCTAAGAATGAACTTTATTAGAGAGAATATAGCGAATAATGAGGTAATATTGAAGTACATGCCCACTAACCTTATGGTAGCGGATCCCTTGACGAAGCCTATTCCGAAAGATGCCTTTTGCAGGCATGTTAGTTCGTTAGGCCTTCATAGGGTTTGATGTACTTCCTTTGTTGCTGGTATATCACTCATTGTATGGCTTGTATTTGAGATATTTATATTGTTTTGAGACATTTATCATATATGCGAGATTCATTTGTTCCCACTTATGATTGTGATAGCGCACATGATAAATATTATTAGTTCACACAGTTATTATACATATTGGATATGCACGCACTAAATATATGTTAACAGGTTAATTGGCTCACTCACACGAGCAATCACCCTTGGCGCTTTGAAAAGCGAGCAAGGTTGAGACAATTCATTCGATTGGCGCTTTGAGTAGTGAGCTATTGATGCTTTGGATAAGCAATCAATTGGCGCTTAATAGCGAGCAAAATGAACATAATGTCGTCTTGACATGTGCCAAGATGAGGTTAATTTAGTTAAACGAATATAGGATGTCCCACCATCTATATGAACCTCTACTGATAGCCGGATGCGAAGTTCAGAGTTGACGCTTGGGAAAACGAGCAATTTAAAAATTCGAGTTAGGTGCTTGTGGAGCGACTGAACTAAAATCCGTACGGCATGACTAGAAGACATATGCTCATATTGAAGAGATTGTCTGCCGTAACATGATAACCGGACACGAAATTTCAAATGTGGCGCTTTCATAAGCGAGCAATTTGAAATGTTTGGGTTAGCCACTCTAGGAGTGACTAAACTAAGGTCCACACAACAAGGCTATATAATAGTATGTTGTGAGAGGGTTACATGAGCTAAGCGATCATGCAATGGAGGTGAGAGAATGAATCCTTGTTTCCTCACCATGTGAGTCCAGTAGGACAGGATTGGTAGTCCTACATCTAATGCTCTTTGTGATCTTTGACTATACTGCAAAGATATGGATTAATGTTGCTACTTTGGTTTCGATTCCTACGGTCAGGATTGATGAGATAATAAGGACTGATTCTGGGAAAGTAGTTGATTCATATCTGAGTAGTATTAGGGCAAAGGGAAGACAATTTGATTTCACCTCATTCTGCACTTATTGTCGACAACTATGGCGCTTTGATAGCGATATAGTAATAATTGAGATACGAAATGGACATGGGCCCAAAGGTGGTTAAGTATGGCTCTCTGAGGGATTAGAGATGCTTAACCTTGTGAAAATTAAATGTGTCTGGAGTACACTGAGTTTATGGGTTGTAGCATCTACGTGAACTAAATGAGTTTGACGTGAGAGCTCCCACACTGTTTTTTTTAAAAGGGTAGATGTCTCTATTTTGGCCTTAACGAGTTTGATATAGAGCTCCCGCATTGCAGGTGAACTCAGCGGTCGCACGATCCGGCAACTAAAGATTTACGAGTTTTTGGTTTGAGCTATATTTTTGCAGATGTGAGGATTACATCGTCCCCGCCATGGGTGAGTGGGAGATGTTGGAAAATGGTAGTGGAAGACACCATTATTTGGTGTAGGACACCCATGTCTTTGGACATTAGTGAATGTTAGTGCTTTTACTGTGAGACATGTGAATCCTCCACTAACTTCTCTCTCTCCTTCATAAATGCAGAACATTGGTTCTCTTGGAGTAAGGATCGGACAATACTCATTTGGGGTATTGAGAGAGTGAAGAGCACACTGCAAGCAAAGATATAGAGCTCCCAAATACTCGATAAAATTCTTGTTGAACGGATCGTGGAATCGAGCTTCGTTTTCATCTTACAAAGATTGTAATTCGGAGACACAGCTGAGTCATTGATTGATTCGAGATATTCCGCATCAAAGATTTAATACGCTTCAAGATGTATGTTTTTGATTCTCGAATATGTATAAACTCATACTAGCATACAAGTATTTAATCCTTCAGTTAGAATAGAGTTAAAAGTTTGAGTTTAAGGGCATTGATTAAGAACTCGGAATCGTAAATCGTATAGTATAATACTCTTAACATTAAATAAATGTATTTAGAGTAACTTCTTCAAAGATCAATACTTCGACTATAAGGTCATCTTCGGAATTGTAAATTGTATAGTATAATACTCTTAACATTAAATAAATGTATTTAGAGTAACTTCTTCAAAGATCAATACTTCCACTATAAGGTCAACTTGATGACGCGTCTCCTGAAAGTAACTTGCTACCAACTTTGAAGGTTAGGTAAACAGGATTTTACACGTCAACCAGCGAGAAAAGAAGGACCATCAACAAGAAAATAGTACGAGGATAAACTTGGAAAAGCATAGACACCTGTACCGCCTTTCGTATCCTAAGCTCTCTCAACGGATTAATTTTCAATGGTCAAAAAGAAAGAGACGAAGTTACAAACAACAAGTGAACAACCTTGAAGCTCTCGTACTCTCAAATCATTTAAGCTCTCACAGTCTATACACTCCAAACATAAAAGTTTTATCCAAAGCATAGAATGATTAAGAAAAAGTGTGAACACTACAGAAGTATATTCATCTTTTTCAGAAAATAAACAGCAACACCTCTACAACAATCACTCTCTACAACAAATCATTCTCTAGCTTAATATATATTTGGTCTAACAATATTTTTTTTTCTAATAATACTATTTTTACTCTGTCAATATCAACAGTCATCCTTTACTCCTAAAAGTATTTGAATGTTAATCAGTAACACTACTTGATATTTCATTTTGGTACTGGCAATATATATTTATGTTTATTAATTTGTATGAAACATCTTTAATTTTTTCTCTTTATAGAGTTATAACAAGCTACAGTAGCATTTAACTTTTATTTTCACCTTAACTTCTTTTTCTATTATTCTCATTGATAAAACAAGCAAGTGATCAATGGATTTCTTCTAATAAAAAAATAAAACACACACACACACACACACACACATATATATATATATTATATAATTACTACTAACATAATTTTGAAGTTTATTTTGCCAGCACCAAACACAAAAATATTTTCAAGCTTGTTATCCAAACATCCAAAAATATAGATTTCTTCTTAAAATGATATATGAAACAAATGGAGTCTTATATATTGCCTTTTTATTTTATTTTCAGGGCTCATTATTGGAGCTACTCAGTATGCTAAAAACACTTTTAAATTAAAGTTTGTTTTAGTATTGTATGTTAGGATAACAAAAATACTTTTAGCGGTAGAGATTTTGGGCATAAAAGAACTTTTCTGAGAGATAAAATTTTATATTTTTGTAATTGAATTTAAACTTAAAAACTTAACAAAATTAATTCATAACATTTCGAAGTCCCCTGGCACGGTGGAGGTTCCGTAGCGCGTTATGAGCACCGGACCGGGCTAAGGGCAGCCTTAGTCGGAAAAGTACTCCTTCCTCGAAAAAAGTTCTATAAAATAACAATTTTTATTTATTTATTTATAATTTATTAGTAAAAATATTTCCTCTCAATGCATACCACTTAAATAATGGATTAGAAGTTACTTGCATAATCCCCTTTAATTGTTGTGAACACTCACTAGACACTTTGGGACCCTATACTTGGTGGATTTACCACTTTTAGAAGACACTGTTAGATTTTTTTAGGCCAAAGCACAAATGAAAACAGCAATTTGAATGGCTTACGATATTTCTTTTTCAGCACCACCAAAATAAGCATCAAATAGGTTACATGTTTGAAAGAAAATTCTACGTATAAGGAAAGAACAAATCAATCTAGCTATGGAATATCAACCAAACATAGATCATTGCAAACTTTCCAAATTCCTACTTGCAAACGTCACTTCATTAAATGCATCTATAGATTTCTATAAAGTAGCACAACCACTTGGCTTGTTTTTGCAATAATTTATGTTAGCAAAGTGACATTTGCATTTTATTTTTTACCATGTACATTTTATCTTCTTCCCCACCCTCATAGAGTCCGGCAATTGACATTCTAATTAATTCCTCATATATAAAATTGGGCAAAAATATCACTTTTCTTTTTTTACATAAAAAAATAGTCTAAGAAGATTATAATATATCAAATCTGCAAATTTATTATAATTTTTGAAAAGATTACAAGTGCTAAAGAATACAAATATAATTCCTTCAAAGAGTTAATAGATCAAATCAAGTCAATCATTGTCAAAAATTAATGAACACCATAATTATTCTTGAAATACATACATTAAAAATATTAATAGAAATTACAGATTTGACCGATTCACATCAAACAAGAAAGAGAACTTGGGAGGGTCTCTCCAAAAAGAGGCTCCCATATATACAGGAAGAAATAGGCAAACACCA
Organism: Aralia elata; assembly: GCA_034770075.1. NCBI lineage: Eukaryota > Viridiplantae > Streptophyta > Magnoliopsida > Apiales > Araliaceae > Aralia > Aralia elata. The sequence continues at coordinate 469,711 of JAVJAP010000249.1, read as the reverse complement.
TCTCTCTATCATTCAATACAAAAATCAATAGCCGAGATTATAATTAGAATTACAGCATCCGCTATTATTAGTAGCGGACGGCGTACTATTATCTGCGGCATCTGCTGCTATTAGTAACAACGGATGACGTACTATTATTAGTGACATCTGTTATTATTGGTAGCGGACGACGAATGTCGTCCGCTACTATTACAGAAGTAACCTGTCGTCCGCTACTAATAGTTGCGGACTTGAATTTTTTAGTTACAATCTCGGTCGTTAATTCTTGTATTGGACGATATATATATATATATATATATATATATATATATATATATATATATATATATATATATATATATATATATATATATATATATATATATATATATATATATATATAGAGTCAAGATATATAACACTGTTTGTTATATGTATCCAAATCAAACCCAAAACACTGTTTTAATAATTTTTTTAAATAACAAAAATCATTAAATATTTTTTATTTAATGTTTTGCTAAAAAAAAATAAAATAAAAAAAATTCGGATCCGGATTTTTATCAGGTCCGGGAGTCCGGACCTGATCCGCGCGCTATATATATATATATATATATATATATATATATATATATTTTATTTTTTATAAATTCACTTATTGCTGTGCTTGTGCTGTGTTTCATATTATTCCGCCGGTTCTTCCCCCTAATGGTATCAGAGCCATGTTGTTTTTGCCCCCGAAGAGTTAAATGATTTTCTGTATCTGAGTAAACTGTTCATCTTCTTCTTCAAAGATTTTTACTATTCACTTTGTTCCGAAGTCACCTAACATACTGTAGTCCACCGTGATCGGGTCATAAGTCGAGGTAAGTCCTAGGGTAGGGCAGTGAATGACTGTAGACAAAGGGTCATTGGTATGAGTCTGCTTAAGGTATGAGGGTATGAATGAACGAACACAGTAAATAGTTACAAATCTAGGATTAAAAAGATGAATAAGTTATTTGGGTCTAGTTCATCAGATGACTCTAGGTCAGCAATACCACCTGTCCCAGATATAGTTAATCAAGAAGAACACAGTTATGAAAACATTAGTCAAGCACTTAGTAATTGGAACATACCAAGAGTATCTCTTAGAGAGATATATAAATCAACCTTTATTAATAATTTCAAAACTAGTTACAACATTAAAACTGTTGAAAAAGTTTATGCTATTAATAAAGAATATGAAACTTGTAGCCTTTTAACTCCCGATGTCATTAAAAAACATAGGAAAAAGGGTTACAACTTCATTCATCTCGGTTTAATTCAAGTAGCAGTAAAACCATTAAACATTAAGGGTGTCAATTCTAGCATCTACTTGTGTCTTCGTGATACCAGATTTTTAAATTATTTTCCTAGTATTATAGGCATTATGGAGACAAGTTTGCATAATGGCCCTGTTCATTTTAATTGTTTTCCTGATTTCACTTTAAGTTTAAGTAATCCAAACTTATTAAAGGCATTAACTTTGAATATTAAAACTTCTGGTGAAATTACCCAGATGATTGAAGGCTCTCAAGCCATTGCTTTAATTTATCGTATTTATTATAAAACGATGAAAACCAATTTAAATGTTCATGCTTTAAATAAAAGTCCTAAAGGTCAAACTGTTTTAATTCAAAGTAGTACTAGTGATGCCAATATCCAGATCCCGAGAACAATTCTCTGGAAGGATATTACTTTACCGAATAGGTGGACTTTGCCCACTGAGGTGCCCCAAAGGCCAGTCACCAATAATTTGTTAAACATTGAAAATGTTAGACAATTTTCAGATGGCACTGTTCAAATAAATTTTGAACGTACCAGAAGACCTTTAGTTATTGAAGACTATAATAGTACCACAGCTCCTTCAGAAGTTACTTCTAGAAGAGACGCTGAAACGGCTAGTAATGTTTCTATTCCAGACATTAAAATGAAAGGTATTTTAAACGAAGGTCAAACTAGTCATCCTTGTTATACTAATGAATCTGTAGATGATGAGCAGTCATCGCCTACTCAGACAGATTTTGAGGCCCCTATTTGTCATCAATTAAGGGTCATTACAAAAGAATTTAAATTAGATTGGGATTATCTTGCTGATGATTTCAATTCTAAAGATAATAAAAATAATAGACATATTTTCCGTGCTAATCACCCGGAAAAGGAAAGAGAAAAAATAGTTAATCGTTGGAAAAGATTTATTCGTGATGAAAAAATAAATATTACATTTTTTAATTGGTATGAAAAATATCATGGTAAATGTAGTATTTTAACGAAGAATAAATGGACTAAAGAAGATAAGTCAAAAGTCTTTTCTAGTCATCCTCCTCTTGAAACTGTCATAATACCAGTCAAAAACACATCTGTTGTTGCCAGTCCTTTTAAAATTCCAGATGGCAATAAAGATGAAAAGAAGATTATTGAATAAAACAATTTTACTAACCAGTGCCTAGCTGTCATAGGTAAACAGTTAGATAAAATTGAAGAAAAATTTGATGAATCAATTATTAAAAATCCAAACATAAAATTGAACAACCTTTACTTAAACTTCCTGAAAATAGGTCAAGTTTAGGTCTGCCTAATAAAGATGACTTAATTACCAGACAGTTGGATAAAATGTTTAAAAAAATGCAAGATGGTAGTGGACCCAGTAATACCCTTGCTACTATTGATCAGGTTAGCAATAGTGCTAACTCTGAGTCAGACTCTGACTCAGGTTCCGATTCAACAACACATAGTAACCAAACTATTAATGAACAGTTGAATAGACTGACTTTTAATCATTCGAGTATTACAAGAAATTGGTATACTAGACCTACTCCTCCAGATCTTCAATTTGAAGAGAGAAATCTAGATAATCAATTTTCTGTATCTTCGAATAAAATTTATGAATGGAATATTGATGGTTTAAGTGAACAAGAAATTCTTAACAAACTTAATCATATGTCCATGGTAGCTAATAGTTATGTCACTAACTATATTAATCTTCCCCAAGCTGATATTGTTGAATTATTAGTTAGTGGTTTCACCGGTATTCTTAGGTCTTGGTGGGAAAAACACCTCACTGAAGATGCCAGAACTACTATTATTTATGCTATTCAACGTGATGAAGAAGGAAACCCTATTTTTAATGAAGAATTAGGAATAGGACTTCCTGATGGTGTTAACACATTAATTTATACAATAATAAAACATTTTATTGGAACCCCTAGTAACATTACTGAAAGAATTCATGATCAGTTGAGTAATCTTACTTGTCCCACTCTAAGTGATTTTAGATGGTACAAAGATGTTTTTACTTCCCGTGTCATGATGAGAAATGATAGTAATAAACCATTTTGGAAAGAAAAATTTGTAAATGGTTTACCCAATTTATTTGCTCATAAAGTTAGAGAAGCCCTTAGTAAAGATTTAGGATTTATTGATTATGATAATTTAACATATGGTGATATTATTAGTCAAATCCAGAAATTAGGATTAAAAATGTGTATTGATTTTAAACTTAGTAAACAGGCTAGAAAAGATAAAAAGAAAGCCAAATATGAGTTAGGAACCTTTTGTGAACAATATGGTTTACCTCCTGTTGCTCCCTCTAGAAGAAAGCATAGGCATAAACATGAGCATCACAAAAGTCATAAAAAACATAGGCATAAGCGCCATCATAATAAAGACAAAGACAATAAAGATAGTTACTATACTAAACCTAAATCCAGTAAAAAACATTCTAATAAACGAAAATATTATGACAAGAGTAAAGTTATCTGTCACAATTGTGGGCAGAAAGGACATTATAAAAACGAATGCAAGATTAAACAAAAACTTAGCCAGTTAAAAATATCTAGTGAAGATTCTGAGAAAATATTAGAATTACTAAGAATTGAGAATAATTTTGACATTGAAAATTATCCTGATATTCCCTATGATTCTAATAGTAACGACACTAGTAATTCAAATAGTGAATCTGATGAAGTTACCCTTTGTACAGAGGATTGTACAAATAGTTGTTGCGTTAAGAGATTAAATGTATTGACTAAAGATGATGAAGAACAATCTTTGTTAATAGATTTAATCAGTAAAATTACAGATCCACAGTTAAAAATCCAATATATGTCTCAGTTAAAACAATTATTAACTAAAGACACTAGTGATAAAGACAAGCTTAAAAAGAATAAAGAGAAACCTATCTTTAGTTTAAATAAGACTTTAGATAGATTTAAAGCTCCGATTAAAGAAGTTACTTTACCTGAGTTAAATCAAGAAGTTAATATACTTAAGAAAGAAATTTCTAAGCTTAAGTTAGAAATACCTAAGTTAAAAGAAGAAATTAATAAAATTAATGAAAACCTAAAAGAAAAGGATAAAGTCTTACAAGTTAATGAATTTTCAGAAGATGAAGAAGCTGAACAAGCTGAGTCTTCTACTCAGAATGAATTATATTTAATTAATTTACAAGGATTTACACTCAGCAGATTAAAGGATATTACTATTCAAAAATGGTATATCAAAATAACCTTAGTAATCAATAAGACATTTATTCTTGAACTACCTGCCTTAGTTGACACAGGTGCAGATTTAAACTGTATTCAAGAAGGTCTTATTCCCACACAATTTTATGAAAAAACTAATGAAAGATTAATTTCTGCTAATGGTAGTAATATGGAAATAAAATATAAGTTACCTAAAGTTCATATTTGTCAAGACAAAATGTGTTTTAAAACCTCGTTTGTCTTAGTAAAAAATATGACTGATAAGATAATCTTAGGATTACCTTTTATTTATTTACTTTACCCTTTTACTACTAGTACAGAGGGATTAAGTAGTAAACACTTAGGTAAAACAGTTATGTTCAAATTTATTACTAAACCAAAAGAAAGAGATTTAAGAATAATTCAAGAAGAATCTATTTCTAAATCTTTGAATCTTTTAACCAGTAAGACAAATCAGTTAAAATTTCTTAAAGAAGAAATTAAATATAAACAAGTTGAAAAACAGTTAACTGATAGTAAAACACAAGAAAAGATAGAAAATTTAAAAAACTATCTTAAAGATAACCTTTGTTCAGATTTCCCTAATGCCTTCTGGCATAGGAAAAAACATATTGTTAGGTTACCTTATGCTAAGGAATTCAAAGAACACTTAATTCCTACTAAGGCTAGACCTATTCAAATGAATCATGAACAAATGGAATTATGTAAAAAGGAAATTAATGAACTTCTTAGTAAAGGATTAATTAGACATAGTAAGTCTCCCTGGTCTTGTCCAGCTTTTTATGTTAATAATGAAGCTGAAAAGGAGAGAGGAGCCCCTCGCCTAGTCATAAATTATAAACCATTAAATAAGGTCCTAGAATGGATTAGATATCCTTTGCCCAATAAGAAAGATCTTCTTAATAGGCTTAGTAACGCTACTATATTTAGTAAATTCGATTTAAAGTCAGGATTTTGGCAAATCCAGATTGACGAGAGAGATAGGTATAAGACTGCCTTTACCACTCCCTTTGGTCATTACGAATGGAATGTAATGCCATTCGGTCTGAAAAATGCCCCTAGTGAATTCCAGAATATCCTTAATGATATTCTAAACCCATTCAGTCATTTTGCTATTGTTTACATAGATGATATTCTCATCTTCAGTAAATCTATTGAAGAGCACCATAAACATTTAAACTCATTCTTCAAAACAGTCAAATCTAATGGTTTGGTCCTTTCGCCAACCAAATGTAGTCTTTTTCAGACTAAAGTCAGATTTCTTGGTCATACAATTTATCAAGGCCTAATCAAGCCTATTGATCGAGTTATTCAATTCGCAGACAAATTTCCAGATAAAATCATTGATAAAACTCAACTTCAAAGATTTTTAGGATCCCTCAATTATATTGGAGAATTCTATAAAGATCTTAGATTAATCTGTAAACCTCTATTTCAGCGTTTACAAGACAATCCTCCCCCTTGGACTGACATTCATACTTCTGTCGTCCAACAAGTTAAAAAATATGTCAAGAACTTGCCTTGTCTTGGCATAGCAAATGATTCAGCATTTAAAATTATTGAAACTGATGCTTCTGATATTGGTTATGGAGGCATTCTCAAACAGAAGTTAACCCCTACTTCTGCTGAGCAAATCGTGCGATTTCATTCCGGCAAATGGGATCCAACGCAAGTCAAGTACAGCACTATTAAAAAAGAAATTTTATCTTTAGTATTATGTATTAATAAATTTCAAAGTGATATATTAAATCAAAATTTTTTAGTCAGAATAGATTGCAAGTCAGCAAAATACATTTTAGAAAAGGATGTTGAAAATATAGCTGCTAAACATGTTTTTGCCAGATGGCAATCTCTATTAAGCATTTTTGATTTTGATATTGAATATATTAAAGGAAGTGATAATTCAATCCCAGATTTTCTAACCAGAGAATTTATCAACACAGGTACCCCAAACACTATTAAATGAGTGTGAGAGGTGGCAACCATGGGTCGGGTTGCCCTTCAGGCCCAAGTAATCAACCCAAAGGAACTTTGGTCCCGCATCCAGTAAACCCAACTGATAAGGCCAATCTAGTTAACAGGTACCAAGTCCTTGGTTAAATTCCAAAACCCTACAGTTCGGTTTTGGCTAGTCAGCCCAAACCTATTGACCCATTCTATTCATCATCTTCTAGTAATCCCAGACCTCAGGGTCTGAATTCCCAGTACATTCCTGGATACCAAGTTAATCTTTTTCATATTGAACCCTATATGACCCCTAAAGATGATCCAGTCAATCTTGCCTCCAAGTATTTTCCACCTGGATGGCACTTTGTTCCTCATGCTCCTTATAAATCTCTTAAGTATTATAAGGACATTCTTGTTCAAACAGAGTCAGTCCTCATCAAACCGATATTTGATCGGAATGATGAATCTAAAATTATTTATCATTCACTTTATATTAAGCGGATTATCTCAATGCTTGATTGGGGTAGTCATCCCTCCGATTTGGAGAAATTGAATGATAGTGATCATTATTTCTGTTTTTATGATTACATTGATGCTTGGGATATGATTTTCCTTCATCAAAATTCCTCTTTTACTCATTCGTGGTTTATTCAGTTTGACCACAAATTTAAAAGTCAAATTCCCGTTTGGTTTACCAGATGGTGGTCTAGACATGGATCAACCTTTGATATCATGCCTCAAGACCTAAAAACTCAAATTAATCATTTCACACTTCATAGTAAATACCATAAGAAGAATGAAGGCATCTCTGTTTTACTCCAATTTGTATCCAAGTACAAAATCCCTTGGATTCTCAAATGGCAGTATGTCCTTCATACTCCAAAAATTGAATGTATTCATCAATCACCCGCCGGAGCAAAACTTGCAGTGGCGGAGGAAGTTCCAGTCACCCTTGTTGCACGACTTTTCTTTATAAAGTGGTGGGAAAAATTTGATATTCAAAGAATTGCTGGTCAGGTTCAGAAAGAATTTCCCCCTGTCTCAACTGTTCCTATTAAGTCGATTCCAGCTCAAGGTTCAACTAGTAAATCAAAGAAAATTCAATCAAGCCCTAGTCCAACTGGTTCGATTGATATTTCAACCATTCAAAAATGCTCAGCCCAAGAATTAAAACTTTTGGCTGATGCTATTAATGCACAAGTCACACGGCTCCACAAAGAGATTGAAGCCGAAAGCTGTTCATCGTCTTCCTCACAGAAGACTGTTTCCAGTAAGTCTGCAGACCCGTACGGCAGCATCGATCTCCAAGATGCTCAGGACCCGTTTGCATAGTCATCAGCCCCCCTGGCCCCACAGTCATCACAAGTCATCCGGCCCCATGGCCCTTTTGTCATTATCATTAATCAGGCCCCATGGCCCCGCTAGTCATCAGTGCCTGAGCACTCAGTCAAATAATGCACCTGCTTTTCCTCAAAAGCAGCCTTCAAGTCAAAAGCAATTACCCACTCCGCCGAAAGCTGAAGACGCGTCAAAAGTTATCGGCCAGAGTCCTTTGTTTAGTTAATAAGTCATTTTCAATGTACTGTTTGTAATTATTTAAACGCGTCTGTAATATTTTATTCATTTGTAATAGTCCTATCCTTGTGTTATAAAAGGAAGGCTAAGTCAGTTATATTCTTCAGGTTTTAGTAGACCAATACAAGTCTTCAAAAGACTCAGAGTTCCTTCCTTGACGAATCTTTAGATTTGTACCCAGTAACCCATCCAAACCTCTTCTAATGTTCTTCTAGTCAATTGAGTCAATTGTAAGTTATCTTGTTTGTAAATACTTTCAATTCAATAAAAATTTTATTTCAGTAAAACTGTTTTTGCCAGTACTGAATTCTGTATCTCAGTAAACTGTTCATCTTCTTCTTCAAAGATTTTTACTATTCACTTTGTTCCGAAGTCACCTAACATACTGTAGTCCACCGTGATCGGGTCATAAGTCGAGGTAAGTCCCAGGGTAGGGCAGTGAATGACTGTAGACAAAGGGTCATTGGTATGAGTCTGCTTAAGGTATGAGGGTATGAATGAACGAACACAGTAAATAGTTACAAATCTAGGATTAAAAAGATGAATAAGTTATTTGGGTCTAGTTCATCAGATGACTCTAGGTCAGCAATACCACCTGTCCCAGATATAGTTAATTAAGAAGAACATAGTTATGAAAACATTAGTCAAGCACTTAGTAATTGGAACATACCAAGAGTATCTCCTAGAGAGATATATAAATCAACCTATCTTTAGTTTAAATAAGACTTTAGATAGATTTAAAGCTCCGATTAAAGAAGTTACTTTACCTGAGTTAAATCAAGAAGTTAATATACTTAAGAAAGAAATTTCTAAGCTTAAGTTAGAAATACCTAAGTTAAAAGAAGAAATTAATAAAATAGGGTGCACATCCACAGCAACCGGTTGCTGGGGGTATTATTCCAGCAACCATCATCTCCACCGTTGATGAATATGATGAAGGGCTGAGATTTAAAAAAAAAAAGGCACTGCCGCTACATGTTGTAGCGGCTGAATTTTTTTCTCTCTCCTTGACGCTACAACATGTAGCGGCTGACCCAATACCCCATTTTGTCCCATTTTTTTTGGCCCATATCCTAATTTATATTATTAACTAATTTTATTATTATTAATAATAATATTAACTAACTAATATTAATGTCATTAATATTAACTAACTAATATTTTTTTATCCCAATTTTTTTGTCCTTCGTCCCAATTTATATTAATATTTAATATTAATAATAATTTTAATAATTATTAACTAATAATTTTGGAATAATATTTAATTTAAAAGGTTAAAATAATTATTAATTATCTTAAAAGTTTAAGATAACTAAAATTTTAATAATTATCTTAAAAGTTTAAGATAATTATTAAAATTTTAATAATTATTTTAAACTTTTAAATTAAATATTATTCCAAAATTATTAGTTAGTTAATATTATTATTAATATTACTAATATTATTAATATTATTATTAGTTAGTTAATGTTATTATTAATATTAATATTAATTATTAATATAAATTGGGACGAAGGATAAAAAAATTGGGACAAAAAATATTTGTTAGTTAATATTAATGACATTAATATTAGTTAGTTAATATTATTATTAATAATAAAATTAGTTAATAATATAAATTAGGATATGGGCCAAAGAAAATAGGACAAAATGGGGTATTGGGTTAGCCGCTACATGCAGCGGCAAGGAGAGAGAAAAAAATTCAGCCGTTACAACATGTAGCGACAGTGCCCTTTTTTTTTTTTTAAATCTTAGCCCTTCATCATATTCATCAACGGTGGAGATGCTGGTTGCTGGAATAGTACCCCCAGCAACCGGTTGCTGTGGATGCGCACTCATATATATATATATATATATATATATATATATATATATATATAGGAGAGTGATCCATTTAAAAGTTGGATGAGAGTCTGATCTATTCAACATAAATTTCACTATTCATTTCTGTGTTCTAAAATATAAAATTATTCCCATCTGCATAACTGTTATGCGAATGGTGAACCCTATCTGCACAATAGTTATGCGGATGAAATATAATTTATAGATTTCATCCGCATAATAGTTGTACGGATGGTATATCTCATCCCATCCGCACAACTATTGTGCGGACGAGGTAAATCTTAGGTCATTTAATCTTTTTTAAAACAGTCAGAGATGAGTTAGATAATAGAAACTCTTATCCAATTTTAGATATGGATCATTATATATATATATATATATATATATATATATATTGGAGACTAAGGAATTCACGTCTCTTAATATTATGTATCAGAAGAGATTCCAAAAGTTGATCTATATGTAGTTTCTTTGTGTTTGTGTCCAATTTGCAAATTCCAAGGTACAAATCTATTTGTTGGGTCACATGTATGGATGTCTATTAAAATACATTTATATTTGTGCTTATTTATTTCTTATAATTTATTGATTATAATATTTACTTAAAGAAATGTTCAATTAGATGAAGCACTTTTATAAGTAGTAGAATTGTTGATGTGATAAAGTGAATTAATTTTACTAGTAGAGTGGTAGAAAAAAGTATTTTATGTAATATATAGTCACATACGTCCGGTTAAATTTTTTTTAAAGCACTTTATGTAGATATATTCTTATTTTTTAAGTTTAAATATAAAATCGGATGACATTTAAAGTACTACATTTTAACTTCTCCTAAAATTGTTTTACACCCAAAATAAAATCTGCACTTTCAAAAGCAATTTTGATATGTTACCAAACACATACACCGGTGACATATTTTTGCATGGTAGCTAGGGAATAATTAGTGTGACGCCCCCAAATCCGGGTTACCTTATCCACGAATTCGGTGCATCACTGTGCAACTCGTACATCATATTATCAATAACCTAATGCGGAATAATAACATATTTACATTGATATAATATACATATTATCGTCCCAAGCCTCGAAACCATCACTACAACATGATCTTACTACATGAAAGTAATTATAAGATTATTACAACATGTTCCCATATAATCTTAGGTACGAAAACCTTAACTAATACATCATTTAATAATCATTACAAATTTATTACTACTCCTGCTATATATATAACAGTCCATATCAATACAAGCATTAACAATTATTACCTCAAACTCTTCTCAATCTCAGGTTTCGTAAAATTTAACTTAAACACTTACGATCAAGGTTAAATAAATACCATTGATCATTTACAAAATCTCCTATGTGAACGCAAGGTTCAGATTCTGACTTTAGTCAATCCACGAATATACGCGAAGTTATCCAACAACTATACATTCATTATAGAAATGTCCTTTATACGTCATCGACATCCTTGTAGTTTACTATAACAACTAACAAAATTACATCATAAATACTATAATGGATAGCCTTCATTTCTAACTCAAGGTTTACATAGTCAAATTCATGTACATCATATACCGTCATCACAACTAAATAATTATAATAAAGGGACATTTAGCAATCTTCCTGTTTCTATGCGCCTCTAATCCTTATCATCACGATATCAAGATAATCGCATTGCATCTTAAATCTGCAAAAGTTTTATTTTTACAAGAATGAGCACGACGGCTCAGCAAGAACTAACAGTTTTCACATTTCATGCTTCACATAACACATAAGTTTGCATTTTATCCATGCATCATGATTCTCATACTATGCATCTTACTCATGCATGATAAATCTTATGCAATTCATCTATATATATGCATCATGCATCTCATAGCATACCTCATGCATCTCACATTGTATATTTACAATAATTCAAGTTCCACATAGAACAATATAGTCACATATTTGCACATTGTGCACAATTTAATCATGCTCAAAAATAATTCACACAACAGTAGAAGATTTAGCAATCAATTCATGTACATCAATACATTTAAACCAATCAACAAGTTACTGAAAGAACTTGCCTTAAGCGTTCCTTGCCAAATTATGATGGCTCGTCCTTCACATATCCTACACAATTTATTTAACAATAAAACACTAATTAGTCACTAAAAAGGCTTCATATATTGGTTCACATTAATATAATCTCACTCCATTATAATGTTCATTATGTTTAACTCGAAAAACTATTAAAGTTCATTAACACTTTACACGGCGTTTCGACGTTTACACGTCACACGCCTAATTCGCCTCTTTTGCATGTGCTTAGCATGCTCATACAGTGGGTTATAACACCCTATAATATTCCATTCTAATTAGAAACATAATAGTAAACAAGATTATATACACTAGTTATGGTGTTACGACGTTTCACGTCTGTGCGCCACACTTGCCTATTCGAACGCCCAAGCAACACGCAATTGCGTACGTCTAGCACGTCATTCGATTTATCTAATACTCATTAGTTAATGATGAGTATCATTATAATACATAACGTTCATGTTTTAAAACTTAGAACATCATTTTGCGTTGTTGGGAGCATTACATGTGCTTACGCGCATGCCCGACATCCTCTGATTGCCCCCAATTACACATCAGTCCTATAAATGGCCAATTTAGGCCATGCTACAGACCTCAAATTGAAAACCTCAAAGAACAAAAGTTATAGGTCTACTCTTCTTCTTTTCGAATCATCTTGAATCACCTAAATCCGAGTTCGTATGAGAAAGTTATACCTATTTTAGTAAAGGACGTCAAAGCTGATTCTGGCCTAAACTTGGCTCGGCGTAGCTACGCCCAAAACATGCCTATGACCCGCGTACGTACGCCCAAAGCATCTATAGCATCAGCGTAAGGGCGGCTTACGTACGCCTATACTCGATTTCATGCTCTGTTTTCGAGTTCTAGACCTACCTTGCTTCCAATCACCATAACTCCTTCTATACACGTTCAAATTGGTCCGTTTCGGACTCTATGGACTCCTAAGACATAGATCTACAACATATCAGAAATTCAGAGTTATCCATTGACATTAACATGGCCAAATCTTAGGCCAAAGTATCAACTCACGCTCTGTTTTCGTGTTCTTAGTGTTCTTGGTGTTCTTCACCAAAATCATCATCAAATCATTGCTTTTACACCTTTTCAATCCATTCCAACTGGGTTATTCTCATAACCCATGGAAGTATAACATCATACCAACAAACAAATTAACTAAACCTGAAATCATAGCTACATGTCCTCTAAAATTCGTTCGAATGGTCCATTTGTCCAAAATTCATTGTTTTTCATGTTCTTCATCCTCCTTAAGCATAGGTACGGGTTTTCTTCATTTTTGTTCCACTTTAATGTTATAAATGGCTTACAAAGTCTCTTGACAACATTATTAAGCAACCCCAACCAATAACAACAACAAAAATCGCAAGAAAACTCAAAAATGGAGGAGAGATGGTGGAAGAGGAGATTACCTCTTGTTTCTTACTTCTTGAAGGTTATGGAGGTTTGCTAGGGCTTCCTCTTACTCCTCTTGCTCCTTCCCACGCTTCTTCTTCTCCTTCTTCACTCGAACCCTTATCTTCTTCTTCTTCTCCTTTCTCTCTCTTATTTCTTCTTCTTTCTTCTGCAGATTCCTTGCTCTCTTCCCACTCTCTTCCTTGTTGCAAATGAGCTGACCATGGGAGAATGGAAGAGAAGGAGTCGGATGGGTAGTATGGCTTTGGGAGGAGATGAAGTGGGTTAAACATTTGAGAGACATGTTGGCTAAATGGAATTATCAAGGCATAGAGCCTAGCAATTGGAACATGTTGCCGACAATACTCCCTCTATTCCCTTCTCTCATTGGTCCATGAGTTTGGTTGGTTTCCCACCTTAGCAACAAATAACATTTAATACATTCAATGGTCTCTTCTATACCCAAATACTCCCACTTTTGTACCAAATTTGCTCAATAAATCTACCATAATTAAAAATAGGTCATCCCATAAAATATTGGGGTGCGTAAAAATATTTATTATGGGATTTGTCCATTTATTCAGAACACCCATATAATACATTTTGGATACGAAATAAATCTCGTTCGGGCTCAAATAAAATTTTCGACGCTTGGAAAAATTATTTCTTTCCGTACATGTCTTAACGAAATTACTCGAACTCAAAAAAGACGTAAAAATATTTTGGGCGTGAATAGTGCCTCGGTAAACGTGCCTCGTGAATAGTGATTTTGCGATCTTTTACAAAATTAATTATTCACTCCTACGGTCAACAACGCATAAAACTTCATACATTGACATCATCAAGGTTATAAAATAGCCTTAAAACACGTCACATCAAAATAATATTTTAATCACTTAATAATATTAATAAACCCAAATTATAAGGGTATGCACGATTCGCGATTGCTACATTCTTCTTAATTAACTCCCCATAATCATATACATCAACGTACATATACCCCACCCATATTTTGGGTTAGCTCATCTACCACAAATAACTCGTTCAATAATGTTATCCTTCAACTATTTATTTAATTCAATAAATAGTACTCTAGCGATATTTCTTGAAACCACCAAATTAACTTATACGAACACTTTCATACATACTAATCATCGCCTACACATAATCTAGGTCATATATAACCTTTAAATGCTTAACACATAATATTATTAATAAAAGTCTATTTTATTCAATAATATCCATAAGCTCGAATTACCAAACTATGCACGACTCACGATCGTTACAATAATTAACTAGTAACTCATTCATTCTAAATCTATGTATATATTTCACATTTATATATATACATATTAAGCTCACCAATAAATTACATAAATATATATAACACATATATATATTCGAACTCGACACGTCTCATAATAAGAATTATTCTATATTAAATTCTTATTATAATTATTCTCAAAAAATCCAGGTTGTCACAATTAGCATGGTAATGGCATTGGTTTTGACCCACCACTCTCTCGCAGCGTAGACAAGAGTTTATTCCCACCCTCCATTTATAATAGAGTTCGGCTTTAATAATATGGGAAATGATATATGCAAATGTTGATGCCGACTTTTTAGAGAATCTATTAATGACTCTATTTCTTACTAATATTAATAGCAGCTCCTGTTGCCCTATCATGTGTGGGGATTGGATCTCCCCCTCTCTATCTAGAGTTCAATCTAAGATTCTAGAGTCCGGGCTTGTTCAATGTATATATTTCCCTGGAGGATGTTGTTATTCCCTATAGAGGGCACCATGTACATGGGTGATTTTTAACCTGCTCAATCAACTGTTGTCTGAAGATATGGAATTGCTTATGCTACTTCAACATTTCTATATGGCTTTTCATCTAGAACATTTAGATGGGTAAGAACAAGGTGAGAAACGGCGGAATGGAGTGCGTTTCCAAAGTCAACCTAACCGATTACCTTTGTCAACACTACTAAGGACCGGGTGAAGAATGAAAAGCGTCCGCTAATGCCCGCGGAAGAAGCTCTTTTTTAGATCAGCAATGAATGTCTTATATCTATAAAGAAAGATTTCTCCCCGGGTTTAAACCTTCGGGTTTAAACCTTGAGTGCCATACCTTGCTGAAGGCAATTCACGAGAGAATCGCACACAATTCCTGTTGTTTCCCAGAGGCATAATGGAGATCAAGAAGGGGGGTTGAATAGATCTTCAAAAACTTCTATTAATTAATTCTCAATCCCTATTAAGAATTAAATAATAGTAATAGTAATAATAATAATAAGACTCCTTTTATTAATTTATATTTAATATTTCTAAAATATTAAATAATAAATATTAAGGTATTCAATTTATTCTATCTCCATAGATTAAATTAAATACACTTAACTTATTATTACAATTATGCCATTTACTTCTTAAATAAATATTTTCCTTTTGCGGTGTGACCCTCTAGGTTCTCC
Organism: Aralia elata; assembly: GCA_034770075.1. Classification (NCBI taxonomy): domain Eukaryota; kingdom Viridiplantae; phylum Streptophyta; class Magnoliopsida; order Apiales; family Araliaceae; genus Aralia; species Aralia elata. The sequence continues at coordinate 453,881 of JAVJAP010000249.1, read as the reverse complement.
ATATTAAACCGGTTGTGAATAAATCAATTAGAACAATTCTAATCTTATTTAAATAAATAAATTAAACTATTTAATTTATTTAAATAAATAATATTTATTCTACAATAAGGGTAAACCCCCTTAGCGATCAACGACTTTCCAGATAATATAGATTTCAACATTAATCACAAAAGAACCTTTCAGTGAATAGTTATCGTACAATTCAATACTTCTACCATACAATGTCCCAATTAAATATAAGATATGGATTTACTATCAAGTCTTATTTTATTTAATTATATGTATTTTGATTCTCAAATGCACAACTCTAAATAATGCAAATTAGAAACTCTTTTCTAATTTCATTCTGCCTTGGCCAAGGACTACCGAGTTGTCATTTATCGAATCACATAGGACATTCACATCTTTTATTAGACGTGGTAGATTCTTTGTTGATCATTCACCTATCTCCATGTACAACTAATTATACCCAATCATACCCTTTGATATACCCTAAAGGTCTTAAGGGACATGTCAAAGTATAACTCATCATACAGAAGATACTATGATGATCTCAAGTCCAAGGATCACTTGTACTACTATCACTATAGGAATTCCTATTGACAGGCAAGTAAAACTCCATTAGGTATTCTTTAGCGAGCCACGTTCAATGAACTTATTCTCCAATAAGCACCTACATACTTCCTTTAGTGTCTCCACATAAATGATTATGAGATCAATCATCCTCTTCCTAAGAGCAAGCAACGTATGTACTAATCTATCCGGATTCACTAATCTCCTTTTTAGTAATCCAATGATTAGGAACGATTTTAGTTTGTGAGCTATCCAGAATTTAGATCTCATTAGCATGATCACCATCATGATTCTAAAAGCATTGCTAAAAACTATGGGTTTATCACATTTAATATAACAACACCATGTAGATAATGTAAAATACCTTTAACACTTTTATTAATAAATGAATAAGATTACAAAGTATATGCTACATCATATCAAATATGATTGGCTTGTGTGCATACTACTTTCAATCTCCCACTTGCATTAAAGCCAATCGCCATGGTATCTAATACCAATCTTCTTTAAGTGACGATCAAACTGCTGTTATGTTAAAGCTTTAGTAAATAGATCTGCAATGTTGTCTTGAGAGTGCACACGCTCGAGAGTGACATCTCCTCTTTCAATGATCTCTATAATCAAATGAAACCGCTGCAACACGTGTTTGGATTTCTGATGAGACCTGAGTTCCTTAGCCTGTGCAACAACTCCGGTATTGTCACAAAATAAAGGTACGACTCTTCTAATGCTAGGAACCACTCCAAGTTCAGTTATGAACTTTTTCATCCAAACAGCTTCCTTTGGAGCTTCACTTGCAGCTATGTACTCTGCCTCTGTCACTGAATCAACAACTATTTGCTACTTGGAACTTTTCCAACTCACTGCGCCACCGTTTAAGATAAATACATACCTTGAAACGGATTTACTATCATCTTGGTCCGTTTGAAAACTTGAGTCTGTATAGCTCTCTAGTTTCAATTCAGACCCACCGTAGATAAGAAATACATCCTTAGTTCTTCTCAAGTACTTTAGAATGTTTTTCACTGCCTTCTAGTGCTCTTCTCTTAGATTCGACTGATATCTTCTTGTTACACTAAGTGCATGAGCGATATCCGGTCTAGTACATATCATACCGTACACGATAGATCCTATTGCTGAAGCATAAGAAATCTTACTCATACGATCTCTCTCCTCAGGTGTCTTTGGGGCCTGTTTCTTGGAGAGATTTATTCCATGGCTCATCGGCATGAGACCTCTTTTGGAATCTTCCATGCTAAACTTCTTTAGCATTGAGTCAATATACTTTCCTTGGGTCAAGCCAAGCATCCTTTTAGATCTATCTCTATAGATTTTTATCCCCAAAATATATGATGCCTCACCTAAGTCCTTCATGGAAAAGTGTTTAGATAACCAAATTTTGATCGACTGTAGCATAGGAACATCATTCCCTATCAGTAATATATCATCAATATATAATACAAGGAATGAAACAACGCTCCCACTAACCTTTTTGTACACACAAGGTTAATCCTCATTTTTGATAAAATCAAACTTTTTGATTATCTCATCAAAACGGATGTTCCACCTTCGAGAAGCTTGCTTCAATCCATAAATGAATCGTTGTAGCTTACAGACTTGATTTTTTCCAACCGTTGAAACAAAACCCTCTGGCTATATCATATATACATTTTCCTTAAGCTCTCTACTGAGGAAGGCCGTTTTCATGTCCATTTGCCAGATTTCATAGTTATAATAAGTTGCAATTGCAAGTAAAATCCGAATGGACTTGAGCATAGCTACTGGTAAGAAGGTTTCATCATAGTCAACTCTTTGTCTTTGTTTGAAACCTTTTACAACCAGTCGGGCCTTATAGGTCTCTACCTTGCCGTCCGCTCCAGTCTTTCTCTTAAATACCCATTTGCACCCAATAGGCTTAATGCCCTCAGGTGGTGAAACTAAAGTCCATACTTGGTTTTCATACGTGGAGTCCATCTCGGATTTCATGGCTTCTAGCCATTTCTCTGAGTCTTTACTACTCATAGCCTCTTTGTAAGTCAATGGATCATCATTTCCTATGATGCGTACCTCATCATCATCCTCTATGATGAATCCATACCTATTAGGTATCTTCGGTACTCTTCCAGATTTACGAATAGGTTGTGGTACAGTAGGTTCTTCTACTTGGTTAGGTACCTGACTTTGATCCGTAGTGTTTTGTGGTTCTTGAACTTCTTCAAGATATGTCTTACTCCCACTGACCCCTTCAAGGATAAACTCTTTTTCTAAGAAGGTAGCATGTTTCGCAACAAACACCTTTTGAGTAGTAGGATGATAGAAATAATACCCTGATGTTTCTTTAGGGTATCCCACGAATCTACACTTGTCGGATCTAGTCTTCAGTATATCATGCTCAAACCTTTTGACATAAGCTGGAAAACTCCAAGTCTTAACATGCTTAAGATTTGGTTTCCTCCCTGTCCATAACTCATATGGAGTCTTTGGGACGGATTTGGTAGGTACCTTGTTAAGTAGGTATGCAGCCGATTCTAGGGCATAACCCTAGAAGGATATTGGAAGGTCGATAAAACTCATCATAGAACGAACCATGTCCAACAATGTTCAATTTCTCTTTTCAGATACACCATTCAACTGTGGCGTCCATGGTGGAGTCCATTGTGAGATTATACCATTTTCTTTGAGACAATCAAGAAACTCATTGGTTAAGTATTCCCTCCTCGATCCGATCGAAGAATTTTAATACTTTTACCAGTTTGCTTCTCTACTTCATTTTTGAATTCTTTAAACTTTTCAAACGATCCAGATTTGTATTTCATTAAATACACATATCCAAATCTAGAATGATCATCAGTGAAAGTAATAAAATAAGAATACCCTCCTTGTGCATTCGTTGTCATAGGTCCACATACGTCTGTGTGTACCAGCGCTAACAACGCTGTAACTCTTTCTCCTTTTCCACTAAAAGGAGATTTAGTCATTTTACCCATGAGACAAGATTCACAAGTTGGATATGATTCAAAATCAGATAGTTCTAAAAGTTCATCCTTATGCAACTTGGTTAATCTTGTTTCATTGATATGACCGAGTCTACAGTGCCACATAAAGGTATAATTAATATCATCTCTTTTTCTTTTCTTAGTTTGTTCAATTTGAAGTATATTTTCATGCAAGTCAAGTATGTAAAGTCCATTCAGTAAATTGCCAACACCATATAAAACATTTTTATTATAAATAGAACAACTATTGTTCTTTATTATAATATCAAAACCATCCATATCCAATACATAAATTGAAATAATATTTCTAATGAGTGTTGGAATATAATAACAATTATTTAAACTAATGGAATTGCCTGTAGGCAGTGCTAAACAATAAGTTCCTACAACTAATGTATCAACCTTTGCTCCATTTCCCACTCGTAGGACAACTTCATCCTTGTTCAGCTTTCTCCTTCTGCTTAGTCTCTACATATTATTACATATGTGAGAACCACAACCGGTATCCAATACCCAAGTAGAATTTTGACTTTCAGAAAAATTAATTTCAATCATGAACAAACCTAGATCGGAAGTCGAAGCTTCTCCAAGCTTCTTTTGGTCCGCAAAATACTGCTTGCAATTCCTCTTCCAATGTCCCTGATGAGGGCATCCTTGGTTCGGGAACGAATGACAACCATAGAGCGGATCCTATGTGCATGCCGGATGGACCTGTGACAAGGGCTCGGGCTAAATGATTTAAGGAAGGCCTTAATGGGTTGATACAAGGCATGTGGAGCGAGGATAGGTCAAGTGTAGAGTTCAAGGAGCGGGTACAAGTAAACACGTCAAGGATGTGAACGATGGAAACAAAAGAAGACGAAAATTCTCTAGTTGCAGGGTTCTCGCCCAGGCGAGAAAGTCAGGCCCACAAAGCTTGCCCCGGTGAGAACTCCTCTGCCCATTTGCGCCCCAGCCTGAAATGATGCTGCCCCGACGAAGACCTCTCTGGCCATTCTCGCCCCGACGAGGATTCTAGTTCAAATTTTCTCGCCCTGACGAGAATAATCGAATTTGGTTGGCGCATTTTTTGAGGCAGACGCGTTTTGACAATTTGGGACGCGGATTTCTTCCTTAATTTTAGGAATTTCAGTATATTTTCATAATTCTATTGTAATTAGGATTTTCTTAGATAAGATTTTGATTCCAAATCAATATTCCTTTATGGATTCTAGGGTTTCATAGCTAGTATAAATAAGTTTTATACTTGTAATTAAAAAACAATTCAATTTTAATTTAGAGATTATTCATACTTGAGAGTTATTCTCTACTTTTGGTTCTTTGAAGAATTTCTAAGCTAATCTCTTAGTTTTTCTTTTGAGATTCATATTTAACTTATCATATGACAAACCATAGTTGTGTGTGGCGTTATTCTATCGCATCATATAATCATACGAAGATTATCGTTTCCATCTAAATGAGGGTCTAAGTGGTGTTAGTGTTCCATCCTATCAATTGCTTGATTGAATTTATCAAGATTCTTGTCTTCAAATAGACATTGGGTTAAGATATCGAGAGAGTTCCATCAAAGTTTACTAGAAACGATCCGGACGACGACTACCTCACGCAAGCGTATCGTAGAGTCTATCATTTGGTATCAAAGCTGCGTTTTCTAGCTAAGTATTTATCTTTATTGTATCGTTGAATTTGTGAGTAAACAAAAAAAAGGAGTATAGAAAATTTTATTATTGCAGAATTCGTTTCAATTCCGTAATCGAGATTGTTGCTACTTCTATTCATACCGACTATATTGTTTGTGATAAGTTATTTTGAATTGATTAGTAAAACTGAGAATTTTGCTAAGTAAATTTGAAAAGAACCTATTAGAGAGAATAATTAGAGGTAAAAGGCTTAGTGGTAAGATCAATTGAGGGTAAAAGCCTATTGAGTGATACACGAGTGAAACATTAACCGAGCGAAACACGTAAGGGAATGGTGAGGAAATTATTTTTCTACTAACCTCTATTTTACGGGAAATATGTCAAACTCAAAGGATAAGGGAGCTTTTGCAGAACCTTCGTTATCAGCTGATATAAATTTGATGATTGAAGCCATAAATAAGGAATGGGGTAGACGGTTGGATATGGCAATGGAACAAGTACATGAGTGCTTGGACCAATTAAGCGTTAGTCGGGGGGAATCATCTCAAAACCGTCAAGGGACTCATCAACAAGGAGTAGTTCAGCAGAAATGAGCTAGGGTGGAAGAAACTACTTTCAATAACGGAGGATTTAGTGAAGAGGATGATCGAGAGTCCGACTTCTTACATCGCAGGCAACAAGGAGCTAGAGATAGAGGAGTTCGGGATAAAGAAGACAACAACTTGGATAGTATAAAAATGAAAATTCTAACTTTCCAAGGAAGAAGTGATCCAGAGGCATATCTAGAGTGGGAAAAGAAGATGGATTGGATATTTGAATGTCATAACTACTCGGGGCTAAAGAAAGTAAAACTTGTCGCCATAGAATTCTTAGCTTATGCAGTTACTTGGTGGGATCAGTTGACGATCAGCCGGAGGAGGTGTGGAAAACGTCCCATTGAAACTTGGGAAGATATGAAGGCAGTGATGAAAAAGAGGTTCGTTCCAGATTACTATCACCGAGAGCTAGTTCAGAGTTTGTAAAGCTTAAAACAAGGTAGTCAGAGCGTCGAGGATTATTACAAAGATATGGAGATGTTGAAGGCTAGGGCAAACATAAATGAGGATGGCGAATCAACAATGGCTAGATTTTCGGCGGGACTAAATTGGGAGATTGCAGACTTAGTGGAACGACAACATTACGTGGTATTGGAGGATATGGTACACATGTCTATCAAGATTGAGAAACAACTTAAGAGGAGAGGTAGCTAGCGTTCGATACCTAATTCGGGATCATCATGGAAGTCAAATATTGGGAAGCGAGAGGAGAAGCCAGCCGTAAGCAAACCCAAATTTGAGCCAAAAATGGAGACGACTAATACGGGAGTGCAAGGTAAAACTGACCCTACTTTTAGTCATAATCGAGATATTAAATGTTTTAAATGTCAAGGTAGGGGACATATTACAAATCAATATCCGAATCAAAGAACGATGTTATTACTTGACAATGGAGAGGTGGAGACCGAGGGAGAAGATAGTGATACTGACTCTATGCCACCGCTAGAAGAAGTGGAAGATAGGGAAGTTGCGGTATTTGGGGAAGTTTTGGTGACTAGAAGAGTGCTTAGTGCACAAGTGAAGGAAGAAAGCAACGAACAGCGGGAAAATTTATTTCACAATAGGTGCTTGGTGAATGGGAAGATTTGCTGTGTCGTGATTGACGGAGGTAGTTGTACGAACATGGCAAGTAAGGTTATGGTGGAGAAATTGGGGCTGTCCACAACCAAACATCTTCAACCATATCGATTGCAGTGGCTCAATGATAGTAATGATATTAAAGTAACTAAACAGGTGTTGGTGCCATTTACTATTGGGAAATATGTGGATGAAATTTTGTGTGACGTGGTTCCAATGCAGGCGGGTCACATATTGTTTGGTCGACCGTGGCAATTTGATAGGCATGTGAAGCATGATGGCTTTACAAATAAATATTCTTTTGTTCACAATAAAAGAAAAGTTACTGTGTCCTATGTCACCACAACAGGTGCATGAGGATCAAATTCATTTGCAGAAAGATCATGAAAAAAGGAAAGAGAGTGAAGAAAAGAAAAATAATGAGGAAAAAACTAAAGAGGGGAAAAATAACAGAGAAAAAGAAAGAGAGAAAAGAAAAGATGAGGAGCGAAAAACAAATATCTATGCAAAAAAGAGCGATGTGAGGCGAGCTTTAGATGCTAAACAGTCGATGATTATACTTCGGTATAAGGAGACGCTTTTGAATACTAACGCTAACGATTCTTCTTTGTCTAGTATTGTTTCATCTCTTTATAAGGATGTGTTTCCCGAGGAGCTTCAACAAGGATTACCACCTATTCGGGGAATTGAGCATCAAATTGACTTCGTACCCAGTGCAACCATTCCAAATCGTCCAGCTTATTGGAGCAATCCCGAGGAGACGAAGGAGTTGCAAAAGCAAGTTGGCGAACTCATGGAGAAGGGGTTCGTGAGAGAAAACATGAGTCCGTGTGCAGTTCCTGAAAGTAGTATGCACACAAGCCAATCATATTTGATATGATGTAGCATATACTTTGTAATCTTATTCATTTATTAATAAAAAAATTAATTTTCTTAAAAGGCATTTTACATTATCTACATAGTGCTGTTATATTAAATGTGATAAATCCATAGTTTTGAGCAATGCTTTTAGAATCATGATGGTGATCGTGTTAATGAGATCTAAATTCTAAATAGCTCACACACTAAAATCGTTCCTAAACGTTGGATTACTAAAAATGGGATTAGTGAATTCGGATAGATTAGTACATACGTTGCTTCCTCTTAAGAAGAGGATGATTGATCTCATAATCATTTGTGTGGAGACACTAAAGCAAGTATGTATGTGCTTATTGGAGAATAAGTTCACTGAACGTGACTCGCTAAGGAATACCTAATGGAGTTTTACTCGCCTGTCAATAGGAATTCCTCTAGTGATAATAGTACAAGTGATCCTTGGACTTGAGATCATCATAATATCTTGTGTATGATGAGTTATACTTTGACATGTCCCTTAAGACCTTTGGGGTATATCAAAGGGTATGATTGGGTATAATAAGTTGTACATGAAGATAGGTGAATGATCAACAAAGAATCTACCACGTCTAGTAAAAGATGTGAATGTCCTATGTGATTCGATAAATGACAACACGGTAGTCCTTGGCCGAGGCAGAATGAAATTAGAAAGGAGTTTCTAATTTGCATTATTTAGAGTTGTGCATTTGGGAATTGAAATACATATAATTAAATAAAATAAGACTTGACAGTAATTCCATGTCTTATATTTAATTGGGACATTGTATGGTAGAAGGATTGAATTGTACGGTAACTATGCACTGAAAGGTTCTTTTGTGATTAATGTTGAAATCTATATTATCTAGAAAGTCGTTGATCGCTAACGGGGCTTACCCTTATTGTAGAATAAATATTATTTATTTAAATAAATTAAATAGTTTCATTTATTTATTTAAATAAGATTAGAATTGTTCTAATTGATTTATTCACAACCGGTTTAATATGGAGAACCTAAAGGGTCACACCGCAAAAGAAAAATATTTATTTAAGAAGTAAATGGCATAATTGTAATAATAAGTTAAGTGTATTTAATTTAATCTATAGAGATAGAATAAATTAAATAGCTTAATATTTATTATTTAATATTTTGGAAATATTAAATATAAATTAATAAGAGGAGGCTTATTATTATTATTACTATTACTATTACTATTATTTAATTCCTAATAGGGATTAGGAATTAATTAATAGAAGTACTCTCTCATGAATTCCTAATTGGATTAGGAGTATAATTAATTAAAGGAGTTTAATTATAATAGAAACCCTAATCCTAAATAGTTTAGGGAAGAGTTTTTCTGCATTTATAAATAAGAGAAGTCTTATCATAGATTAGGGTTACACATTCTTGCATAAGAATTGTGGAGAGTACTTACAATTTCTATAGAGATAGAAACTAGGGTTTTGCCAACACCCATCTTTTTGAACAAGTATTATTCCTTGGTGGATCACCTCTAGAGGCCAAACACTTGGGTGGCTAACGTTGATCAAAGGAAGGAATTTAATCGGTGGAATTAAGGAGAACGCGAAGGAATTGGAGGTGAACTTGTACCTGAGGAAGCTAGAATTCTATAAGGGTATAATTCTTATTCTCCATCTCTTTCGTTTAATTAATAATTGTGCATAAATAAAGATCATGGTGATGGTTTGTATAAAATTTTAAAATCTGATTTTATCGCGCTTCCGCTTTATTTATGTAATTTGATTGCATGTTCGCGTTATACAAACCTAACTGTGGTGTCAGAGTCAAATTTTATGGATATTATTAATTGTTTTGATTCTGTATATACATTGATATGTGTTTAGAACAATTTAATTGGGCATAATTGTTTGTGTAAAATTATTTTTTCTTATTAAATTAAAAAAAAATGTTGGTCAAAGTCAACGGTCAAACGTTGACTGGTCAACTGATGACGTGGCACTGACTGCTGATGTGGTGCTGACTGGTCAACTGTTGACGTGGCGCTGACTGGTCAACCTTTAAAAATGAAATAATTAATTTAGAGCTAGAAGGTTTTGAACCCTTGACCTATTGGTCATAAGTTAGAAGTCTTACCACTATACCAGAATCACTTTTGATTATGAATCAGAATGTTTAATATTTAAACTATATAATTCTGGGTTTGAAGTTTGACTTAATGGCTTGTTTGATTATTTCTTTTAAAGGTTTATGATCAAGGGTTGACCTCATTGTTTTATTTTTTTTATTTTTTGTAAATTAAAATAAAGGAGTTTATTTTGATTTGGAATTTGATTAAAAATAAAGGAGTTTATTTTTATTCAAAATTGGATAAATTAAAATAAAGAAGTTTATTTTGATATGGAATTTGATTAAAAAATAAAGGAGTTTATTTTTTATTCAAAATTGGATAAATTAAAATAAAAGAGTTTATTTTGATTTGGAATATGATTAAAATAAAGAAGTTTATTTTAATTGAAATTGGATTTCATGATAACTAATTAGAGTTGGAATTGGATTCCATGATAACTAATTAGAGTTGAAATTGGATTTTATACTAACTAATATTATCCATTAAATGATATCAATGCATATATGGAATGATTTTATTATTCATGAGACGAATGTTATTTATTGATGCATATAGAGATATGTATGATAATAAACAGGATTGATTATGGACTATTGACTAATGTGTGATTGGAATTATTTTAGAGGATGCTTGAATGAATGGGTTTTATAAATGGGGTCTAAATACCTCGTCTTCTCTAATTTTTCTTAATGTAAATTCTATCTCCCTCCTATGTACTTCCCCTTGACTGCTGATCAATGTTTCTATTATAGTAAATAGTTCATGTAATAGGATTAGTTAGAATTATTTTGAAGAATTGGAGACCAAGGAGCAAGGAGCGCTTGAAGACCCGTTTGTAATGGAGCCCATGTTTAAATATAATAGTTATATTTAAATTTAATTCTTGCACCCTAGGTTTGACCCTTTGGTTCACTTGGTGGCTCTAGTGAACCAAACTAGAATAAAAGTCCATAATCAATCCGGGTAGAATATAGTATTCTATGTGCATGCTTACTATGTATATATTATATATTATCCAACATGCTTCGCATGTTAAATAATATGACGCGTATTTTATATATATATATATGTGCATGCGCGCTAAACAAGATGAGACAAATAATAACAAACTCCTCAAAGAAATTATATTAAGTCCTAAGCGTTCAAAGATATTTGGAATATTGAACCTCGCCTTCTAGCATGGTAAAGCAATAGAGTATTAAATATTTAATATGAGTTTATTGTGTCACACAAGGCAAGTATTAAATATTTAAGATGTTGCTTTATCATATTTGATGCTTATAAATAGACTGAACGATGCTGTTTTGTTGTGTCACACAAGGACAATGTTTTTTTTCCGAATATATGGAAGTGCTAGGTTGGACTTAACTTGGATAATTTTGATTCGAATGTGTCACACTTGATCAAAATAATCTAAGAGGCAAAATACAAGGAGTTACATAGTGATGTAATTGACAATAGTTGTCTACCTATTTATTTATATATAGTTTGTTGTGTCACACAAGGCTATATACATTTGAAATGAGATCCTTATTCTCACTAGCAAATCTTTAATTAGATTTGCCAAACTATATATATTGAGGGTAATATAGTTTGATGAAAAAGTGAGAGATACCAATTTAAAATAAAGACCTAAATTTATTTTGGTAATTAATTAAATGAATATATGCTAAAATGTTGTTAAATTACAAATTCATTTAACAGAATTTTATAATGTCTAATTTACTATCACTGCGTAGCATATTATATGCTAATTAATCGGACCGAATTACACGGACTGGTTAAGGAATCTAAGAATAGTTCTCAAGGCTGAAAAGCTATCTATTATCCTTAATATGTATATCCCTGCAATGGTTGCAGACAATGCCTCTGAGGAAGAGATTGCTACTTTTAGAAAGTGGCAAGATGATGCACAGTTGGCTCAATGCAACATGCTCGCATCCATGAGTAACGAGCTTCAGCGTCAGCATGAAACTATGGATGCTCCTACTGTACTCTTGCACCTTCAAGGAGTTGAATAGTGAGGAAAGTAGGACTGCTAGATATTAGATATCTAAGGAGCTCTTTCAATTTAGAATAATCGATGGCACTACAATATAGACAAATGTCCTAAAAATGATCAATCTGATTGAATAATTGGGACAACTGGTTTTGTATTGGATGAAGAGTTGATCCAAGATTTGATCTTGCAATCACTCCTAAACTCTTTCTCACAATTTGTTGTGAATTTTCATGTGAACAAGCTATATGTCAGCCTGCATGAGTTGCTTAAAGACGTTGAAAACTATAAAGAGTCACTTTTCAACCAAGAAAGACCAAGTCTTACTGGTAGATAATTCTTCTAGAAAGCGGAAGAAGGCCAAAGGATCTTCTTAAAAGAAGAACAATTCAAAGAAGGTATAAGGAAAGGCAATAACTAAGGACACTAAGAACAAAACTGATGCAGATAGCAAAGGAGTTTGCTTCCACTGCAATAAGCCTGGACATTGGAAAAGAAACTGTAAGGAACATCTTACAGAGGCTAACCAGAAGAAGCTTAGTGAAGCTTCGGTTACAAATATAGGTTGGTTCATCATTGAAATAAATCTTTCTGTAAGTCAAGGTTCTACTTGGGTATTGGATACCGGCTATAGTTTTCACATATGCAATCCAATGCAGAGATTAAGCAGAAGTAGAAAGCTAAACAAAGAGTAAGTAATCTTACGTATGGAGAATGGAGCAATGGTTGCTACATTAGCCGTAGGAACTTATAGTTTAGCGTTGCCTACGGGCAAGTCGATTAAGTTAATAAGTTGTTATTATGTTCCAGTTCTCTTTAGAAACATTATTACTTCCGTTGTTGGACAAGGAAGGTTCTGGTATTATATTTAAGAACAATTATTGTTCTATTTATAATGGTAATGTTTTGTTTGAAACTGGAAGATCACTTGATGGACTTTGTAAACTTAACTTACATGAAAAATAATTTTACAAATTGAACAAACTAGTAAAAGAAAAGGAGATGATCATTCAAAGAGTTGAATATGTGTATTTGATGAAATACAAGTCTGAATCATTTGAAAGGTTCAAAGAATTCAAAAGTGAAACAAATTGACAAAGTATTAAGATTCTTTGATCAGATCGAGGAAGGAATACTTGTGCAATAAGTTTCTAGATCATCTCAAAATGGTATTTTCTCATAATGGACACCTCCTGATACGCAATAATTGATTGGTGTATTTAAAAAGGAGAAAATGTACCTTGTTGGACATGGTGCGGTCCATAATAATTTTTACCGACATTCCAGTATCTATCTGGGGTTATGCCTAGAAACGGCTGCATATCTACAAAATAAGGTAACCTCAAAATTCGGCCCCAAGATTCCATAAAAGTTATGGATAGGGAGGATTCCTAATCTTAAGTATGTTAAGATAAAGGGTTGTCCAACTTATGTGAAAATGTTTCAAAAGATAAGTTTGGGACAAAATCTAACAAGTGCAGAGTTGTGGGTCCTAAAGAAAGTTTAGGATATTAGTAACCTACACGCTGCCTTCTTGGATAAAGGTGTTTATCATTGAAGGAGCTAGTGGGAGGGTAATAGATCTTGAAGGAGTTCAAGAACCACAAAGTACTACAAGTCAAACCGAGGAACCTGTAGATAGATCTATTGTACCACAACCGAATCGTAAATCTGGAAGAGTACCGAAGATACTTAGGAGGTATGGATTCATCATAGAGGATGATCATGAGGTACGCATCATAGAGGATGATGATCCAGTTATATACGATGAGGCTATGAGTATAAGATACTCAGAGAAATGGCAGATGACCATGAAATCCAAAATGGACTCCATGTATGAGAACCAAGCATAGACTCTGGTTACTCCACCGAAAGGCATAGTGCCTAGAGGGTGTAAATGGGTCTTTAAAGAGAAAGACTAGGGCAAATGGCAAGGTGGAGACCTATAAGATCAAACCTGTTTAAAAGGTTTCAAATAAAGTGAAGGAGTTGACTGTGATAAAACCTTATTATCGGGTAATGCTCAAGTCCATTTGGATTTTGCTTGTGATTGCAGCTTATTACGAAATCTGGCAAAATGGATGTGGAGACGTCCTTCGTCAATGGAGACTTAAGGAGAATGTATGTATGATACAGCCAGAGGAATTTGTTTCAAAGGTTGAAGCAAATCGTGTTTTAAGCTACAATGATCCATTTATGTATTGAAGCAAGCTTCTCAAAGATGGAACATTCATTTTGATGAGACAATCAAAAGAGTTTGATTTTATCAAAAACGAGAATGAGCCTAGTGCGTATAAAAGGGTTAGTGGGAGCACTGTGACATTCCTAGTATTATATGTTGATATACTACTGATAAGGAATGACACGCCGAATGCTACAATTAGTAAAGATAAAAGTGTCTAAACATTCCTCCATGAATAACTTGGGAGGAGCATCCTACAAAAATTTGGGATATAAATCTATATAGATAGATTTAAAAGGATGTTCGGCTTGACCCAATGAACGTATAATCATCGATGCTAAAGACGTTTAGCATGGCAAACTCCAAGAGAGGTCTCATGATGATGAGCCATGAAGTGTATCTCTCTAAAATTATCTCCAATAAAAGAGAGATCGCATGAGTTACTATCATGTATGCAATGAATATACAAGGCCTGATGTTGATCAGTCATATTCTGGAGAAGATCACTGTAAGATAGTGATAAACATCTTTAAGTTCTTAACCGGTACTGAAGATGTGATCATGATTCATGGTAGGTCTGAATTAAAAGTAGAGGGCTAAACAGACTCAAGTTTTTCAGACTGACCAAGACGATAACAAATCCACTTTAGGGTAAATTGTTACCTTAAATGGTGGTGCAGTGAATTGGAAAGGTTCCAAAATAGCAAAGAGTTGCTAGTTTAGTGACAAAGACAAAGTATATAGCTGTAAATGAAGCTGCAAGTTGATTGTTTAGATGAAAAGTTCATTACAGAACTAAGAATAGTTCCTAAGTCTCATCTTGGATTCAAACATGTGTTGCGACACTTTCATTTGATTAGAGGAATCATTGAAAAAGGAGAAGTCACTATAGAGATAGTGGACTCTCAAGAACAACATTGCATATCCATTTACTGAAGCTTTATCCAACAGCAGGATGATCGTCACTTAGAGAAGATAGGTATTAGATACCATGGCGATTGGCTTTAGTGCAAGTGGGAGATTGAAAGTAGTATGCACACAAGCCAATTATATTTTACATGATGTAGCATATACTTTGTAATCTTATTCATTTATTAATAAAAAAATTGATTTTCTTAAAAGGCATTTTACATTATCTACATAGTGCTGTTATATTAAATGTGATAAATTCATAGTTTTGAGCAATGCTTTTAGAATCATGATGGTGATCATGCTAATGAGATCTAAATTCTAGATAGCTCACAAACTAAAATCGTTCCTAATCGTTGGATTACTAAAAAAGGGATTAGTGAATCCGGATAGATTAGTACATACGTCGCTTCCTCTTAAGAAGAGGATGATTGATCTCATAATCATTTGTGTGGAGACACTAAAGCAAGTATGTAGGTGCTTATTAAAGAATAAGTTCACTGAACGTGACTCGCTAACGAATACCTAATAGAGTTTTACTCGCCTGTCAATAGGAATTCCTCTAGTGATAGTAGTACAAGTGATCCTTGGACTTGAGATCATCATAGTATCTTGTGTATGATGAGTTATACTTTGACATGTCCCTTAAGACCTTTGGGGTATATCAAAGGGTATGATTGGGTATAATAAGTTGTACATGAAGATAGGTGAATGATCAACAAAGAATCTACCACGTCTAGTAAAAGATGTGAATGTCCTATGTGATTCGATAAATGACAACTCGGTAGTCCTTGGCCGAGGCAGAATGAAATTAGAAAAGAGTTTCTAATTTGCATTATTTAGAGTTGTGCATTTGGGAATTGAAATACATATAATTCAATAAAATAAGACTTGACAGTAATTCCATGTCTTATATTTAATTAGGACATTGTATGGTAGAAGGATTGAATTGTACGGTAACTATGCACTGAAATGTTCTTTTGTGATTAATGTTGAAATCTATATTATCTAGAAAGTCGTTGATCACTAAGGGGGCTTACCCTTATTGTAGAATAAATATTATTTATTTAAATAAATTAAATAGTTTAATTTATTTATTTAAATAAGATTAGAATTGTTCTAATTGATTTATTCACAACCGGTTTAATATGGAGAACCTAAAGGGTCACACCATAAAAGAAAAATATTTATTTAAGAAGTAAATGACATAATTGTAATAATAAGTTAAGTGTATTTAATTTAATCTATGGAGATAGAATAATTTAAATAGCTTAATATTTGTTATTTAATATTTTAGAAATATTAAATATAAATTAATAAGAGGAGTCTTATTATTATTATTATTATTATTATTATTATTATTACTATTACTATTTTTTAATTCCTAATAGGGATTGGGAATTAATTAATAGAAGTACTCTCTCATGAATTCCTAATTGGATTAGGAGTATAATTAATTAAAGGAGTTTAATTATAATAGAAACCCTAATCCTAAATAGTTTAGGGAAGGGTTTTTCTGCATTTATAAATAAGAGAAGTCTTATCATAGATTAGGGTTACACATTCTTGCAAAATAATTATGGAGAGTACTTACAATTTCTATAGAGATAGAAACTAGGGTTTTGCCAACACCCATCTTTTTGAACAAGTATTATTCCTTGGTGGATCACCTCTAGAGGCCAAACACTTGGGTGGCTAACGTTGATCAAAGGAAGGAATTTAATCGGTGGAATTAAGGATAACGCGAAGGAATTAGAGGTGAATTTGTACCTGAGGAAGCTAGAATTCTATAAGGGTATAATTCTTATTCTCCATCTCTTTCGTTTAATTAATAATTGTGCATAAAGAAAGATCATGGTGATGGTTTGTATAAAATTTTAAAATCTGATTTTATCGCGCTTCCGCTTTATTTATGTAATTTGATTGCATGTTCGCGTTATACAAACCTAACAGTTCTAGTGATCTTGGTTCTTAAGAAGGATGGGAAGTGGCGCATGTGCATTGATTGTAGAGCAGTCAATAATATTACGGTAAAATATCGACATCCCATTCTACAATTAGATGATATGTTAGATGAATTGCATGGGTCTTGTGTATTTTCAAAAATTGATTTAAAGAGTGGGTATCATCAAATTCGTATGCATGAGGGTTATGAATGGAAAACGTCTTTCAAAACAAAATATGGGTTGTATGAGTGGTTAGTGCTACCTTTTGGTCTAACTAATGCTTCTAGTACTTTCATGAGATTAATAAACCATGTTTTGCGTCCGTTCATTGGAAAATTTATAGTTGTTTATTTTGATGATATTCTGATTTATAGCAAAAACTTGGGAGAGCATGCATTGCATTTAAAATCTATTTTAGATGTACTTCGTAAGGAAAAGTTATTTGTTAACATGGATAAGTGCACGTTTTTTACGAATATAATTATTTTTCTTGGATTTGTTGTGAGTTCACAAGGAGTTCAAGTGGATGAGGAGAAAATACGTGCAATCCGAGATTGGCCGAGTCCATCAAATGTGAGTCAAGTTCGTAGTTTCAATGGACTGGCTAGTTTCTACCGACATGTCGTGAAGAAATTCAGCGACATCACAGCGCCATTGACAGAAGTAATCAAAAAGAGTGTGGTTTTTAAGTGGGGTGAAGAACAGGAAAAGGCGTTTAAATTGATTAAAGATAAATTGACTAACGCTCCTTTGCTTGTTTTACCTAACTTTGCTAAGACTTTTGAGATTGAGTGTGATGCTTCAGGTTTAGGGATTGGAGCTGTGTTGATACAGGAAAGGAAACCAGTGGCGTACTTTAGCGAAAAGTTAAGTGGGGCAGCTCTAAACTATCCTACTTATAACAAGGAGATGTATGCATTGGTTCGTGCTTTGGAAACTTGGCAACACTACCTGTGGCCTAAAGAGTTCGTGATTCACACGGATCATGAATCGCTAAAATACTTGAAGGGACAGCATAAGTTGAACAAAAGACACGCAAGGTGGATGGAGTTCATTGAGACATTTTCGTATGTTATCCGATACAAACAGGGTAAGGAGAATGTTGTTGTTGAT
This sequence comes from Aralia elata, assembly GCA_034770075.1. NCBI lineage: Eukaryota > Viridiplantae > Streptophyta > Magnoliopsida > Apiales > Araliaceae > Aralia > Aralia elata. The sequence goes on along the minus strand of JAVJAP010000249.1, from coordinate 435,869 downwards.
GCTCTTTCAAGAAGGTACGTGTTATTAAATACTCTTAACACAAAATTACTTGGTTTTAAACGGATCAAAGAGTTATATGGTAGTGACCTTGATTTTTGTGAAGAGTTTAAATCATGTGAAAAGAATGCTGTAGGTAAATACTTTAAAGTTAATGGTTTTCTGTTTCGAGAAAATAAGCTATGTATACCTGCATGTTCTTAGCGTGAGTTGTTGATTAGGGAGTCACATGGGGGAGGTCTGATGGGTCATTTTAGTGTTGAAAAGACTTTATCTGTTTTAAAAGAGCATTTTTATTGGCCTCATATGAAACGAGATGTGGAAAGAATTTGTGATAAATGCATTACGTGTAAACAGGCTAGTCTCGTGTTCAACCTTATGAATTTTATACACCATTGCCTATATCTAGTGAACCTTGGAGTGATTTGTCTATGGATTTTGAATTGGGCTTACCTAGGTCTAAGCGTGGTCATGATTCTATATTTGTGGTCGTGGATAGATTTTCTAAGATGACACATTTTATTCCATGTCACAAGACTGATGATGCATCCCATATTGCTGATTTATTCTTTAGAGAAATTGTGCGTTTGCATGGCATGCCTAGATAATAAAGATTCTAAATTTTTGAGCTATTTTTGGAAGACATTTTGGTGTAAGTTAGGGACTAAACTGTTATTTTCAACTACTTATCATCCACAAATTGACGGTCAAGCTGAAGTTGTAAATAGGACTTTATCTGCATTGTTAAGAGCTATTATTAAAAAGAACATTAAAGTTTGGGAAGAGTGTCTACCGCATATTGAGTTTGCTTATAATAGATATGTTCATTCTGCTACACAATTTTCACCATTTGAAATTGTTTATGGTTTTAATCCGTTAACTCCATTGGATTTATCACCATTACCTATTTCTGAATTGACTAACATGGATGGAAAGAAAAAGGTTGAATTTGTTAAACACATACATGAAAAGGCAAGACTTAACATTGAGAGAAGAACAGAGCAATACGTCAAACATGCTAACAAAAAGCGTCATCAAGTGATTTTTGAATCGGGAGAATGGGTGTGGTTACATATGCGAAAGGAAAGATTTCCAACTCAAGGACGGTCTAAATTGCTTCCAAGAGGAGATGGTCCATTTCAAGTTCTCGAGTGCATCAATGATAATGCGTACAAATTGGATTTGCCTGGTGAGTATGATGTTAGTGCAACCTTCAACATTACTGATCTAAGTCCGTTTGATGTAGGTGACGATTTGAAGACAAATATTTCTCAAGAGGAGAGGTATGATGAGGGCATCCTTGGTTCGGGAACGAATGACAACCATAGAGCGGATCCTATGTGCATGCTGGATGGACCCGTAACATAGGCTCGGGCTAAACGATTCAAGGAAGGCCTTAATGGGTTGATACAAGGCATGTGGAGCGAGGATAGGTCAAGTGTAGAGTTCGAGGAGTGGGATTCTAAGGCATTGCAATTGGTCATGATGTTACAAGTAAACACGTCAAGGGTGGGAACGATGGAAACAAAAGAAGACGAAAATTCTCAAGTTGCAGGGTTCTCGCCCCGGCGAGAAAGTTAGGCCCAGAAAGCTCGCCTCGGCGAGAACTCCTCTGCCCATTTGCGCTCCGACATGTAATGATGCCGCCCCGGAGAAGACCTCTCTGGCCATTCTCGCCCCGGCGAGGATTTTAGTTCAAATTTTCTAGCCCCGACGAGAACAATCGGATTTGGTTGGCGCGTTTTTCGAGGTATACGCGTTTTGACAATTTAGGACGCAGATTTCTTCCTTAGTTTTAGGGATTTCAACATATTTTCATAATTCTATTGTAATTAGGATTTTCTTAGATAAGATTTTGATTCCAAATCAATTATTATTTCCTTTATGGATTCTAGGGTTTCATAGCTAGTATAAATAAGTTTTATGCTTGTAATTCAAAAACAATTCAATTTTAATTTAGAGATTATTTATACTTGAGAGCTATTCTCTACTTTTGGCTCTTTGAAGAATTTCTAAGCTAATTTCTTAGTTTTTATTTTGAGATTCATATTTAACTTATCATACAACAAACCATAGTTGTGTGTGGCGTTATTCTATCGCATCATACAATCATACGAAGATTATCGTTTTCCATCTAAACGAGGGTCTAAGTGTTGTTGGTGTTCCATCCTACGTGAATTCAATTGCTTGATCGAATTTATTAAGATTCTCGTAAGATATCGAGAGAGTTCCATCAAAGTTGCTTACTAGAAACGATCTGGGCGACGACCACCTCACGCAAGCGTGCCATGGAGTCTATGAGTCCCAGCTTGTTGCAATGGTAGCAAATTCCTTTGCTATCAGGATCAGGTTTCTTTTTATCCTTTCTTTTCGCCTTGCTTTTAGCCTTCTTGTTTTTCTTCTTTTCAGAAGATACCTTAGGCCTCTTCCTTTTCTTGGAAGAATCATCCACTAGTAAAACTTGGTTCTTGTTGGATGAGAAGTGACCTTCAACAGTTTTTAGCATGTTAAGTAACTTAGGCAAGCTGACGTCCAACTTATTCATGTGAAAATTCACAACAAATTGTGATAAGGTGTCCGAGAGTGACTGCAAGATCAAATCTTGACTTAACTCCCCATCCATCACGAACCTAAGCTATCCAAGTTATTCAATCAGATTGATCATCTTAAGGACATGAGTCTCAACAGTAGTGCCCTCGGTCATACGAGATCGGAAGAGCTCCTTAGATATCTGATATCTAGCAGTCCTACTTTGCTCACTATACAACTCCTTGAGGTGCAGCAATATAGTAGGAGTGTAACGCCCCCAAACCCGGGTCCCTTGAACCTTGGACCTAGTGCGTCACGATACATCATATTTACAACTATTGCGGAAGATATAAACATAAATTGTTTATACAATTAAATTTATAACATATCCCAAGGTTTCTAACCTTAACTTAATACATACCTTCAGTAACTTAAAATGTTTACAATATCATTTACATCAGATAACTAAATAGTTAACAACCATCTAATATTTTTTTTTTGATATTGTGGAGTTTCCCAACTGCAGTCAGACTAAATCTCCCAGCCCGGACCGGTGCGGGTTTACTTCCCAGCTTGCGCTCGGGGTCCGTGGCCCCATGAGCATTTCTGCCTTAACAATTATTGCAAGTGGGATTCGATCCCAAGATGTCCGGGTCTACGGCTCATCCTGGCGCGTCATTTGAACCATTACGCCAATTGCTGGGGTTACAACCATCTAATCTTGTCTTTTACTTTTGTAAATGTCTTTCCTCGAACATTCGCCTTAAATCTAAAATTTGTTATCATGATATAGCAAGGGTGAGCAACTACTTTGCTCAGCAAGTTTAAGTACAATAAAGATATATCATGATTGAAAGAATAAATAAGCTTTAGAATTTTTCAACAATATAATTATTGTGAAAGAGCATGAATCATAATTTCAATAATTGAATGACTGAACCAAAAATGTTGGATGTCAATAATGACCATGAACAATTTAACTGAACCTTATGGTAATGAAGGTGATCAGCCATTCATACCTAATGAACATATGTAACGTGCACTATGTGCGAATCAATAATTTAAGAAGGTGAATAATTATAAAGAATTAAACCACTAGCATGCTTGAAACATAGCAAGTCAAGTTTGAGTTAAGAGGAACTTGCAATAACGTAAGAAGTTGAGTAAGATGGAACTTGCTCAATATAAACTTGAGTAAGAGTAAGGAAACTTGCCTGTACCGTCGATTACTGCTACACAATCTAACTAAATCGCTTATGAAAGACCTATCAGTTATAAGATTAATCTTTCAATTAGCATTACATATATCACTTCTTTATAAGTAATTATCTAACATTTAACCACATAATCAAATATTAGATAACACCTTAACACCATACGCATTCATTATTCTAAAACTAGCACACATTGAGTCTTTAACAGTGTTTAATATAGTATGCTGAGTGGTTTCTCACAAACAAACAACAAACTAGTTTCCGTCTCGTCTACACTATTTTCACAGTGAGTTAGATCGGTTGCTAGTTTGTATATACCTCCGCTCCATGAAGGAATCGTTTAGCCCAACTACTATACATCAACTATTAAAGAGCATGACTGTACCACAACTTTATCATAAACCTTATGACTTAACACTCAGTCTTTCATTTTATAAGTTTTCTTTATAATCCATTAAGCCTGAATACCTAATCCAGTAAGTTGGATTATTCAAACATACCAATCCAGCAAACTAGATTCTAATTGACATCCAATCCAGTAATCTGGATTCAAACTATCCTACAATCCAGTAACCTGGATTCACTAATTCAGCAAACCAGATTCATTAATTCAGCAAACCATATTCACCAATTCAACAAACCGGATTCAACAATTCAGCAAGCCGAATACCACAATCCAGCAAGCTGGATTCAAACTGTAATTCCTTCTTAAATATATTATATGTTTAATTCAATATACTATTCAATATAGCTTATTGAATGTCCAATCAATAACTTAACTCCGCTTTTAAACGCTCATTTAATATTATTAATATCTTAATAATATTTTAACCGATAAATAATTTATTCTAATTGTTTACACTTTTCTAATTAATTCTTTTAACAATCATAAAAGGCCATACATATAATAAATTATCAAAAATGATCAAAACACCCTCCACAAATCTGATCCTATTATTTTAAGGACCTTTTGTCAAGAAAATCATATTTACAGAAAGTTTAACATCACATAACTTATTATTCCTATTTATTCATAACACAAACACTTCCATTAAAAATACCAAAACAGTTCCAAAAATATTTCTTTTCTGAGATTTGACAGAATATGAATCCCTTATGACCATATATGTTTCCTGGAATTTTTAAAATCCATTTACTATATTTAAATAGTCCAAATAGCCAAAATATTGCTACATTTATCATAAATCGAAACTTTACTAGACAATTCTGACATTTTCAGGGTATGACTCTAACATATATATATATATATATATATATATATATATATATATATATATACTTTCAATAAAAATTTCATAATTTTTGGAATTACCCGTAAAGAGTTATTCGGATATATATATGCTTGACAATAGTCCTTCACCATAATAGCCACAACTTTCATTCTACTTGACCAACTATTCTACAATTTTTACAGGACTCACATAATTTCTCATATTATTACTCCAAATTTTTCTAGAATTTTTAGAGTACAAAAAGTGGACGAAACTGCCCCTGAAATTGGATGGTCAACAAGCTCTATACCATTTTTGTTCGCTACCCGGACTGTTTCGACTAAAACTGACATCATGACTTGTAGACACATTGTTTTTTAGTACTACTACTTGAGTTTAGTAGTTAACTTATATATCTAGCACCCCTATTTGACGGATCATAAAACAAAGTTATAGATCTCAAGTTATAAGTTTACAAAGTAGTAAAAAGTTAGTGTTTTCTAACTTTGTTTTAAAATGAACTAGTATTTCTTTTCTTTTCTTAACCATCCAAGCACATCAATACACAAGTTGAGCACAACCAAGTATAAAACATCATCTAGTATATAGATTAAGGGTTTTAGACCTTAAGGTCATAACTTTTTCTTTGCCAAAACCAATCAAAAGAAAAAGGAATTAACTAGTTTTGGTTTTACCTTTTTATGTGCTATCCTTCTCCTTCCTTTAAGTACCAAGCTATGGCTTCTCCTCACTTAATCCCTCCTCATCATTTCAGCAACCCTCTCTTTGGTTCTCTTTCTCTCTCTTCTTGAGATATTATTTTGGAAAGAAGAAGAGAAAGAAGTAGCTTTTAATTCTATTTTCTCTCTCTCCAAACTTACAAAAAAAATGAAAGGAATAAGACTAACCAAAGGATAATTACTTACAAAACTATAGATATATAAGTTATATCTATATATTATATCATCATTAGCAAGTAACCTCTCTTACACATTTGACAACTTGGTGATGTGCTATCATTATTAATTGTACTTGTTTTTTATCCATAGAAGCAAGCTATTAAAAAAATCAACACTTCACTATTTGGGACCAACATGTGGCCGGCTGCCCTCTCTTCTCATTTTGCCCAATTTTTGCTTTTTCTTTTATTGCTTTAATATAATAATTAAGTTATTAGAAGTATTCCTCAATTGGGCTAACAATTGAACTTTAATTAAACTCTTTTTGGGCTCACTTTTAAATGTTTTGGGCCACTAGTATTCATATATTATCATTCCACATTTGTCATAACATATTTATCATCATTAATAAATAATTATTATATTCAATGAACCACATATTGTACATACTTACATTCAAATATAATTAATACTTATATTTAGTATTCGAATTTCCTTAAGAAAATAAATTCTTATTATCCATAATACATATACATTCATTTTAAATATAATTATATCAATAATTATATTAAAAATTAAAATTCATAACAATAGATCAAATTAGGGTTTTGATCCGTACTGTCACTTTACCACATTTATTATACTTAGTCAAGTTAAAATAAATTGACTAATCTTACAAATTCATATCATAAGTAAATAATCGTAGTAATAATAATAATATTAATAATCATTTCTTAAAATCTACATTTATTATTTAAATAATATAGTAATCAAATTATTATAAATAATCATATATCTTTTAGTATAAAAATTAATTTATTAACAGAATATAATTTATAATTATCAACTATTTCTTTAATAAGAAATTTACTTGAAACCATATATGAGATAAATATATATATATATATATATATATATATATATATATATATATATATATATATATATACATATACATATTATATATTCACAATCCTTTCCTTGCACACATTCCCATACTTGCTTTAATATATAATAAAAAAAAATCATACATAAAATTTCTTATTTTAATATATCAAAATCCTTGGGTTATTACAAGGAGCATCCATAGTTTCATGCTGACGCTGAAGCTCGTTACTCATGGATGCGAGAATGATGCATTGAGCCAAGGTTGCATCATCTTGCCACTTTCTGAAAGTAGCAATCTCTTCCTTAGATGCTGTTTCTGCAACATTTGCAGAGACTGGCGAATTTAGGACATAAGAAATTTTTTCAACAGTGAGAACAATTCTCAGATTCCTTAACCAGTTCGTGTAATTCGGTCCGGTCAGTTTGTTAGCATCAAGTATGCTACGCAGTGATAATGAGTTTGACATTTTTAAATTCTGCATGTGAAATAGACAACATTTTAGTATACATTCATTTTATTAATCATCAAAATAAATTAGGTCTTTATTTAATTTCGTATCTCCCACTATTTTTATCAAACTATATTACCCTCAATATATAGTTTGGCAAATCTAATTAAAGATTTGCTAGTGAGAATAAGGATCTCATTTCAAATGTATATAGCCTTGTGGTAACACAACAAACGATATATAAATAAATAGGTAGACAACTATTGTCAATTACATCACTATGTAACTCCTTATATTTTGCCTCTTAGATTATTTTGATCAAGTGGTGACACATCCGAATCAAAATTATCCAAGTTAAGTCCAACCTAGCACTTCCATATATGTGAAGAGAAAAATACCGTCCTTGTGGTGACACAACAAAATAGTAATGTTCAATTCCTTAATAAGCATCAAATGTGATAATGCAACATCTTAAATATTTAATACTTGCCTTGTGGTGACACAACAAACTCATGTTAAATATTTAATACTCTATCGCTTTATCATGCTAGAAGGCGACGTTCGATATTCCAAATATCTTTGAACGCTTAGGACTTAATATGATTTCTTTGAGGGGTTTATTATTATTAGTCTCATCTTGTTTAGCGCGCATGCACACACACACACACACACACACACACACATATATATATATATATATATATATATATATAAAATACGCGTCATATTATTTAACATGCGAAGCATGTTAGATAATATATAATATATATAGTAAGCATGCATATATAGAATACTATATTCTATCCGGATTGATTATGGACTTTTATTCTAGTTTGGTTCACTAGAGCCACCAAGTGAACCAAAAGGTCAAACCTAGTATGCAAGAATTAAATTTAAATATAACTATTACATTTAAACCCGGGCTCCATTACAAACGGGTCTTTAAGCGCTCTTTGCTCTTTTGTCTCCAATTCTTCAAAATAATTCTAACTAATCCTATTACATAAATTATTTAAAATAAATAGAAACCTTGATCAGCAGTCAAGGGGAAGTACATAGGAGGGAGATAGAATTTACATTAAGAAAAATTAGAGAAGACGAGGTACGCAGACCCCATTTATAAAAACTCATACATTCAAGCATCCTCTAAAATAAATCTAATCACACATTGGTCAATAGTCCATAATCAATCCTTATTTATTATCATACATATCTCCATATGCATCAATAAATAACATTCATTTAATGAATAATAAAATCATTCCATATATGCATTGATATCAATTAATGGGCAAAAAGTTTGCTAATATTTAGTTTTGAAACAAAATAAACTCTTTTATTTTAATCAAAAACCAAATCAAAATTAAACTCCTTTAATTTTAACAATCTGAAATCATATTTTAGATAAAATAAACATTTTTATTTTAAATTTTTATCAATTAAATAAACCATTTATTTTAATTGAAGGAAAAAAAAATTCAAAATCTGTAGACCAGTGCGGCCGCGCTCCAAAATGAACTAGGAGCGGCACGGCCACGCTGCACCTCCAGAAACGATTTCTGAGGTCGGGCGCGGCCGCGCTCCAGAATGAACTAGAAGCGGCGCGACCGCGACGCAGAATCAGAAAAGAAATTTTCAGCCCAAAATCCGATCGTATCGCATATCAATTCATACATGGAATCACCAAAATCAATAATTAACACAAGGATTGGCTCTGATACCACTGTTAGTTTGTATATTACGCAAGCATGCAATCAAATTACATAAATAAGGCGGAAGCACGATAAAATTGATTTTAAAATTTTAATAAAAACCATCACCATGATCTTTCCTTGTGTTCAATTATCAATTAACGAAAGAGATAGAGATAGAGAATTATACCCTCGTGAATCAAAGCTTCCTCGGGTACAAGTTCACCTCCAATTCCTTCGCGTTCTCCTCGAATTCCTCCGATGAGATTCCTTCCTTTGATCAACGTTAGCCACCCAAGTGTTTGGCCTCTAGAGGTGATCCACCAAGGAAGAATAGGTATTCAAGAAGATGGGTGTTGGCAAAACCCTAGTTTCTATCTCTATAGAAATTGCAAGTACTCTCCACAATCTAATGCAAGAGTGTGTAACCCTAATCTATGATAAAACTTCTCTTATTTATAGATGTAGGAAAAACCCTTCCCTAAACTATTTAGGATTAGGGTTTCTATTCTAATTAAACTCCTTTAATTAATTATACTCCTAATCCAATTAGAAAATTCATGAGAGGGTACTTCTATTAATTAATTCTCAATCCCTATTAGGAATTAAATAATAGTAATAGTAATAATAATAATAAGACTCATCTTATTAATTTATATTTAATATTTTCAAAATATTAAATAATAAATATTAAGTTATTTAGTTTATTCTATCTCTATAAATTAAATTAAATACACTTAACTTATTATTACAATTATGTCATTTACTTCTTAAATAAATATTTTTCTTTTGCGGTGTGACCCTTTAGGTTTTCTATATTAAACCGGTTGTGAATAAATCAATTAGAAAAATTCTAATCTTATTTAAATAAATAAATTAAACTATTTAATTCATTTAAATAAATAACATTTATTCTACAATAAGGGAAAACCCCTTAGCGATCAACGACTTTCCAGATAATATAGATTTCAACATTAATCACAAAAAGAACCTTTCAGTGAATAGTTACCATATAATTCAATTCTTCTACCATGCAATGTCCCAATTAAATATAAGACATGGATTTACTGTCAAGTCTTATTTTATTTAATTATATGTATTTCGATTCCCAAATGCACAACTCTAAATAATGCAAATTAGAAACTCCTTTCTAATTTCATTCTGCCTTGGCCAAGGACTACTGAGTTATCATTTATCGAATCACATAGGACATTCACATCTTTTACTAGATGAGGTAGATTCTTTGTTGATCATTCACCTATCTCTATGTACAACTTATTATACCCACTCATACCTTTTGATATACCCTAAAGGTCTTAAGGGACATGTCAAAATATAACTCTTCATACACAAGACACTATGATGATCTCAATTCCAAGGATCACTTGTACTACTATCACTAGAGGAATTTCTATTGACAGACGAGTAAAACTACATTATGTATTCCTTAGCGAGCCACGTTCAGTGAACTTATTCTCCAATAAGTACCTACATACTTGCTTTAGTGTCTCCACACAAATAATTATGAGATCAATCATCCTCTTTCTAAGAGCAAGCAACGTATGTACTAATCTATCCGGATTCACTAATCCCTTTTTTAGTAATCCAATGATTACGAATGATTTTAGTTTGTGAGCTATCCAGAATTTAGATCTCATTAGCATGATCACCATCATGATTCTAAAAGCATTGCTCAAAACTATGAATTTATCATATTTAATATAATAGCACCATATAGATAATGTAAAATGCCTTTAACACTTTTATTAATAAATGAATAAGATTACAAAGTATATGCTACATCATATCAAATATGACTGGCTTGTGTGCATACTACTTTCAATACCATCTACTTTATCCACAATCATAAGTTCCTCCTTCAATTGATAACCTGCATTATTCAGAAGGATTTACTGAATTAACTTATCAGTTATTAATCAACATATAGTTACCCTCGATCACTCTTTATAACCCCATTTTTATCTTCCATTATCGTACTACATCCCCGAGTACTAACTTAAGTTTCTTTCTTTTATAATCTCATGGTTAAAATAACCATTTTACCCTCACTTCATCTTACGTGTCCTATTTGACCACGTTTTTACCGGTAAACTACTAAATGTGTTTCCCGAAAACCCTAAAATCCATTTTTTGTAATTTCTTAAATCATATCTTTTTCATAAAATCCTTCTTAACCACTTTGTTATTTTTTCTTTTCTTGCCACACATACATACATATATTCCACACACAAAAATAATTTTATTGTAATTTTTCAGCTTTCTTAAGTATTTTTCAAAGACCCGTTTTTAGTCCGTAACTTAGCAAAATTTACTATATCGTGCTAAATTTCAAAAATTTCCAAATCTTGCCAGAATCTTAAACATAATAACATGAACTTCTAGTTTAAATTTCATGGTCATCGGAGTTATATAACTCAAGTTATATCATTTTTTGTTTTTAAAACCCTAAAATTCGATGGATATAACTCACTCGTCCAAAGTCGGAATACATTCAATTTCAGACAGGAGCTAAGTTATACCATATAGTTTCATGTTCCAAAAGGCCTGAATTTATTCTAATTTTTAAGTAGACCAAACAACCCTCGGAAAAATCTATACAGGAGGTATAATAAATTTTTTAAATTTTTTGGTCTGGCCTGTTTTGGTAGAAACTGTCCACAGGAAAATCCATGGTATTTTCTGAAAATTCTAATTGGAGTTTTTAGAGGACTCCCATATCTAACTCTAGAACTTGACCACACTCAAAAATTCAAAATATGCTAGGAGTTATGCTTGTTCAAATTCATGTTCCGTTTTAAGGAAAAACAGTTTTTTCTAACTTTTAGGTTTTCCAAGGAAACTCTCTTGTTTTCATGATTTTTAATACATATAACATATAACAAGCATATATACTCCAACATATCCACCCTTATATCATAGGATCCATGATGGTCCTCCATACAAACAATTCTCTCACAACAACCAAGCAAAAACATAAACTAAGCTAAGAAATTAAAGCTAGGGTTTTGAAAAGTTTTATACCTTCTTGCTTAGCTTTCTTCCTTTTCTTGCTAGATGGTTTTCTAGATGATGCTTGCTAGCTCTTCCTCTTCCTTTCCCTTGCCCAAAACCGTTGGTTCTCTCTCTCTCTCTATCTCTTTTTCTCTTTCTCAAGCTCTCAAGCTCTTCCTACTTCTAACTTACCAAGGTGTGGGAAATGAAAAGCAAAAACTAACTTTTCTTCCCTTCCTCTATTTATAGACTCCAAGTAATCTTACTTAGCCATCATATAATCATCTAACACCCTAATTAAGCAAGCTTAGAGGCTAAATCATGTGCCTACTATTGCAAGAAATGACAATACATATGAAGACTTTTGACATTGGAGTGAAAATAATGATTAAAACCATTCTTGCAAGCAACCTTTTGGCTAACTTTTCTTCCCAAGTGGGGCCCACCTTATTGCCACAATTTTCCCAAGTGGGGCCCACCTTCTTGACTATCATCGATTCTTCCCCTCCCCTTTTATCTTTCTATTTTTGCTTTATTTTTCTTCCTTTATCGCATCATCGTCTAAGTTCATGCTTATGTCATCTTTTCCCAATACTTGGACCACCCATTGGACTTTGACTTGGGCCTCCTACAAGGATTTCAAGGGTTTGCAATGAGCTTATGTTTGGGCTTTAATTTCCCCTCTCTTGGACTCTCCCAAATGGCCACATACTCGGGCTCGTAGACTAGGTTATTATTTAACGTTTTTTTGCCCCGTTTACTTCAAACATCAACTTTTTCATGTTTACTGTTGATTCCTGCTAAATTCGACGTTCTCTACGTCATAGAATTATTCGTTTCATCAAATTCCTTTTTAAATTTCAAGTTTCACTTTTCTTCATAAAAGTCAACCGTTGACTTTGACCAAAAGGTCAACCCCGGCACATTTTGTATTTATAGTTTATTCCTACTAATTTTGACGTTCCGGACTCAACCGAGCAGTACGTATTTCAAAATTCTATTTCGAATTTAAACTTGAGTTTTGAACTATATAGTTCCCTTATTGACATTTTCATGGTCATTCTCTTTTAAATTGCACATCTTGTACACATGGAAATTTCCAAAGGAAATTCCTCTTATTAATACATCACTGTATGATCTTCTTAGTCATTACATTCCTTTCCCTTCTCTTAATGATTCTTTCCCCGGAACCACTATTACCGTAACATTTTAATTCGGTTTACTACTAACTCTTACATAATCTCTTTCATCAAATAACTATATCAAATTACCTTACTACCACTTTCATCTACTCTTTCTTATCCAATTGATGGATAGTAATCTATTCTTAGCCCAAGTCTTATCTGACTTGCTTCGGCTCATAACTACCTATTTATTCTCAGGTATTAACATTTTCATCATCGTATCTCTTATACTTATACGTAAGCTTTATTTTATAATACACTTTTGTTTTTATCAGTTTGACATAATACATCATACCCTCATATAACCATAGCCTTTCATACCTTCGTCCCTTTACTCTCGTTTCTTACAATTATCTCTTACCTCCTTTTCCATTCATGACATGACTACTTATTATTGAATAATTTAAATTCTTTTAAAGCATTATATTATAATATCCTTCTTTTATAAGACTTCATATACCATAATCTTCTCACTCCTTTCTTCATTTTCTCATTTCTTACTCTTCAACATCTCTATCCTCTGCGTTTAATAACTGATCTTCTAATCTCTCTTCATAACCTCCTTAGAGCCTTTTGCATAAAAATCGCTTAACCATATCTGTTATCCCTAACACATAGATTAGATTAAAATATTTAATCATTTCTCTATTCCCAATCTAGGTTTTAAACTTTTAACTTGTATTTAATTATTCAAGACCTTATTTAAAAGTCTTATAAATATCCGGGGTATCACAGAGTCCATAGAAGAAGAAGACATGTTCCATGTAGAGAATGTCTTCTCCAATTCCTCAATCTTGGAAGTCAAAGTTGACTCTCTTTATGCAGACTACTCAGTGATGGTTCTTAATTTCTCCTTCTCAGTCTCAAGCTTGAAAAGGAAACTAGTAGTTTCCTGAGCTGTTTTCAACTCAAGTTCTACTCTTTCTTTTTCCTCTTGAAGAATAGAATGATCCCTTGATAGCACTCTGAACCACTTCTTATATTTACACAACTCTAATGTAATGTCACACAAAGTAGTTCTAAGATTAGAAATATCAACATCAGGAGAGTTAAAGTCAAATAGCTCACTAATATTAATTTTTTGAATATCAGTGGTGTTGTCTGCAGGGGCTTCTATGGCTATGAGACAGAGATTGGCTCTTTGAATGCTCCTTTTTCTTGTCCTTCTTGAGTTCATCTCTCAGAAGCTTGTTACAGCCAGCAATGTAGTGGCCTGACTTTTTACAATTATAACACAGGTCTTTGTAAGAGTCTCTTGTTGCTGAAGTTGTTGTTGTATTTTTTGTTGTTGTTGTTACTTCTACCTTTCCTCATAAACTTTCTTAGTTTTATGGCTAGCAAGGCCAGATCTTCATCATCATCATCTATCTTACTGTCATGCTCCATGGGTGCCTTTGAGGAGACTTCAATATCTTTAAGGGTTACACCATTGTCCTTCTTGGTTGTTGTTGTTGTCTCCGCTCTCTGGTTCAGCTCAAGCTCATAAGTAAGCAAGTTACCATGCAATTTTGCACAGTCATCTTATCATAGTTCTTGGATTCTCTGATTGTAGTTAACTTTGCATCCCACTTGCTTGGTAATCTCTTATAAATTTGATGTTCAGGTCCTTACTGGGATAATTCCCAAATACTCTAAGTGAATTGAGCAATACATTGAAATTTTCATAAGTGGCAGTAATATCTTATACAGGAATATGAGAGAACATCTCATACTATTGAGTGAGTAGTGTAACGCCCCCAAACTCTGGGTCTACCTTTAAACCCGGGTCCGGTGCTTCACAGTACTATTCATTCAACATAAACACTCATATAATCTTAAGATATCAATGTAATTGAATATATTACAATATGTCACCTTCTAATCCAAAGTTCTAATACCTTTATATCTTCAGTACATACAAATAATGATTATTACATCATTTATCTATTACAACAATACACATGTGACTTTTATCCGCCACAACAGATACATATAAAATTAACATATATCCTTCAAATCCAATTCTTGATCTCCTCAATCTTCACCGGATTCCACGGTTTGTTCTAACTTGGCTGAAAATATTTTATTTAAAATAAGGGTGAGCATTTAATTTCTCAGCAAGTATAACAGTTGAATAAACAATTAACAATACAATGAATATCAATATATTCTTTGAAAACTTCAACAATTGAACAATAGTTGTGAAGCAATTTTGAATAAATAAGAACAATAGTTTTCTTTCGCTTAACACTTTTGAAACGACATATTGACTAGTTCTTAAGACTTTAATCTTTATCTCTGCTCTTTCGTGAATTGATATCACCTGAGTTTATATCATTATTATGACACAAACTATGTCTACTCCTTATTATGACACAACCTATGTTTAGTTCATCTCTTGATTCTTAACTCCCTTATATTAGGGTCTCTTCTCTCATAATCACACCAATTTTCTCTAGTTTGAATTAACTTTCCTTAACTTCATTAGAATTTCAATCATTCAATAACTTACCTCTACACTTGTCTAGCCAAAAACAATTGGCATCGACACTTTTCTTACATAGTTCGTGAATAACAGAACTTTAACACATTGAACAGTTCAATCAATAACACGATAAATGGCTAAACATCTTGTACAAACATAATACATTTGCACATAGACAGAAATCTTGCATAAAGTTTAGACAAGAGTTAGAAACTTGCCATAAGTAAAACTTGTACAAGGTTAGAAAACTTGCCTAAAGTATTGCTTACAACTTTACGCTATATTGCTCTTCGAACGTCTTACACATGTTAATGTATGACAACACACCAATTAGCCACATAATGACGCCAATTATTGGTTTACACTAACTTTATTTCATAGTTCATGATGCTCGGGTTATAACTCAAAAACATCTTAGTATACGTCTCACGGTGACTCGGCGTTCGGAAGTCCGCACGCCTTGAATTACTTCTTGCTTATCCTAATTTATAATTTAGACTCACATTTCAAAGTCCCTCGATGTACATACCTAAGACATCACACTTGATGTGACCAACACATGGCATGGCGTTGCGGCATTCAGAAACGGCACGCTCAACACGCCCGACATACACAACATCGCTCGACATTGCTCAACAAGCCCTGACGTGCATAATGTCGCTCGACGTCCCTCAATATGCTCCGACATGCATAACGTCGTTCGACATCCCTCAATACGCCTTGACATGCATAACGTCATTTTGCGTCGCTCGACGTCGCATGGCGAGCCCAACGTGCGGCAGCGTGCAACAAAACAGCCCCAATGCGCCTCGCCCAACAACCTGCGTGCCCCAGCGCCCCAACCTGCGCCCAACTAGCGCCTAGCCAGCGCTTAGGCGCTGCCTTTCAGCATTCCAGTGCCCGGGCCAGCGCCTAGGCGCTCGGTTCCAACTGCCTAGCTTTGGATTTTTCAGCTTGACATGACTACTCCTGAACGTCATAACTTTCTCATCTGATATCGGAATGAGTCCGATCTTGAGCCATTCTCTAGCTCGTAACATTCTCTACAACTTCCCTAGGACGGAATAATTTTCCTGATTCCTTAACAAGCCTAAAAATTGGCTCAAAAGTCCCTCGTGAACTAGTTTTTACTACTTGACGTTTCTAACGTCGGTTATTCGATTCTTCGTAACTTGCTCATCCGAAGTCGGAATGAGCTCGTTCTTGAGATTATGGCTCACATTTTCTACGTTCTACAAAACCCTTAAAAAATTAATATTTTTCGAAAGCGTTAATTTATTAGTCCGATTAAAGTCCTCTATATAGCCTTTTTTTCATCCTTATGCCAAGGCTTACGGTTTATTATTGTTTGCTTGTCATGCATATTACCGATGGTTTAAAACAGGTAATCTACTATCACCACCTTATATCTCTGAATCCTTTATGATCCACCATAACTATCAACAACATCCACTAACAAAGCAATATTACAAAGCTTTAAAAGATGAAAGAAAGTTAAGGTTTATAATATTACCTTCTTCTTTGTTCTTTTTCCTTTTAGCTTGAACAAGTATGGAAGCTTGCTCTCCTTCTCTTACTCTTCCACCCGAGCTCTCTCTCCTCCTCTCTCAATTTCTCTAGAGTTTTTCCTCTTGGAATTGTGAATTGGTGAAAAATGAAAAGGAATGAGCTTCTATTTATAAGGTGGGCAAGTGATGAGGACATGTCTAGCTTGGACAAGGATGGAAGCTATGGGACGGATCCAGTGCAAGTTCCAGTTGGGCCCGTGACGAGAGGCCGAGCTAACCGTTTTAAGGAAGGACTAAGCGGATTAATTCATGAGTTATGGATGGAGAATGGATCAAAGGCTTGTGTTAAGGAAGATGGTTTGAAGCTTGTTAACTTGGTGCAAATGTGTGGTGCAAGTAACATGCCAAATTTGGACTATTTGCTGACCAGCGCCCTGCGTTGCTTTTTCTCTAGAAACCAGCACCCCGGCGCTGCGATCCTGGGAAGACAAAAATGCTTAGCGCCCCGGTGCTCCATACAGGCCTAATACCAGCGCCCCGACGCTAGTACTCTGGCAAAGTTTTCGAGGACTCATTTTTGACTTGTTTTGTCCAGATTTTCAGAAATTTTTCTATTTACTAATGTAATTAGGATACTTGATAATTAGGATTTTGTTTCCAAATTAATTTCGTATTCCTTATGGAGTTAGGGTTTATTGTTACTAGTATAAATAGTCGTTTTGAATGTATGTTCAAAGACAACAACATCAGCTTTTATTCAATATAATTATTGTGAGATTATTCTCTACTTTTGGTTCTTTGAAGAATTTCTAAGTTATTTTCTTAGTTTTTTTTAAAGATTCAATTTGACTTATCATACAACAATTCATAGTTGTGTGTGGCGTCTTCTACCGCATCAATCGTCAATTGTACCAAGATTACTGCTTACATATAAGCTAGGGGTCAAGGTGTCGTTGGTGTCCATTCAACGTAAATTTTCAAGGCGATCAATTGTACCAAGATTACCGTCTATATATAGGCGAGAGGTTAAGGTGTTGCGAGCAATCCACCGTTCAACTTTGCTAGAAACGATCCGGGCGATGGCCACCTCATGCAAGCGTGCCATGGAGTCTATCATTTGGTATCAAAGCTAATTCTTCTAGCGAGTTACTTATCTTTATTTTGCGTGTTTGATTTGTTGAGCAAAAAGAAAAAATAATAATTTTTTTAGTTTATTTCAATTATTGATCTTCCTTTTTTTGAGGCTTATTAGAGAGGTACAAGACGATTATTCCATAATATCTGTGGTATTTTGAAATTTACACATTCTATAATTGTTCGTGATAAGTTATTTTTGAATTGATTTGGAAACTGTGATTTTTACTTGGAGAATTCAAAAAGAACCTATAAGAGAGAATTGTGAGTGGTAAAAGGCTGAGTGAGATCATTCGAGGGTAAAGGCCAACTTTGAGTGATACACGAGCGATACATTAATTTGAGTGAAACACGTAAGGGAGCGGTGAGGAAATTTTTTTTCTACTAACCGTTGTTTTGCAGCTGATTATGTCTGGTATGAAGGATAAGGGGTTGTTTAGAGAGGGATCTTCAACAAAAGGACAAAAGGTAGATTCAGATGTGGACGCGGACGTTCTACTATAACAAGTAATTCGGAAGTTAGATCTCTTCGGTGATAGATTTGAGAGGTTGGAAAGTATTCAAAGGGAGCAGTCACAGGTGATTATGGATTCTCAAAAGAAGGAAAAGGTGCAGAAAAATGGGAATAATGACAACGAGGAGGATTCCTACGAAGAGGAGTTTGTTCCAGTTATTGGAAGGCGATTTGAGGCCAGGGATAGGAGATTTCGGGAGGATAGAGAAGATAGGAATAGGGTAGATGATAACTTGGGAAGTATTAAATTGAAGATTCCGTCTTTCCAAGGGAGGAGTGATCCCGAGGCTTATCTTGAATGGGAGAAGAAGATTGAATGGGTTTTTGAAGTTCAAAACTATTCGAAGCGCAAGAAGGTATAACTGACAGCTACAGAATTTACAGATTATGCCGTCATTTAGTGGGATCAATTGAAGACTAGTAGGAGGAGATGTGGTGAGCAACCGATTGACACTTGGGCAGAGATGAAGGCAGTTATGAAGAAAAGATTTGTACCAAGCCACTATCATCGAGATTTGTTTCGGAGTTTGCAGACTTTAAAGCAAGGGAGTAGGAGTGTGGAGGACTACTACAAGGAAATGGAGATGCTAATGGCTAGGGCTAATATCGATGAGGATAGCGAGGCTACAATGGCTCGATTTTCAGCAGGCTTAAATTGGGATATAGCTGATTTGGTGGAGCGACAACATTACGTGACCTTGGAGGATATGGTACATATGGCTACCAAGATTGAAAAGCAACTTAAGAGGAGAGGTGGTCAAAAGTCAAATCCTACCACGAGTTCGTCATGAAAGTCTAATGTTGTGAAGCGTGAGGAAAAGTCATTTGTGGGCAAGCCTAAAGTGGAGCCAAAGCAAGAAACGACTAACCGTGGAATACAAGGTAAAGCTGAGAAACCTACTTTTAGTCGTAATCGAGATATTGTTTGTTTCAAATGTCAAGGAAGAGGACATATTTCCAGCCAATGTCCTAACCAAAGGACTATGTTGTTACGAGACAATAGGGAGGTGGAAACTGAGGAGAAGGAAAGTGACAATGATTCTATGCTACCATTAGAGGAGATAGATGAGGATGCTATATATGGTGAAATTTTAATCACGAGAAGAGCACTTAGTACGCAGGTGAAGGAGGAAAGTAAAGAACAACGAGAGAACCTTTTTCATACTAGGTGTCTTGTGAATGGGAAAATCTGTTGTGTAGTCATAGATGGCAGTAGTTGTACGAACGTGGCTAGTACTACTATGGTGGAGAAGTTGGGATTGGCTACATCTAGGCATCCACAACCGTATCGATTGCAATGGCTCAATGACAGTTCAGATATAAAGGTGACCAAGCAGGTGGGTTCCATTCTCTATTGGGCGATATATGGATGAGATTTTGTGTGATGTGGTGCCTATGCAGGCAGGGCATTTATTGTTTGGTAGACCATGGCAGTTCGATCGGAGAGTTACACATGATGGTTTCACTAATGAGTATTCGTTTGTGCATGAAAAGAGAAAAATTACTTTACGCCCTATGTCACTGCAACAAGTGCATTAAGATCAGATTCACTTACAGAAAGATCATGTTCAAAAAAAAGAGAGCGAAGAAAAGAAAAATCAAGAGGGAAAAAATAATGAGAGGAAAAATAAGAGGGAAAAATACGAGAGAAAAAGAAAGAGAGAAAAAAGATGATGAGAGGAAAACAAATATCTATGCAAAAAAGAGTGATGTGAGGAGAGCATTAGTTTCTAAACAGCCGATGATTATACTTCGGTATAAGGAGGCACTTTTGAATATTAACGCTAACAATTCTTCTTTGCCTAGTGTTGTTTCATCTATTTTGCAGGATTATGCAGATGTGTTTCCCGAGGAGCTACCTCAAGGATTACCACCTATTCGGGGAATTGAACATCAAATTGATATCGTTCCCGGTGCTACCATTCCGAATCGACCAGCTTATCGGAGCAATCCTGAGGAGATGAAGGAGTTACAAAAGCAAGTTGGCAAGCTGATTGAGAAAGGGTTTGTGAGGGAGAGCATGAGTCTGTGTGCAGTTCTAGTGAATTTGGTGCTAAAGAAGGATGGGAAATAGCGAATGTGCATCGATTGTCGAGCGATAAATAATATTACGGTAAAATATCGACATCCCATTCCTCGTTTAGATGATATGTTAGATTCCCTAGTCGTTGTTATGTTCAATTTTCTTTCATTTTATAGTTGAAAAGCTCAAGAACATAAGTAGTTACCATGTAAGATCTTTTTCGACTAAGTGTTTCTACATGTGTTCTTGAGCAAATCTATTATATAAGTAAGCTTATGTAATTTTAATTATAAAGTTTTATAATTATATATGTAAGCCGTTATAATGCCTAAATTATTTCATGTATAATATCTAAAAGCTCAAGAACATAAGTGGTTACCATGTAAGATCTTTTTTGACTAAGTGTTTCTTCATGTGTTCTTGAGCAAAAGTCATAAAACTCTATATAAGTAGGTTTATGATTTTCTTATTTGATGTTATAAAGTGGTAGAACATGGTGACCTAGCTAATTAATGCTTGTGTCATCAAGTTTTAAGTAATCGAAATGAAGAATGATATATGGAACTTATTTTTCATATGTTCTTCGTGTTCTTGAGAAAATATCATAAAACTCTATATAAGTAGGTTTTATAATTTAGTTATTTTTATGTTATTGAAGTTAATTGAGTGTTAGAACATGATAACATAACATTTTGATGTTTGTGGTATCATGTTTTATCAAATGAAATGAAGAAGTTATGAACAAATCACACTTCTGACCTTTCTGCCCATTTTTCGAAACTGTAAATTCCGAATATGCTTCTGATATATAAAAGAAATTTGTAGAGGAGAAATTTTTAATGAGAATAGGCTCAAGAATCACCTAAAAATGTTTTGTTATGAAAACGTTATGGCTGTTTTAGTACTGTTGGGTCTAGCTGCCAATATTTCTGCGGGAGCAGTTTTTAATATGTTTTTGTAAACTTCATAACTCTTAATATATAAGGAGTTAAGATGTGATATTTATATCAAAAGAAAGCTCTGGAAGTAAGCTAAATACAGAATTAAGAATCACTCAAAAAGGTTTTGAAACGAAGAAGTTATGACCGTTTAAGCGAGTCGGGATCCTACAGTTTACAAACTGCAAGACATTCGGGAATTGGACCTTAAAAATATGGTTTTGTGTATGTAAATTTTTTAGTTCATGCCACCTATAGGGTAGTCAGGCCATGTTATAAATAGTTCATGGTCCAAAGTTGAGACCATTTCGAGTTTGGTTGAACGTAATTATGGATTAAACAAGTTTTGAAATCAAATATTGAAAAAGTTAAATATTAGTCTAAATAATTTATTTATTATTTATAATACTTTTAGAAGCTTAATATTATTTTTAAATAATTTTTATAAGCTTAGAAATATTTTTAAATGATTTTACAAGCTTAGGAATATTTTTAAATGATTTAATTATCATTTAGAATATTTTTTAAAATATTAATATGTTATTTAAATAATTTATTTATCACTTCGAATAATTTTAGATACTTAAAATATTATTTAAACGATTTATTTATCATTTATAATATTTTTAGAAAGATAGAATATTATTTAAATAATTTATTTTATCATTAATAATATTTTTAGAATTTATTTTATCATTTAAATGATGTAATTATTATTTATAATAATTTTTAAAACTTAGTTTAATATTTAAATGATTTAATTATCATTTATAATATTTTCAAATACTTAGTATATTATTTTAAATAATTTATTTATTATTTATAATAATTTTGGAAAGTTTGTAATATTTTTAAATGATTTAATTATCATTTAAAAATAATTTAAATACATTAATATCATTTTTAAATCATTTATTCAATATATTTATTAAATAATTTAATATTTAATTAAATTAAATAATTATAATTTTTTTTATCAGAAATATTAAAAATTTATTAAATATAATTAAAAATGAATTTTTAATATTTAATATTAATTAATATGAATTTTTAATATTTATTTATAATTTATTTAATAATTTTTATTTAAAACTGTCGCAAAAGGGCTTTAGCGACGGACTGCATATGTTCTTAGACTATGTTTGTTTGCAAGGATTACACTTGGGATAGGACTATAAATCCCAAGTATCTTGTTTGTTTTTAAATTTGAACCTAGAACTATTAATCCATGGATTATAAAATAGCTTAAGATGAGGGATTATTTAATACCATGTCTAACTAGGTATTATAACCCCCGCCATTTGGGACTAATTTTTTTAGACAAAATTAACCTCAGTTTTTTTTTTTCCAATTGAATCTTCCCCACAGTTGTGCATAATGTCTCTTGCTTTGCACTTTGCAGTTCAGCGGTTTAGTCTTAATTAGGAATCCTCTTTTTCAATCTTAATAAAATAATAGTTATATGTAATTACTTTTTCTAATTTAAAATTATAAATACATTTTTTAAAAAATTATTTTTTTAAAATAAATTTAATATATATTTACATTATAACATTGATTCAATAGATCTTATTAGTTATGCCATAAATTATCATTAAAATATTCAATGGTATGTCATTTGAGACTCATTGCTTTATTTTAAAATTTCATTTTGAAGAAAAATTATAACTTTTCAATTATATATTGTCATTAGTATTAAATTAACTTATAATATAAATAATGACATATTAAATTTTTTTAATATAATTTAAAAATTAAAATGTATATCCAATTTTAAAATAAATTTAAAAAGTATACGAACCTAATTTTTGCAATAGAGTGTTATAAATGTTCTATATCAATACTAATATTAGGTCAATTTGATTAGCTTTACCAAAAACCAGCGACCGTTTTCTGCTTTTTTAGCTTACAAAAATTAAATGCATTTTAAATAAATTCATTAAACCTCACCCACCATACCATCACCAACCTATTATTGATAAACAACTTATTATTTAAACAACTTATTATTGGTAAATATCTTTTTATTTAAAGAACTTATTGATAAACAACTTATTATTTAAACAGGTTATTGGTAAAGAGTTTATTTAAACAACTTATTAGTAAACAGTTTATTAATTAACAGCTTATTGGCAAACAGCTTATTAATAAACAACTTATTGGTAAACAATTTATTATTTAAACAACTTATTATTATTTTTTGATGTATAAACAAGTTTAAATTATAGTTTAAAAATATTTTATTATTAGGTAATGGTATAATAGTCTAAACGATATTTTTTTATCCAATCTTTTAATTAATCTTGGAAAAAACAAACATAACATGAGATTATTTTAAGTTATCCCATGAAAAACAAACATGTGATTAGGACTATTTAATCCTAGGATTAATAGTCTTGGAATTATAATCCCATGGATTATAATCCCGGAATTATAATCCTTGAAAACAAACATAGCATTAGTGTTCTGGGTTTGGGGATGAAGATTGTCGCTAAAAGTGTTTTTCATGAAGAACAGTCGGTCATAGTCCAGTTGGGACTTTTGACCTCAAATTTCTTCTTACTGATGTAATGTTTGAGTGTGATTTTTGTTTGTTGTTGTAGTCAACATGGTAGTGTATAACGACATATGAAAATTACACTCAAACAACATCATTTGATGCTCTAAAAATTTGGTCAAAGTAGCCTGTTTGCAACTATTCTTGAGTTTTTGAGTAACCCAGAAACTCATGCAGTCATATTGGTCAACGCGGTTTGACCACTAATATCTGTTGTTCTAAGTTAGCTTAATGTGATTTGTTGATTTGTAATTGTAGACTACATGGCAAAAAACAGATACAAACATTAATACCTCATATATTTTATCATTTGTGCAAGATATAAGCTTGACAAAAGCTTGTCAAACCCTGTCAGCGTGTTCATATGATTTATGGGTTACCCAAAAATCAGTCTCCCATGGTCGGTCAACGGGTTTTGACCACCTATAACTTTCATCCTAGAGATAATTTAACCATTCTACCAATTGGATATCATAGCTAACATGGCATACTACAAGGTCATGCATTAAAACACAACAAACATACAGTTTAAGCCGATCAAAACCTCTGACAAAAAGGCTTGTCAGACTGTTCTTGATTGCCAAGAACAGTTTGAATTTTTCATCAAGTTCGACCCTTTAAATATTATGGATACTTGTTTAACCAACCCAGATCATCAAATAACATGTTTACACATAATCCTAAATATCTGAAACATAAAATTATTTCAAGCTTGAAGATCTAGCATAAAATTTAGGGTTTTGCACCTTTTTCTTCAATTTTTGATTTCTGACTTCTGATTTTGATCTTACACTTGCAAAGGCTTAATATGGTATGATTATAAGTGTTTAGGTTTTGTAAATTCGTAGGTCTAATGGTCAGCTTGATGTTCTATTTATAGCAACTTGCATTTTAGGGTTTTTAGGTTATTTTTTCACATTTTGCCTCCACAAATATCTTGCTTTGATACTTGTGCTGCTATGGTCTGATCCAGTTGACCACCTTATGCTGGAGAGTTAGATAAATATCTGATCTTACATTCCTATCTTGTTTTCATTGGTTAATGCTTTTATTTTTGATTTATTTCCTTATAAATTAAAATTAGATTTTTACTAATCATGTTTAGGATGTTTAATTAGGTTTAGTAATACCTTAATTAAGGTTATATATCATAATTAAGGTTTTACATTTCATAAATTAAAATTTAGATAACCTAATTAGGATTAGAGTTTCATAATTAGGGTTTAGGGTTTCCTAATTCATGAATTAGGTTTTAAATCTTTAATTATGGTTTTAATATAAGTTTAATGATTCATAATTAATATTATGATTCAGTAATTAGAATCTAATTATATCAATTAAGATTTTTGTGTAGTAATTAGGGTTTTAATTTACCAATTCGGATAATTTTTACCAATTAGGTTTTCAAATTAGAGTTTCTGATTTAGTTTACCATTTTAAACCCTAGTTAACTTATTTTAGATTTTTATCAATTAATATAATATTATATTAACTCCGAAGCACGACACAATAGCTTATAAAAATAATTTGCCGAGACGCTTCTCGGTGAAATCGTCGGAAGCACAACAAATCATTTTGTCCGTGTAAGCACTACTAAGCTGCTTCGAAAATATTTTTATTTGATCTAATTCTTTAATAAAATATACAATCACATAACACAAAGTCGGAACAAGAAATTTTATTTAATAAATACATAATTTACATATACAAATCTTATTAGGGTTCAGAATATTACACCTTCTCTAACCATAAAGTGGCATTTCTCCCAATTGAGCACCAAATTCATCTCCACACATCGCTTCAAAGCCAATGTCAAATTTTCTAAGCAAAGATCAAAACTATCTCCAAAAACAGAGAAGTCATCCATGAACACTTCTAGGTTTTGTTCAACTAAGCCAGAAAAAATAGCCATCATACACCTTTGAAATGTGGCTGGTGCATTGCAGAGACCAAAAGACATCCTTCTAAACGCAAAAGTTCCATATGGGCATGTAAAAGTGGTGTTCTCTTGATCTTCTGGAGCAATTGCAATTTGATTGTATCCTGAATATCCATCTAGAAGGCAATATAACTGGTGTCCAGCCAATCTATCTAACATCTGATCAATAAACGGCAAGGGAAAATGATCTTTACGAGTTGCCTTGTTCAACCTTCTATAATCAATGCAAACTCGCCACCCAGTCACTATTCTTGTAGGAATGAGCTCATTGTTCTCGTTTTCGACTACTGTCATTCCTCCTTTCTTTGGTACACAATGAACCGGACTTACTCACGAACTGTCAGATATTGGATAAATAATTCCAGCATCTAACCATTTAATAATCTCTTTTTTTACCACTTCCTTCACGATGGGATTCAGTCGACGTTGCTGCTCAATAACTGGCTTCGTTTTATCCTCTATTAAAATTTTGTGCATACAAAATGAGGGGCTGATTCCCTTGATATCGGCTAATGTCCAACCAATTGCTGTCTTGTACTCACGCAATACTCTCAAAAGCTTTTCTTCCTGAAATCGGTTAAGTGAAGCAGATATAATAACAGGCAGAGTACTAGAATCACCTAAATATGCATATAGTGGATGCTTTGGTAAAGCCTTTAATTCCAATGTAAGTGGTTCCTCCAAAGATGGCTTTGCACGTGATGAAGAATCTTTTGAATTATTCAAAGCTTCATATTGTTGAATGTAACTAACAAACTCTGGAGCTGAATCTAATATCTCCAAGTATTCTTGAGACTCCCAAGATTCTGCAACTGTCGAACTTACCAATGCTGATTCAAGTGGGTCTGGAAGATATGTTTCTAAGAATACCTCGTTTACTGCTTCTGTGATTAGATCAACTCGAAAACATTCTTCCTCTTATTTCTGAAATTATATAGTCTTTAAAACACTAAATGTAACACTTTAATCTTGTACCCGCATAGTCAACTCAACTTTCTGCATATCAATCAAAGTTCCTGTTGCTAAGAAGGGCCTCCCAAGTATAATTGGTATTTCCTTGTTTTCCTCAAAATCCAGAATTATAAAATCTGTCGGAAAGATGAACTTATCAACCTTCACTAAAATATCTTCAACAATACCTCTTGGATATGTCACAGATCTATTTGCAAGCTGTAAAGTTATGTTTGTCGGCCTCGGTTCCTTCAGTCCTAATTGGGTGTAAACCGAAAGTGGCATCAAGTTGATGCTAGCCCCCAAATTACACAATGCTCTTCCTGACAATTGATTACCGATCGTACACGGGATAGTGAAACTTCCCGGATCCTTCAACTTTGGTGGTAACTTTTTTTGTAAGATTGCACTGCATTCTTCAGTTAATGTCACGGTTTCAAAATCACCTAATCTCCTTTTCTTAGATAAAATGTCTTTCATAAATTTTGTGTAGCTTGACATTTGCTCTAAAGCTTCTGCAAATGGTATGTTGATGTGAAGCTTTTTAAATACTTCAAGAAATTTTGCAAACTGATTATCCACCTTTTGCTTTTGCAATCTCTGCGAAAAAGGAATTGGAGGCATCCTTTGCATCTGTTTTCCTAATTCTTTTTTGGCTTGTGGATTATCTTCCTTCTTTTCTTGCTTCTTTTCCTCGTTAACTTCACCCACTTCTAATTCTTCATCCATACTTACCTCATCAATTGCATTCTTGCTATCTGCCTTTGGTAATTTCTTACCACTTCGTAAAACAACATTACAATTTTCGTCAAGGTTGTGCACTTCATGCGTTGTCTTACTTGAAAATTTCTGAAGTTGGCTATTGATGTTGGTAGCAAAGTGTTCAAATAATTGTTCTGTTTTAGCAATTCTTGCATTATTTTTCGCCTGATACTTCGACAACACATCCTCCATCATTGCCTTCTGTTCTTGCTGAAAAGCCTTTTGCTCTTGATCTTGTTTCTTCTTTTGAATATGATCATCGGCATTGAGATTTTTGATTACTTTGATAATTGGATCCTTCAACAAACTGCACTGACTCGACCTTAATTGCGCATTGACTCTTTGTATGATTTCCTGCACAAATATCACATGCCAACGCATCCCTCTGCATAGACTAATATCCACCAGAATTCAATTTCCTTGCTATAGTCGCTACTTGCTCTACCAATACTGAAATTACATCATTCTGATTTACTCCCACAGTTCCAATTCGCGTATTACTTGTTGTGGACCATTGATAATTATTGTTTGCCATGATCTCTAACAATTCATATGCCCCATCACAATTTTTCTCCATTAAAGACCCACCTGCGGCTGCATCGATATTAGATCGCATTGTAACATTCAACCCATTGTAAAAATTCTGAAATTTACAACCACATAGGAATGACATGATGTGGACATTTCCTGAGTAATTCCTTAAACCTCTCCCAAGCTTCATACAGATATTCTGAGTCTTCTTGAGCAAATGTCGTGATATCTGACCTCAATCTTGCGATTTTAGCTTGCGGAAAAAACTTAGCCAAGAATTTCTGTACAAGATCGTGCCATGTAGATATCAAACCTACTGTAATGAATGTAACCAGCTTTTCGCCTTACCACGAAGTGTGCAAGGGAAAAGTCGCAAACTAAATGCATCCTCAGAAACTCCTTCATATTTACATGTATTACATATTTCAAAGAAATTAATCAAATGCTCATTCGGATCATTATTAGGGTAACCTCCAAATTGTACCAAACTTCGAATCATTTGTATCATGCTTGGTTGAATTTCAAAGCTACTTACTTGTATTGCAGGTCTTCTAATACTGGATTGAACATCCATTACCAACGGTGAAGCATATTCCTGCAATGTTTTCTGTTCTTTTGCAACTATATTATCTAAATCTTGCATTTTGAAACAATAACGAGAGTGCCTGCAGAAGAATAAAAATTTGTGTTTAAATTAGAATCAGATTAATTGTAATTGATATTGGAAATAAGAAAATTAATTACTAGAATTATTCCTTTGCAACGGCGCCAAAAACTTGATGGACTAAATCTATACTACCAATTTACATGCAAGTATACATAGTCAATCAAGTAATAAAGTGAAGATAGAGTGTCGAACCCACAAGGAATAATCTAATAACTCAATAACTAACCTATAATTAACCAAATTCTATTTAAACAAGAGATAATTGTTTCGTATCGTAAATAGCTAAAATAATAAGAGATATAATAATGAATAATATTAAAGAAATGAAGTTGTCAAGATTACAATTTTCCCCGATGATGTTCCATATTCATCTACTCCCTATTTAATCAATCAAATATTGCAGATTGTTAACCAAGAATTCAAAAGTATTCATCTAACTTGTTCCAATATTAGATAAGTGTCATCATTCTTAATTAAAACACTATATTCCTATGTGAATAATCAACAATGATGCTATAATTACCAATTCTTAACAAGTTCATGCGACACTTGTGTATATTTCTATCCCTTATGCAAATTGAAAAATAATTCTTAACATGAATTAATCCAACACATGTATCATATTCCATATCTAATTTAGAATCAATGTATCCATCTCATCTAGATCAACAGATTAATTGTTGGCCAGATAACTATTGAGTGAAAACCAAAATATAATAAACAATCTTGCAAACATTTGATAGAAATTAAATAGTCAATAGATTAATAAAAATCAATCATCGGGTTCCATTGCAATCTTGAAAATGGAATTTAGTTCATGAATAAAGAAAAGAACAACATCTCATTAATCATAGTCATTATAAACACAAAAATCTAAAATAAGGATAAAGGAAAAGAATCTGATAGACAGCTCTCGCTATAATTCTTCAGATCTTGATCTCCAATCCTCTCTTCTCTTCCTCCAGATTGAATAGTATTCTGCCTCCTTTTGTTGTATTACGTCTCTCCTCCTCTTTGGTATCGTTTCATATTTAAAAGCAAAAGAAAACCCTAATTCCGCCGCACGCACGCGCCACACGCGCGCGGAAAAGCCTTTGAGCGCCGCGACCCATAAAACCAAGCGTCAAGGCCCATGATACGCGTCGCGGCTCCCAATTGCGAGCGCCGCAGCCCATAATCTCTGATCATTTTCTTGCTTTTCTTCCTTGCTCGCCCAATTGCTTCAAATATTACGATTTTTGCCACTTAACTCCTTTATTCCTATAAAATAAATAAAAACAATGAATTAAATACACACTCTATAAAATAACATAAAATACTTAAAAAACACACAAATTATTAAGCTTAAAAGTACCCAAATAATAGGTATAAAACCTAATCATCATATATTATTAGTAATTAATAAAATTTAAAAAAATCTCGTTTTTTATGAACTAAAACATAATAAAGTTGAGTTACAATATTGCTAAAAGTGGTTAATTTTAATATTAAAAAAATTTTGGTACAAAAAATAAAAATTAAAAATCGGGTCACTGGGTCAATTAACCAGTTTTACCGGTCGAATCACCGGTTCTACCGGTGGGTCAACTAGTTTTTGACTAAAAATGGTTTTTTTGTTCAAATCGAACTGGAGTGCCGACCGGTTTCAATTTTTACTGGTTAAACCGGCGGTCCGGTCCGGGTTTTAAAACCATGATAAAGACTAAAGAGAGTGGGTTGCATATAAGGCTGTAAACGAACCAAATAGTTCGGGCTCGACTCGAAAAAATACTAGCGAGACTCAGATTCGTTAATAATATGATCTAAATCTGAGCATAAAAAATAGTTCGAATATGTTGTTTTCCAGAGGCACGAAAAGATCTAGAAGGGGGGTTGAATAGATCTTTTAAAACTTTTTTCTTTTCAAATTAGAGGATGATTACTAGATAATTAATATGTTCAATTAATCTAGCACAGCAAAATATTAGATAAAAAAATCCCCCAAAAAGATTTAATAACATCTCAATTCTAACTTTAGTATATGTGAAGATTAACCACTCAACATATATAACAATTTATACCAGTTAATAACAGAATGTAAATGCTTAAAGTAAATGACACATGATGGTTTAAGTGGTTCGAAGACTGAATAACTCGTAATCCACTCTTCCACTCCACGAGCAGGATATCCACTAAGGATAAGGTCACAAGACCATTTACAACTGAATCAGTGAGATTCCTTCAAGTCTTTCCGATATGGGATTTAGACACTTAGTCCAGGACACTTAGACCTCTTCAAGTTTCTTCAACTTAGCATTCGAATACTTAGTCCAGGACACTTAGACCTCTTCAAGTTTCTTCAACTTGGCAAAGTGGACACTTAGTCCCAAATCACTAAGATCTCTTCAAGTCCCTTGAACTTTGTATAATGGTCACTAAGACCAAGTGAATCAAAACTGAATGTTGATTGCGTTTGAAGTGCTGCTAAGCTTTTCAATGATACTTGATATCTTCTTGTACTTAGCAGCTTTGAACATGTACTGAGTCATAGAATAGAGCTTTTGATAATTTTACAGATGTTCAACTTTTTGTTCTTGGTGATTCGTACTTAGATTTGAATCCTCGTACGCCTTTTATAGACCTTCAGAAATTGTCCCGTTGGAGAGTTCCCGTTGGGGCATTTAATGTTCTGCTCTATGATATTCTCTAACAACTGATTTTAGAGTAGGTAGACATATTGCTTTCGGCTCTACAAACGTCACATCTTGTAGACTCTTTTACGATACTTTAGTGATCTCACATCTTCATTCTAGC
Organism: Aralia elata; assembly: GCA_034770075.1. Taxonomy (NCBI): domain Eukaryota; kingdom Viridiplantae; phylum Streptophyta; class Magnoliopsida; order Apiales; family Araliaceae; genus Aralia; species Aralia elata. Next base: position 403,993 of record JAVJAP010000249.1, on the reverse strand, counting down.
CGTTTAGATACAACTTCGCATTGATCCTCTTTCTTTTTCTTTTTTGCTAAATTTGTTTGTATATTAAATTGCAAAAAACTAAAGATATTACATTGAAGATCAGAACATAGTCTACTTCTCCCGAGAGGACTAAAACACCTAGATAAGACTAGGAGACCAAATGCCTAACCTAATAATATTTCCTCACAACCCGAGGTTAGGCAAAAGCGAACAACTAAAATAAATCATTAACTAAATTAGATAATGAAGAATTTAGCAACAACGAAGGACCACAAAATAAGTCCCAATCCAACATCAAGCAAGGCAATGGACTAGGCCCAACAGCCCATCCGGATTTGCTTGAAAGAGCCCACGTGGCTGACCCAACAAACCAGTCCACGCAGCAAACAACACAACAAGAGGCCCAAAAGAAACCAGCTGCAACATTCAAAATTTGAAAATCGTGGGACCCCCAACATGCAAGCAACCTTATCAGCCCAAAAACTGAGACCTACACAATCCAGAACAGAGCATACGGAACAGTACATGTGGGCCACAACCACAACAACGGAGGAACCGACGGAGATTGGTCGGAACCCAAGGATACCGGCAAGAAGCAAACAAACCACCATGAAATCCGTCCATAAGATGAACTATCCGAAACACAGGACCAAGGATGACATAAAAACAATAAATCGAATAAATCAGATTGAAAACCAGATCCAATTTTGTCTATTAAGAAACCAGATTCTGGCGAAAACACTTTGCAGAAACAACCAAATCAGCCGCAACACAAAAATATTCAGTTCCGGCTAAATCACATCACCCATATCCGATCAGATCGAGATAATCAGTGAGCAGGTCAGAAAAACGGGAAATAGATCTTAAAATCAACAATTTTGAACAAAATTTACGCAGAAGAACACCGACGAAGACACCGAGAGAAAGGACAGAGCAAATTGATAGATCCGGCAGCGTAGAGACGGCGCAATCCCAAACCCACCGAATAACCAGATCTCCACAAAATAATGACCCAATCACCATTGAACAAAATAGTAACAACAGATTAAGAAATTAATAACATGCTGAAATGAACAATGGAAAACATAACCGACTAAAGGACTCAGACCAAAAGACGAGCCAACAAACACTCCAACAATCAGAATGAGGGGAAGAGCAAATCATCAAACCCCTACAAGCCCAACCCAAAACGGAAGATAGACAGCAAAGGTCAAAACAAACTAATCTATCAGTTTCTAAGCAATAACAACCAAAATCTGATAATTGGAACCCAACCCAAGATGTACACAACGACACAGCTAAAATAAACCAAACCACCAACCAGATCAGATCCAACCTCTATAGAAGGAGAGAATGGGTGGGCCGCAAAAAGGAGGGGGTAAGATGGTCGCTGCCGATGTGGGGATGGGCAGAAGTTATGGAGGCGGTGAAAAGGGGGAGCTGCCGGGAAGCACACGGACAAAAAGACCCATCCGGGCAACCAGAGGACCCCAAATCCATAGGACCCAATTACGAACCCAGATTCCAGTGAGATGAAATCAGGTCCGAGCAGAAACAAAATCTAAAACACAACCACCAGCAATAACCATCAAGATCCAAATCCCCAGACCATAAGCCCTTAGCGAAAATCACCATATCAGATCATAACACCCACTTCCAGCACACACTAGAATCGGAAACCCCCTACTAATCTCACAAAAAAAGACCCTGCGATCTAGAAGCCCTCGGACTTGGCACAAAATAGATCGAAAAAAAGACTTTCGGGCAGGTCCACATCTCCGCCGCCGTAAGGCAAGAGCAGCACCAAAGTTTGATTAAAGTGGTGGAAAATGAATAGGTGAGATGGTGGGCCGAGGTGGAGGAGAGAAGGGGGAGTTTGGGTGGGTCGGATGGCAATAGAGGAGGCGGATATGGAAAATAGAGGGGGAAGGGGGAGAAGTTCTAGAGAGAAGGAAGAGCTTCTCTCTCTAACTTTCCCCTGCTTGGAACCCTCAACTCAAGAGGATTTTTGAAGATGTTAATTTGGTTAGTGATGGTGAAGAAATTGTATTGATCCTCTTTCTGAATTTGAAGATGGTGAGAAATATTCTTGAAATCTTTGTTTTGCTATTCTCTGCTCTCTAATTGTTAGTTATATGATAGTTCTGACATGCTCTTCAAACTTGACTTGATCATTGAATTTGCTAAAGTACGTAGAGTCTTGACTAGCTTCACTCGACGTTCTACTCTACGATTGATGAGGGAGTTTTACGATCTGCTCTATGATGGTCGAGGTAGCTTAATGATCTGCTCTACGATAGCTTTGTTAGCTCTATGATCTGTTCTACGAACTTCAGAAGTACTTCAATTATCTACTCTATGAATATCTCTTTATAATGTTGTAGTAGACTTTGCGAACTTCTCTTTCTTTACTGCGATCTCAGCTTTCACTTTATGATTTCGAAGGCAGCTCTACGATCTTCGTAGACTGTGATTCCATCTTTAACTCTGAGATAAAGTTGTAGTTTCAACAATCTTTCTTCTGATACTCAATGAACACATAGAGTACTCTGCTAACATCTTTCACATTACAAGCAGGCAGAGTCACTCTACGATCTGCTTCAAGATAGCATAGGCAACTTCGTGATCTGTTCGACGATTGCACAGACAACTCTACTATCTGCTCGACGATTCTGATTTGAACTTCATTCTTACTCTACGATCATCTGACTGTTGAACTACAAACTCAAGACTTACTTTGCGAACATAAATTTTCTTTACAGATAGGTATAGTAACTCTACGATCGATTTGATCCTATCAACTATACATCAGATCATCTCAAAGGATCAACCTACCAAGTTTGATCATTCTATTTAAAGTCCTTGTACAATATTTCTCATTTAAGGACTTTACAAAACTTACTTGAACAAATATACATTAATCAATTTTGCATCATCAAATCATTCATCATGGAATCTAACAATCTCCCTCTATTTGATGATGACAAAACCAACAATACAATAATATTCAACAATTAAAAGAAATGCATACGTTTTAAATTTAAATATACAGTAAACCACTTCTATTTTGGTTGCCAATACTTTCTTCTGATTTCTCTTGCTTGATTGATTTTTCCCTTTCTCTTTCTCCTGACTCTTTATCTTTCTGATTCCTTTTTCTCGCCTTCTCCTACTCCTCCTGACTTTTTTATCTCCTTCTACTTTCTTTCTACTACTCTTACTCCCCCAACTTTTCTGACTTTAATCTTTCTCCCTCTTTAAACTTTCTCCCACTCTCACTCCCCCTTTTAATCTTTCTCCCCATTTCTGGCATCAGCACCTTTCTTTTTCTTCTCAATAGATGTTTCATTTATTGCTTCACGGAGTTCGACTAAATTCGCCTTAGGTTCCTATTCAATGTGTTGAGAAACTTCAGGATATGAACTTTGAGATGAGGAAGGAATACTTGTTGAAGCAAAGGATGAGATTTCTTGTTTTGGTGTTTGGATGGGAAATAAAGAATGAAACTGTATAGGAGTTGAAAAAAAATGTTCATGGTCATCAATTGTAAAGTGTGGAGACTCTACGAACTGAGAGATGGGGTAATCTTCAACAAAACATATGTGTGTGTCAGGTTGCTCATCATTCATAAGATAGACTCTACGACATCTTCATCATAATCAAAGATTGAAGGAACGATTAAAGAAAAATTCAAGTGTGAAATAGAGATTGCCTAAAGGCTTCGATACTCTTGGTAGAAGGGTTCATTGCATATCATCATAGTTACATACAATAAGACCCTTGAAAATTTTGAGATACCAATTTGAGATTTGGGTATTTGGAGAAGCTTCATCTTATGAAACTCTGATCTTGCAAAGAGATTGCCTTCAGTAGTGGCAGCATGGGCAAAAAGTACAACAATTGATCATCCTTAGAATCATAGAGTGTTGTACTTCTGTCCATCTCCAAATTATGAAAACTATTGAAAAACTCATTTGGAGTTATTGAAATTATCCTTATCTTCTCATTTTCAGATCCTGTCCATTTATGAAGAAGGCTAGCAATTGAAGCTTCTATCCCTCCTGGTACAATTCGCCATCTGATTCTTGCTGATATTAATGGTTGCAAAGGAGGAGGTACTTGATATTTCACTGAGTTACTCCCCTCAGAGTCTAAATCTATGGATTGGACATCAACTTTCTTCTTGTTTCTATTTGACTTCTTTTCCTTCTTCTGCACAGACTTAGAACTTGATGCTTTCACTAATTGATAATCTTCAAATTCTTAAGACTCAGCTCGGGGGTCTCTTCTTCATCCTTATCATCAAGCTCAATGATTTGAGAATTCACTGGTGTTACAAGTGTTTTCTATTGTTGACGAATTCTTTCACTCATTCTACTTGGAATAGACTCGGAGATTGATGATTTAAAGTCTTCTTCTCAGAACTTGAGGATTTCTTTTTGATCTCCTTTAGTTGAGACTTCTTCTGATAGATCATAATCTGCATTCCTTCTTCCATGATGATCTTATCAAAAGATGCAATGCCTTGATTGAGAGATCCTAAGTAACAATTGATTTTAGAGGATTCCATCCGCAGAGAAGTTCCTTTGACTTTGGTGACGATGATAACATCACTATTGGTATCATTCAGTCATAACTTTCTTTACAAGATCAGAATAACTTTGAACCATGCTTGACTCCATGCCATTTATTAAATTTGACAGCTTGAATTAGCTTTAGAATGACTATGAACTTTTCCTCTAAATCAACAAATTTGTCGAAGCATACTTGATTTCCACTGATAACATGAAAGTTTGCCATTCGATTGATCTTTACTCTTAATTAGACATGAAGTAACCGTCTTAGTATTTTTGTAGGATAAGATATCACTTTACGATCCTTTCAGTTATACAAACTGCTTCTGTTCCAAGAATCATTTTATGATGGTTCTTCGCTCAACAATCTTCATTTTCAGTCAGTCTATGACCTTCATCTGCATAGTTAGAGACTTCTAAAGCCATAGTACTAAGATTGTAAATTTAATATTCCCAACTCACTAATTAACTTATTGAACCTAGATTCGTCTAATGGTTTAGTAAACACATCGGCAAGTTAATTTTCAGTTGGAACAAAGTGCAATGCAATATTTTCATTTTGTACATGATCTCTAATAAAATGGTATCTAATTTCTATATACTTTGTTCTTGAATGCATGACAGGATTATGAGTGATTGATATAGCACTAGTATTATCACAGAATATAGGAATTTGCTTAAGATCAAACCCATAGTTAGCTAATTGATTCTTTATCTATAAAATTTGAGCACATCAACTTCTAGCAGCAATGTACTCAGTTTCTGTAGTTGAAGTTAAAACCGAATTTTGCTTCTTGTTGAACCATGAGACAAGTCTATTCCCTAGCATTTGACATGTGTGACACCCCCGAATCCAGGTGATGACCGCCCGAACAAGGGTCCGACGTTATCTCGTACTTCTATCATAACTTAACCAATGATCCCATAATCATATTGGTTGAATTAGTCTATTACAGACTATAAAATGATAAATTTCTTTTATCTAAATCCATGGATCTTAACTTGATCTCGATCTCATTCTTTCTACAAGTATCAACTTGTAGTTCATTCGTATATATGGATAACACCATATATATATATATATATATATATATATATATATATATATCGGTCAAATTTTTAACCTTATGATTTAAATATTCTATCATTTATAAGCTTTATATGGATCCAAGATTCACAATACCAGCACTAGAGATAGTTCTCAGATCTGAAGGGGGGGCTTCCCAATAAAGATAAATTGATATTGGTGCGTAATTAGATGACCTAACCTTCATTTCTTAGTCAGAACTTTCAGTGTGCCAAATACCCTCACTTAGATACATAATCTTATAAACAATGGACATCTCTTTCATATTAATAATTCCTATCTATCTGAAATTCACAATATTAATGATAAGATTATTCTTGGAACCAAGGGGCGCATTCCGGTAAAGGTGGCACCTTACCGGCGCTCATTAAGTGTAACCTCAGTGCTTACAGAACTCCCAATATCATTCAATACCCTCACTCAAATGTATAGTTCTTTATCAACATTGTATTAATGTTTTACTATTTATCTGAAGTTCCTATCGGCATAACATGATCAGTCTATATTACCAATACCCTCATTCAGATTAATAGATCTTTAACAATTCTAAGTTATATCAAAGTAAAGACATAACACCATTTGATGATAATAAATAATATCATTTCATAATATTCGGTTACAAGGTTTGAATGTTCGTATTACAACAGTCATTATGACTTCATACAAATAACAAGTAATTAAAACATGAAATCTAGTCTATGCTTCTTCTTTACGTTCATGATCTTCTTATCATTTTCTCTTAACTGCAAATAAAGTTTTATTCGCAAGAATGAGCACTACGGCTCAGCAAGTCTAACTAATAACACATAAACAGTTTATGCTTTCATATAAACTTTAACATGCCTTGACATATCACATATATCAATTTGATATTACAAATAATTTTTCATTCAACAGTTTATATCACGTTGTCACCTAAAGCGTATAAACCACATATATATAACTTATAAAAATAACACCTAAGAGTTAGAATACTTTCACATAGTTTAAAGGAATAGAAGACTTGCATCGTATAACGGTCTAAACGTTCGTCGTAACTCCTACCTGATTATAAGTTCATGTAGATAAATAAGCGCTTAACAATCAAATCTTTTAAGTTTTATTTCGGGTATTATAACCGCTTATAAATAAAACTCCTTCTACTATACATGAAATAATGTTAGCATTATAACTGCATATAAAATGAATATTCGGCTATTATATTTGAAATAAATCGGGCATTATAATTGTTTATAAAATGAATATTCAGCTATTATATTTGAGATCATTTCAGCATTATAACTGCTTATAAAATGAATATTCTTACTAAATACTTGAAGAAAATCGGACATAGTAACTGCTTATAAAAGTATATTTTCAACTTTACAAGAGAAATAAATTGGACATTATAACTACTTGTAGATAGGACTTTTGTACTATATACATATTTAGGTTTGTATATAGCGTGAACATGCAATCAAATTACATAAATAGTGCGGAAGCGCAATAAAATGGATTTTAAAATTTTTCATACAAACCATCACCATGATCATCCTTGTGATCAATTATCAATTAAACGAAAGAGATAGAGATATAGAATTATACCCTCGTGAATCAAAGCTTCCTCAGGTACAAGTTTACCTCTAATTCCTTCGCGTTCTCCTTGAATTCCACCGCTTAAATTCCTTCCTTTGATCAACGTTAGCCACCCAAGTATTTGGCCTCTAGAGGTGATCCACCAAGGAATAATAGTTGTTCAAGAAGATGGGTATTGGCAAAACCTTAGTTTCTATCTCTATAGAAATTGCAAGTACTCTCTCTCTCCAATTCTTATGGAAGAGTGTGTAACTGTCTAACCCTAAATCTTGATAAGACTCCTCTTATTTAAAGATATAGGGAACCCTCCTAAACTATTTAGGATTGGGGTTTTTATTTTAATTAAACTCCTTTAATTAATCCTAATCCAATTAGGAATTTATGAGAGTACTTTTATTAATTAATTCCCAAACCCTTTTAGGAACTAAATAATAATAATAGTAATAATGATAATAATAATAATAATAATAAGACTCTTCTTATTAATTTATATTTAATATTTCTAAAATATTAAATAATAAATATTAAGCTATTTAATTTATTCTATCTCCATAGATTAAATTAAATACACTTAACTTATTATTACAATTATGCCATTTACTTCTTAAACAAATATGTTTCTTTTGCGGTGTGACCCTTTAGGTTCTCCATATTAAACCGGTTGTGAATAAATCAATTAGAACAATTCTAATCTTATTTAAATAAATAAATTAAACTATTTAATTTATTTAAATAAATAATATTTATTCTACAATAAGGGTAAGCCCCCTTAGCGATCAACGACTTTCCAAATTATATAGATTTCAACATTAATCACAAAAGAACCTTTCAGTGCATAGTTACCGTATAATTTAATCCTTCTACCATACAATGTCCCAATTAAATATAAGATATGGAATTACTGTCAAGTCTTATTTTATTTAATTATATGCATTTTGATTCTCCAATGAACAACTCTGATAATGAAAATTAGAAACTCCTTTCTAATTTCATTCTGCTTTGGCCAAAGACTTCTGAGTCGTCATTTATCGAATCACATAGGACATTCTCTCCTTTTACTAGAAGTGGTAGATTCTTTGTTGATCATTCACCTATCTCCATGTATAACTTATTATACCCAATTATACCCTTTGATATACCCTAAAAGTCTTAAGGGACATGTCAAAGTAAAACTCATCATACACAAGATACTATGATGATCTCAAGTCCAAGGATCACTTGTACTACTATCACTAGAGGAATTCCTATTGACAGGCGAGTAAAACTCCATTAGGTATTCCGTAGCGAGCCACGCTCAGTGAACTTATTCACTAATAAGCACCTACATACTTGATAGACTCCACGGCACGCTTGCGTGAGGTGGTCATCGCCCAGATCGTTTTTAGTAAGCAACTTTGATGGAACTCTCACGATATCTTAACCCAACGTCTATTTGGAGACGAGAATCTTGATAAAATTCGATCAAGCAATTGAATTCGCGTAGGATGGAACACCAACAACACTTAGACCCTCGCTTCGATGGAAAACGATAATCTCCGTATGATTGTATGATGCGATAGAATAACGCCACACACAACTATGATTTGTTATATAATAAGTTAAATATGAAGCTCAAAAGAAAAACTAAGAAATTAGCTTAGAAATTCTTCAAAGAACCAAAAGTAGAGAATAACTCTCAAGTATGAATAAACTCAGAATATTATTGAATTGTTGTTTGAATTACAAACACGAAACTTATTTATACTAGCTATGAAACCCTAGAATCCATAAAGGAAATAACAATTAATTTGGAATCAAAATCCTACATTAAAATATCCTAATTACAATAGAATTATGAAAATATACTGAAATCCCTAAAATTAAGGAAAGAAATCTGATAAAATCTTCAAAAACAAGTTCCTCGGATTCCGTGTCGCATGACCGGCGCGGGGCGCGCTTGAAAATGCAAAGGAATGGCGCAGGGCGCGCTAGGTATGCAGTTCTTCAAAGAGACTCGGCACGGGGCGCGCTACAAATGGCGCGGAGCGCGCTATACTCCTGTATGACCAGCGCGGGGCGCGCCAGATCAGGCACAAAACTGGCACGGGGTGCGCCAGGCTAGAATTTTTGGCTTTCTTGGCTAGTTCCCGATTCTTGCCCTAAAATACACAATTGTAACATGTTCATGATCTTGGACTCTAACTCCAACGCCTTCATCCTGGAATCTTCATCCTTCCAAGCTTCTTCAATCAATCCGTTAATCCCCTCCTTGAAGCATTTAGCCCGAGCTCTCGTCACAGGTCCAACTGGAACTTGCACCGAATTCGCTCCATAGCTCTCATCCTTGTCCAAGCTAGGCATGTCCTCATCATTCCTCTTTTCTTGAAAATGATTTGTCCTCAAATCATCACCTACATCAAACGGACTTAGATCAGAAACGTTAAATGTAGCACTAACGTTATACTCACCAGGCAAATCCAATTTGTAGGCATTGTCATTGATGTGTTCAAGCACTTAGAATGGACCATCTCCCCTCGGAAGCAATTTCGATCGTCTTTGAGCCGGAAACCTTTCCTTCCTCATATGAAGCCAAACCCACTCTCCCGGTTCAAAGATCATTTGACGTCGACCCTTGTTGGCTTGTTTAACATATTGCTCCGTCCTCCTCTCAATGTTAATCCTGGCCTTTTCATGTATCTGCTTAACAAATTTAGCCTTTTTCTTTCCATCCATGTTAGTCAATTCAGAAATAGGTAATGGCAATAAATCCAACGGTGTCAAAGGATTAAAACCATAAACAATTTCAAATGGTGAAAATTGTGTAGCAGAGTGAACAGATCGATTATATGTAAACTCAACAAGTGGTAGACACTCTTCCCAAACTTTAATGTTCTTTTTGATAATAGCCCTCAACAATGGAGATAAAGTTCTATTAACTACTTCTATTTGACCATCAGTTTGTGGGTGACAAGTAGTGGAAAATAGCAATTTAGTACCTAACTTACACCACAAGGTCTTCCAAAAATAACTCAAGAACTTAGTATCTCTATCAGAAACAATTGTTCTAGGCATGCCATGCAATCTAACAATTTCCCTAAAGAACAAATCAGCTACATGAGAAGCGTCGTCAGTTTTATGACATGGAATAAAATGCGCCATTTTCGAAAACCTATCCATGACCACAAATATCGAATCATGACCACACTTAGACCTAGGTAAACCCAACACAAAATCCATAGATATATCAACCCAAGGTTCATTAGTTATAGGCAATGGTATATACAATCCATGAGGTTGAACACGAGACTTAGATTGTTTACACGTAACACACTTATCACAAATTCTTTCCACATCTCGTTTCATATGAGGCCAATAAAAATGTTCTTTCAAAACAGATAAAGTCTTTTCAACACCAAAATGACCCATTAAACCTCCCCCATGTGATTCCCTAATCAACAACTCTCGCAAGGAACATACAGGTATACACAACTTATTTTCTCGAAATAGGAAACCATCAACCTTAAAGTATTTACCTACAACATTCTTTTCACAAGATTTAAACTCTTCACAAAACTCAAGGTCATTAGCATACAACTCTTTAATTTGCTCAAAACCAAGCAATTTTGTATCAAGAGTATTTAATAACACGTACCTTCTCGAAAGAGCATCAGCAACAACATTCTCCTTACCCTGTTTGTATCGGATGACATATGGAAATGTCTCGATAAATTCCATCCACCGGGCATGTCGCTTGTTCAACTTATGTTGTCCCTTCAAATACTTCAAAGATTCATGATCAGTGTGAACCATGAACTCTTTAGGCCAAAGGTAGTGTTGCCATGTCTCCAAAGCTCGAACCAACGCATACAACTCCTTATCGTATGTTGGATAGTTCAAAGATGCTCCACCCAATTTCTCACTGAAGTATGCTACTGGCTTTCCTTCTTGCATCAGCACCGCTCCAATTCCTATACCTAAAGCATTACACTCAATCTCAGAAGTTTTAGCAAAGTTAGGCAAAACAAGCAAAGGCGCATTAGTCAATTTATCCTTAATTAAATTAAAAGCCTTTTCCTGTTCATCACCCCACTTAAATCCTACACTCTTCTTGATCACTTCAGTCAATGGTGTTGTGATGTCGCTAAAGTTCCGCACAAAGCGTCGGTAGAAACTCGCGAGTCCATGAAACCTACGAACTTGACTCACATTTGTCGGACTCGGCCACTCACGGATTGCACGTATCTTCTCATCATCAACCTGTATTCCCTATGAACTACCAACAAAACCAAGAAACACAACTCTATCCGTACAAAACGTGCACTTTTCCATGTTAGCAAATAACTTCTCTTTTCTAAGAACATCTAAAACAAATTTTAAATGCAATGCATGCTCTCCCAAGTTTTTTCTATATATCAAAATATCATCAAAATAAACTACCACAAATTTCCCAATGAATGATCGCAAAACATGATTCATCAATCTCATGAAAGTGCTAGGTACATTAGTTAAACCAAAAGGTAGCACTAACCACTCATATAAACCATATTTTATTTTGAAAGCAGTTTTTCATTCATCACCCTCTTGCATTCTAATTTGATGATACCCACTTTTCAAATCAATTTTAGAAAATATACATGACCCATGCAATTCATCTAACATATCATCCAAACGTGGAATGGGATGTCGATACTTTACCGTAATATTATTCACCGCTCGACAATCTATGCACATGTGCTATCCCCCATCCTTTTTAGGCACTAAGATCACCGGAACTGCACATGGACTCATGCTCTCTCTTACGAACCCCTTTTCCATAAGTTCGCCCACTTGCTTTTGCAACTCCTTTGTCTCTTCGGGATTGCTCCGATAAGCTGGACGGTTTGGAATGGTTGCACCAGGTACGAAGTCAATTTGATGCTCGATTCCCCGAATAGGTGGTAATCCTTGTGGAAGCTCCTCGGGAAACACATCCTTATAATCCTGCAAAAGAGATGAAAAAACACTAGGCAAAGAAGAATCGTTAGCGTTAGAATTCAAAAGTGCCTCCTTATACCGAAGTATAATCATCGGCTGCTTAGCATCTAAAGCTTGCCTCACATCGCTCTTTTTTTGCATAGATATTTGCTTTTCGCTCCTCATCTTTTCTTTTCTCTCTTTCTTTTTCTCTCTTATTTTTCCCCTTATTGTTTTTTTCCTCTTTATTTTTTCCCTCATTACTCTTCTTTTCTCCACTCTCTTTTCTTTTTTCATGATCTCTATGCAGATGAGTTTGATCCTCATGCACCTGTTGTGGCGACATATGACATAAAGTAACCTTCCTTTTATTGTGAACAAAAGAATATTCATTTGTAAAGCCATCATGCTTCACACGCTTGTCAAATTGCCACGGTCGTCCAAACAATATGTGACCTGCCTGCATTGGAACCACGTCGCACAAAATTTTATCCACATACTTCCCAATAGTAAATGGCACCAACACCTGTTTAGTCACTTTAATCTCATTACTATTGTTGAGCCATTGCAATCAATACGGTTGAGGATGTTTGGTTGTGGAAAGCCCCAATTTCTCTACCATAACCTTACTTGCCACATTCGTGCAACTACCCCCATCTATCACGACACAACAAATTTTCCCATTCACAAGGCACCTAGTATGAAATAAATTTTCACGCTGCTCGCTGCTATCCTCCTTTACTTGTGCACTAAGTACCCTTCTCGTCACCAAAACTTTCCCAAATATTGCAACTTCCCTGTCTTCTATCTCCTCTAATGGTGGCATAGAATCAGTATCACTGTCTTCCTCCTCGGTCTCTATTTAACCATTATCAAGTAACAACATTGTCCGTTGATTTGGACATTGACTCGCAATATGGCCCTTGCCTTGACACTTAAAACATTTAATATCACGATTACGACTAAAAGAAGAAGGGTCAGTTTTACCTTGCACTCCCTTATTAATCGACTCTGTTTTTGGCTCAAACTTGGGTCTGTTTACTGCTGGCTTCTCCTCTCGCTTCCTAACATTAGACTTCCATAATGATTCTGAATTAAGTATCGAATCTTGGCTACCTCTCCCCTTAAGCTGTTTCTCAATCTTGATAGCCATGTGAACCATATCCTCCAATACCACGTAATGTTGTCGTTCCACTAAGTCTGTAATCTCCCAGTTTAATCCCGTCGAAAACCTGGCCATTGTTGATTCGCCATCCTCATTGATGTTTGCCCTAGCCATCAACATCTCCATTTCTTTGTAATAATCTCCTATGCTCCTACTACCTTGCTTCAAGCTTTGCAAACTCCGAACTAGTTTTCGGTGATAGTAATCTGGAACGAACCTCTTTTTCATCACAGTCTTCATATCTTCCTAAGTTTCAATTGGACATTCTCCACATCTCCTCCTGCTGATCATCAACTGATCTCACCAAGTAATAACATAAGCTGAGAATTCTGTGGCGGCGAGTTTTACTTTCTTTATCCCTGAGTAGTTATGACATTCAAATATCCAATCCATCTTCTTTTTCCATTCTAGATAAGTCTTCGGATCACTTCTTCCTTGGAAAGTAGGAATTTTTATTTTTATGCTATCCAAGTTGTTTTCCTCTCTATCTCGACATCCTCTATTCCTAGCTTCTCGTTGTCTCCGATGTAAGAAGTCGGACTCTCGATCATCCTCTTCACTAAATCCTCCGTCATTGAAATCGGTTTCTTCCACCCTAAGTCCTCTTTGCTAAACTACCCCTTTTTATTGAGTTTCCTGGCGGTTTTTAGAAGATTCTTCCCGAGTAACAATTAATTGGTCCAAGTGTTCATGCACCCATTCTATTGCCATATCCAACTTTCTACCTTATTCCTTATTCATGGCTTCAATCATCAACTTCATATCAGCTGACAATGTAGGTTCTACAAAAGTTCCCTTATCCTTTGAGATAGACATATTTCCTGCAAAATAGAGGTTAGTAGCAAAATATTTTCCTCACCACTCCCTTACGTGTTTCGCTCGATTAATGTTTCACTTTTGTATCACTTAATAGGCTTTTTCCCTCAATTGATCTCACCATTAAGCCTTTTACCTCTAATTATTCTCTCTAATAGGTTCTTTTCGAATTTACCTAGCAAAATTCTCGGTTCTACTAATCAATTCAAAAATAACTTATCACGAACAATATAGTCGGTATGAATAGAAGTAGCAACAATCTCGATTACGGAACTGAAATCGACTTCTACGAACAAATTGAAATAACTGTAATTTTGTTTTACTCACAACTTCAACGAAAACAATAAAGATAAATACTTAGCTAGATAACGCTGCTTTGATACCAAATGATAGACTCCACAACACGCTTTGATGAGGTACGCATCATAGAGGATGATGATCCAGTTATATACGATGAGGCTATGGGTAGAAGACACTCAGAGAAATGGCAGATGGCCATGAAATTCGAAATTGATTTCATGTATGAGAACCAAGTATAGACTCTGGTTACTCCACAAAATGGCATAGTGCCTAGAGTGTGAATATGGGTCTTTAAGAGAAAGACTGGGGCAAATGGCAATGTGGAGACCTATAAGACCAGACCTGTTTAAAAGGTTTTTCAAGTCAAGGAGTTGACTGTGATAAAACCTTATTACCGGGTAATGCTCAAGTCCATTTGGATTTTGCTTGTGATTACAGCTTATTACGAAATCTGGCAAAATGGATGTGGAGACGTCGTTCCTCAATGAAGACTTGAGGAGAATGTATGTATAATACAGCCAGAGGAATTTGTTTCAAAGGTTAAAGCAAATCGTGTTTTAAGCTACAATGATCCATTGATGGATTGAAGCAAGCTTCTCAAAGATGGAACATTCGTTTGGATGAGACAATCAAAAGAGTTTAATTTTATCAAAAACGAGAATGAACCTAATGTGTACAAAAGGGTCAGTGGGAGCACTGTGACATTCCTAGTATTATATGTTGGTACACTACTGATAAGGAATAACACATCAATGCTACAATCAGTAAAGATAAAATTGTCTAAACAATCCTCCATGAATAACTTGGGAGGAACATCCTATAAATTGGGGATATAAATCTATATCGATAGATTTAAAAGGATGTTCGGCTTGACCCAATGAACGTATATTCATTCGATGCTAAAGGCGTTTAGCATGGCAAACTCCAAGAGAGGTCTCATGATGATGAGCCATAGAGTGTGTCTCTCTAAAATTGTCCCCAATTGAAAAGAGATCGCATGAGTTACTATCATGTATACAATGTATATACAAGGCCTGATATTGATCAGTCATATTCAGGAGAAGATAGTAGTAAGACAGTGATAAACATCTTTAAGTACTTAACCGGTACTGAAGATGTGATCATGATTTATGGTAGGTCTGAATTAAAACTAGAGGGTTAAACAGACTCAAGTTTTTTCAGACTGACCAAGACAATAACAAATCCACTTTAGGGTAAATCATTACCTTGAATGGTGGTGTAGTGAATTGGAAAAGTTCTAAACAACAAAGAGTTGTTGGTTTAGTGACAAAGACAAAGTATATAGTTGTAAATGAAGCTGCAAGTTGATTATTTGGATGAAACGTTCATTACAGAACTAGGAATAGTTCCTAAGTCTCATCTTGGATTCAAACAACTGTTGCGGCACTTTCATTTGATTAGTGGAATTATTAAAAGAGGAAAAGTCACTATAGAGATAGTGGACTCTCGAGAACAACATTACATATCCATCTACTGAAGCTTTATCCAACAGCAAGATGATCGTCACTTAGAGAAGAAGGGTATTAGATACCATGGCGATTGGCTTTAGTGCAAGTGGGAGATTGAAAGTAGTATGCACACAAGCCAATCATATTTGATATGATGTAGCATATACTTTGTAATCTTATTCATTTATTAATAAAAGAATTGATTTTCTTAAAAGGCATATTACATTATCTACATAGTGCTGTTATATTAAATGTGATAAACCCATAATTTTGAGCACTGCTTTTAGAATCATGATGGTGATCATGCTAATGAGATCTAAATTCTAGATAGCTCACAAACTAAAATCGTTCCTAATCGATGCATTACTAAAAAGGGGATTAGTGAATCCGGATAGATTAGTACATACGTTGCTTGCTCTGTTGAAGAGGATGATTGATCGCATAATCAATTGTGTGGAGACACTAAAGCAAGTATTGATGAGGACATGCCTAGCTTGGACAAGGATGGGAGCTATGGAGCGAATTCAGTGCAAGTTCCAGTTGGACCTGTGACGAGAGCTCGGGCTAAACGCTTTAAGGAGGGGATTAACGGATTGATTCAAGAAGCTTGGAAGGATGAAGATTCCAGGATGAAGGCGTTGGAGTTAGAGTCCAAGATCGTGAACATGTTATAATTGTGTATTCCAGGCCAAGAATCGGGAACTAGCCAAGAAAGCCAAAAATTCCAGCCCGACGCGCCCCGCGCCAGTTTTGTGCCTGATCCGGCGTGCCCCGCACTGGTCATATAGGAGTATAGCGCGCTCCGCGCCATTTGTAGCGTGCCCCGCACTGAGCCGCTTTGAAGAAATGCATACCTAGCGCGCCCTGCGCCATTCCTTTGCATTTTCAAGCGCGCCCCGCGCCGGTCATGCGACACGGAATCCGAGGAACTTGTTTTTGAAGATTTTATCAGATTTCTTTCCTTAATTTTAGGGATTTCAGTATATTTTCATAATTCTATTGTAATTAGGATATTTTAAGGTAGGATTTTGATTCCAAATCAATTGTTATTTCCTTTATGGGATGGTTTCATAGCTAGTATAAATAAGTTTCATGTTTGTAATTCAAACAACAATTCAATAATATTCTGAGTTTATTCACACTTGAGAGCTATTCTCTACTTTTGGTTCTTTGAAGAATTTCTAAGCTAATTTCTTAGTTTTTCTTTTGAGATTCATATTTAACTTATCATACAACAAACCATAGTTGTGTGTGGCGTTATTCTATCGCATCATACAATCATACGGAGATTATCGTTTTCCATCGAAGCGAGGGTCTAAGTGTTGTTGGTGTTCCATCCTATGCGAATTCAATTGCTTGATCGAATTTTATCAAGATTCTCGTCTCCAAATAGACATTGGGCTAAGATATCATGAGAGTTCCATCAAAGTTGCTTACTAGAAACGATCCGGGCGACGACCACCTCCCAGGTATCTTCGGTACTCTTCCAGATTTACGATTCGGTAATGGTACAATAGGTCTATCTACAGGTTCCTCGGTTCGACTTAAAGTGCTTTGTGGTTCTTGAACTCCTTCAAGATCTATTACCCTCCCACTAGCTCCTTCAATGATAAACACTTTTATCTAAGAATGCAGCGTGTAGGATTATAGTATTAATACCCTAAACTTTCTTTAGGATATCCCACAAGTCTGCACTCTTTCTTTAGGATATCCCACAAGTCTGCACTTGTCAGATTTTGTCCCAAACTTATCTTTGAAACCTTTTTACATAAGCTGGACAACCCCTTATCTTAACATACTTAAAAGTAGGAATCCTTCCTATCCATAACTTTGATGGAGTCTTGGGCTCGGATTTTTGAGGTTACCTTATTTTTGTAGATATGCAGCCGTTTCTAGGGCATAACCCCAGATGGATACTAGAATGTCGGTAAAAGTCATTATGGACTGCACCATGTCCAACAAGGTACAATTTCTCCTTTTAAATACACCAATCAATTATTGCGTATCAGGAGGTGTCCATTATGAGAAAATACCATTTTGAGATGATCTAGAAACTCATTGCACAAGTATTCTTTCCTCGATCTGATCAAAGAATCTTAATACTTTGTCAATATGTTTCACTTCTGAATTCTTTGAACATTTTAAATGATTCAGACTTTTATTTTATCCAATACACACATTCAACTCTTTGAATGACCATCTCCTTTTCTTTTATTAGTTTATTCAATTTGCAAAATATTTTTTTTTCATGTAAGTCAAGTATACAAAGTCTATCAAGTATTCTTTCAGTTTCAAACAAAATATTATCATTATAAATAGAATAACAATTGTTCTTAAATATAATATCAGAACCTTCCTTGTCCAACAACGAAAGTTCTAATGTTTCTAATGAGAACTGGAACATAATAACAACTTATTAACTTAACAGACTTGCACGCAGGCAACGCTAAACTATAAGTTCTCATGACTAATCTAGCAACCATTACTCCATTCTCCGCACGTAAGATTACTTACTTTTTGTTTAGCTTTCTACTTCTGCTTAGTCTCTGTATTGGATTGCATATGTGAGAACTATAACCGGTATCCAATACCCAAGTAGAACCTTGACTTACAGAAAAATTTATTTTTAATCATGAACAAACCTGTATTTGTAACCGAAGCTTCACTAAGCTTCTTCTGGTTAGCCTCTGTAAGATTCTCCTTACAGATTCCTTTCTAGTATCTAGGCTTATTACAGTGGAAGAAAACTCCTTTGCTATCTGCATCAGTCTTGTTCTTATTGTCCTTTGTTTTTGCCTTTCCTTGTACCTTCTTTGAATTGTTCTTCTTTTAAGAAGATCATTTGGCCCTCTTCTGCTTCGTGGAAGAATCATCTACCTGTAAGACTTGGTCTTTCTTGGTTGGAAAGTGACTCTTTACAGTTTTCAACGTGTTTAAGCAACTCAGGCAGACTGATATATATAGCTTGTTCACGTGGAAATTCACAACAAATTATGAGAAAGAGTCCGGAAGTGATTGCAAGATCAAATCTTGGATCAACTCTCCATCCATGACAAAACCTTGTTGTCCTAATTGTTCAATCAGATTGATCATTTTTAGGACATTTGTTTATACTGTAGTGACATCGGTTATTCTAGATTGGAAGAGCTCCTTAGATATCTAATATCTAGCAGTCCTACTTTCCTCACCATTCAACTCCTTGAAGGTGCAGGAGTACAGTAGGAGCATCCATAGTTTCATGCTGACACCGAAGCTCGTTACTCATGGATGCGAGCATGATGCATTGAGCTAACTGTGCATCATCTTGCTGAAAGTAGTATGCACACAAGCCAATCATATTTGATATGATGTAGCATATACTTTGTAATCTTATTCATTTATTAATAAAAGAATTGATTTTCTTGAAATGCATATTACATTATCTACATAGTGCTATTATATTAAATGTGATAAACCCATAGTTTTGAGCAATACTTTTAGAATCATGATGGTGATCATGCTAATGAGGTCTAAATTCGAGATAGCTTACAAACTAAAATCGTTCCTAATCGTTGGATTACTAAAAAGGAGATTAGTGAATCCGGATAGATTAGTACATACGTTGCTTGCTCTTAATAAGAGGATAATTGATCTCATAATCATTTGTGTGGAGACACTAAAGCAAGTATGTAGGTGCTTATTGGAGAATAAGTTCACTGAACGTGGCTCGCTAAGGAATATCTAATGGAGTTTTACTTGCCTGTCAATAGGAATTCCTCTAGTGATAGTAGTACAAGTGATCCTTAGACTTGAGATCATCATAGTATCTTGTGTATGATGAGTTATACTTTGACATGTCCCTTAAGACCTTTGGGGTATATCAAAGGGTATGATTGGGTATAATAAGCTGTGCATGGAGATAGGTGAATGATCAACAAAGAATCTACCACGTCTAGTAAAAGATGTGAATATCTTATGTGATTCGATAAATGACAACTCAGTAGTCCTTGGTCAAGGCAGAATGAAATTAGAAAGGAGTTTCTAATTTACATTATTTAGAGTTGTGCATTTGGGAATTGAAATACATATAATTAAATAAAATAAGACTTGACAGTAAATCCATGTCTTATATTTAATTGGGACATTGTATGGTAGAAGGATTGAATTGTACGGTAACTATTCACTGAAAGGTTCTTTTATGATTAATGTTGAAATCTATATTATCTACAAAGTCGTTGATCGCTAAGGGGCTTACTCTTATTGTAGAATAAATGTTATTTATTTAAATGAATTAAATAGTTTAATTTATTTATTTAAATAAGATTAGAATTGTTCTAATTGATTTATTCGCAACCGGTTTAATATGGAGAACCTAAAGGGTCACATCGCAAAAGAAAAATATTTATTTAAGAAGTAAATGACATAATTGTAATAATAAGTTATGTGTATTTA
Organism: Aralia elata; assembly: GCA_034770075.1. Lineage (NCBI taxonomy): Eukaryota > Viridiplantae > Streptophyta > Magnoliopsida > Apiales > Araliaceae > Aralia > Aralia elata. The sequence continues at coordinate 383,644 of JAVJAP010000249.1, read as the reverse complement.
ATTTAGTCTATGAAGATAGAATAAATTAAATAGCTTAATATTTATTATTTAATATTTTGGAAATATTAAATATAAATTAATAAGAGGAGTCTTATTATTATTACTATTATTATTATTTAATTCCTAATAGGGATTGAGAATTAATTAATAGAAGTACTCTCTCATGAATTCCTAATTGGATTAGGAGCAGAATTAATTAAAGGAGTTTAATTAGAATAGAAACCCTAATCCTAAATAGTTTAGGGACGGGTTTTCATACATCTATAAATAAGAGAAGTCTTATCATAGATTAGGGTTACACACTCTTGCATAAGAATTATGGAGAGTACTTACAATTTTTATAGAGATAGAAACTAGGGTTTTGCCAACACCCATCTTCTTGAATAGATATTATTCCTTGGTGGATTACCTCTAGAGGCCAAACACTTGGGTGGCTAACGTTGATCAAAGGAAGGAATTTAATCGGTGGAATTCAAGGAGAACACAAAAGAATTGGAGTTGAACTTGTACCCGAGGAAGCACGGTTCTACGAGGGTATAATTTCTTAATCTCTATCTATTTCGTTTAATTAATAATTGTGCATAACGAAAGATCATGGTGATGGTTTGTATAAAATTTTAAAATCTGATTTTATCGCGCTTCCGCTATACATATGTAATTTGATTGCATGTTCGCGTTATACAAACCTAACAGTGGTATCAATAGCCAAACTTTATGCGAATTATTAATTGTTTTGATTTTGTATATACATTGATATGTGTTTAGAACAATTTAATTGGGCATAACTGTTTGTGTAAAATTATTTTATTTTTTATTAAAAAAAAAGTTTTTTTTTTAAAAAAAACCGTTGGTCAAAGTCAACGGTCAAACGTTGACTGGTCAACTGATGATGTGGCACTGGCTGCTGACGTGGTGCTGACTGGTCAACCTTTAAAAATGAAATAATTAATTTGGAGCTAGAATGTTTTGAACCCTTGACCTATTGGTCATAAGTTAGAAGTCTTACCACTACACCAGAATCACTTTTGATTATGAATCAAAATGTTTATTATTTAAACTATATAATTCTCGGTTTGAAGTTTGACTTAAAGGCTTGTTTGATTATTTCTTTTAAAGGTTTATGATCAAGGGTTGACCTCATTTTTTTTTTTTTTTATTTTTTGTAAATTAAAATAAAGGAGTTTATTTTGATTTGGAATTTGATTAAAAAATAAAGGAGTTTATTTTTTATTCAAAATTGGATAAATTAAAATAAAAGAGTTTATTTTGATTTAGAATATGATTAAAATAAAGAAGTTTATTTTAATTGAAATTGGATTTCATGATAACTAATTAGAGTTGGAATTGGATTCCATGATAACTAATTGGAGTTGAAATTGGATTTTATACTAACTAATATTGCTCATTAAATGATATCAATGCATATATGGAATGATTTTATTATTCATGAGATGAATATTATTTATTGATGCATATCAAGATATGTATGATAATAAATAGGGATTGATTATGGACTATTGACCAATGTGTGATTGGATTTATTTTAGAGGATGCTTGAATGAATGAGTTTTTATAAATGGGGTCTGCGTACCTCGTCTTCTCTAGTTTTTCTTGATGTAAATTCTATCTTCCTCCTATGTACTTCCCCTTGACTGCTGATCAAGGTTTCTATTTATTGTAAATAATTTTTGTAATAGAACTAGTTAGAATTAATTTTGAAGAATTGGAGACAAAGGAGCAAGGAGCGCATGAAGACCCGTTTGTAATGGAGCCCGGGTTTAAATATAATAGTTATATTTAAATTTAATTCTTGTACCCTAGGTTTGACATCTTGGTTCACTTGGTGGCTCTAGTGAACCAAATTAAAATAAAAGTCTATAATCAATCCGGGTAGAATATAGTATTCTATATGTGCATGATTACTATATATATATATATATATATATATATATATATATATATATTATATTATATACAACATACTTCGCATGTTAAATAATATGACACGTATTATATATATATGTGTGTGCATGCGCGCTAAACAAGATGAGACTAATAATAACAAACCCCTCAAAGAAATAATATTAAGTCCTAAGCGTTCAAAGATATTAGGAATATCGAACGTCGCCTTCTAGCGTGGTAAAACAATAGAGTATTAAATATTTAATATGAGTTTGTTGTGCACACACAAGGCGAGTATTAAATATTTAAGATGTTGTTTTATCACATTTGATGCTTATTAAGGAATTGAACATTACTGCTTTGTTGTGCACACACAAGGGTGGTCTTTTTCTCTTCACATATATGGAAGTGCTAGGTTGGACTTAACTTAGATTATTTTAGTTCGGATGTGCACACACTTGACCATTATAATCTAAGAGGCAAAATACAAGGAGTTACATAGTGATGTGATTGACAATAGTTGTCTACCTATTTATTTATATATAGTTTGTTGTGCACACACAAGGCTATATACATTTGAAATGGAATCCTTATTCTCACTAGCAAACCTTTAATTAGAATTGCCGAACTATATATATTGAGGGTAATATAGTTTGATGAAAAAAGTGAGAGATACCAATTTAAAATAAAGACCTAATTTATTTTGGTAATTAATTAATGAATGTATGCTAAAATGTTGTCTATTTCATTTATAAAATTTTACAATGTCTAATTTACTATCACTGCGGAACATATTAGATGCTAATTAACTGGACCAAATAACATGGACTAGTTAAGGAATCTGAGAATAGTTCTCAAGGCTGAAAAACTATCTTATATCCTTAATATGTCTATCCCTGCAATGGTTGTAGACAATGCCTCTGAGGAAGAGATTGCTACTTTTAGAAAGTGGCAAGATGATGCACAGTTGGCTCAATGCATCATGTTCGCATCCATGAGTTACGAGCTTCAGCGTCAGCATGAAACTATGGATGCTCCTACTGTACTCCTGCACCTTCAAGGAGTTGAATGGTGAGGAAAGTAGGACTGCTAGATATTAGATATCTAAGGAGCTCTTCCAATCTAGAATAACCGATGGCACTACAGTATAGACAAATGTCCTAAAAATGATCAATCTGATTGAATAATTGGGACAACTGAGTTTTGTATTGGATGAAGAGTTGATCCAAGATTTGATCTTGCGATCACTCCCGGACTCTTTCTCACAATTTGTTGTGAATTTTCACGTGAACAAGCTATATGTCAGCCTGCATGAGTTGCTTAAACACGTTGAAAACTGTAAAGAGTCACTTTTCAACCAAGAAATACCAAGTCTTACTGATACACGAATTTTCCAGGAAGCGGAAGAGGGCCAAAGGATCTTCTTAAAAGAAGAACAATTCAAAGAATGTATAAGGAAAGGCAATAATTAAGGACACTAAGAACAAAACTGATGCAGATAGCAAATGAGTTTGCTTCCACTGCAATAAGCCTGGACACTAGAAAGGAAACTGTAAGGAACATCTTACAGAGGCTAACCAAAAGAAGCTTAGTGAAGCTTCGGTTACAGATATAGGTTTGTTCATCATTGAAATAAATCTTTATGTAAGTCAAGGTTCTACTTGGATATTGGATACCGGCTATAGTTTTCACGTATGCAATCCAATGCAGAGACTAAGCAGAAGTAGAAAGCTAACAAAGAGTACGTAATCTTACGTGTGGAGAATGGAGCAATGGTTGATACATTAGCCGTAGGAACTTATAGTTTAGCGTTGCCTACGGGCAAGTCTATTAAGTTAATAAGTTGTTATTATGTTTCAGTTCTCTTTAAAAATATTATTACTTCCGTTGTTGGACAAGGAAGGTTCTGGTATTATATTTAAGAACAATTGTTGTTCTATTTATAATGATAACGTGTTGTTTGAAACTGGAAGATCACTTGATGGACTTTGTAAACTTGACTTACATGAAAAATAATTTTGCAAATTGAACAAACTAGTAAAAGAAAAGGAGATGATCATTCAAAGAGTTGAACATGTGTATTTGATGAAATACAAGTCTGAATCATTTGAAAGGTTCAAAGAATTCAGAAAGTGAAACAAATTGACAAAGTATTAAGATTCCTTTGATCAGATCGAAGAAGGAATACTTGTACAATGAGTTTCTAGATCATCTCAAAATAGTATTTTCTCATAATGGACGCTTCATGATACGCAATGATTGACCAGTGTATCTAAAAGGAGAAATTGTACCTTGTTGGACATGGTGCGGTCCATAATGATTTTTACCGACATTCCAGTATCCATCTGGGGTTATCCCCTAGAAACGGCTGCATATCTACAAAATAAGGTAACCTCAAAATCCGTCCCAAGACTCTATAAAAGTTATGGATAGGGAGGATTCCTAGTTCTTAAGTATGTTAAGATAAGGAGTTGTCTAGCTTATGTGAAAAGGTTTCAAAAGGATAAGCTTAGGACAAAATCTGACAAGTGCAGAGTTGTGATACTAAAGAAAGTTTAGGGTATTATTACTATAACCCTACACGCTGCCTTCTTGGATAAAAGTGTTTATCATTCAAGGAGCTAGTGGGAGGGTAATAGATCTTGAAGGAGTTCAAGAACCACAAAGCACTACAAGTCAAACCGAAGAACTTGTAGATAGACCTAATGTACCACAACCGAATCGTAAATCTGGAAGAGTACCGAAGATACCTAGGAGGTATGGATTCATCATAAAGGATGATGATGAGGTACACATCATAGAGGATGATGATCCAGTTATATACGATGAGGCTATGAGTAGAAGACACTCAGAAAAATGGCAGATGGCCATGAAATCCGAAATGGACTCCATATATAAGAACCAAGTATAGACTCTGGTTACTCCACCGAAAGGCATAGTGCCTAAAGGGTGTATATGGATCTTTAAAGAGAAAGACTAGGGCAAATGGCAAGGTGGAGACCTATAAGACCAGACCTATTTAAAAGGTTTCAAATCAAGTCAAGGAGTTGACAGTAATAAAACTTTATTAGCGGGTAATGCTCAAGTCCATTTGGATTTTGCTTGTGATTGCAACTTATTACGAAATCTGGTAAAATGGATGTGAAGATGTCATTCCTCAATAAAGACTTGAGGAGAATGTATATATGATACAGCAAGAGGAATTTGTTTCAAAAGTTGAAGCAAAACGTGTTTTAAGCTATAATGATCCATTTATGGATTGAAGCAAGCTTCTCAAAGATGGAACATTCATTTTGATGAGACAATCAAAAGAGTTTGATTTTATCAAAAACGAGAATGAACCTAGTGTGTACAAAAAGGTCAGTGGGAGCACTGTGACATTCTTAGTATTATATGTTGATATATTACTGATAAGGAATGACGCACCAATGCTACAATCAGTAAAGATAAAATTTTCTAAACATTCCTCCATGAATAACTTGGGAGGAGCATCCTATAAATTGGGGATATAAATCTATATAGATAGATTTAAAAGGATGTTCGGCTTGACCCAATGAACGTATAATTATTCGACGCTAAAGGCATTTAGCATGGCAAACTCCAAGAGAGATCTCATGATGATGAGCCATGGAGTGAATCTCTCTAAAATTATCTCCAATAAAAGAGAGATCACATGAGTTATGATCATGTATGCAATAAATATACAAGGTCTGATGTTGATCAGTCATATTCTAGAGAAGATCACTGTAAGACAGTGATAAACATCTTAAGTACTTAACCGGTATTGAAGATGTGATCATGATTCATAGTAGGTCTGAATTAAAACTAGATGGCTAAAAAGACTCAAGTTTTTCAGACTAACCAAGACGATAACAAATCCACTTTAGGGTAAATTGTTACCTTGATTGGTGGTGCAGTGAATTGGAAAGGTTCTAAATTAGCAAAGTGTTACTGGTTTAGTGACAAAGACAAAGTATAGAGCTGTAAATGAAGCTGCAAGTTGATTGTTTGGATGAAAAGTTCATTATAGAACTAGGAATAGTTCCTAAGTCTCATCTTGGATTCAAACATGTGTTGCGGCACTTTCATTTGATTAGAGGAATCATTGAAAGAAGAAAAAGTCACTATAATGTAAGTTTGTAAAATCACAATCTAATTGAGATACGCAACGGAAAATAGAAATTAAAATTTTTGCAATTTATCCATGAATCACCTTATGCATAACTATTAATTGAAGAAGAAGATGAACAAGAAATATACCTTAATAGATCCAACCTTTGAACCGCTACAAGATCTACTCCTTGTTGATTTCTTCAAGCTCCTACTTTCTTTGTTCCTTGGATTAAACACTAGCTTCAAAGTGTATGAAGCACTCTAGAGGTGATCCACCAAAAATGATTATATGGAACAATATTTGATTTTTACAAATCTTGGATGGCTAATCCAATAAGTTCTTTTATCCCTAAGTCTTAAGAATAACAAGAACAATACATGAAGAACACTTTGAATATTTGATCAACAACTTGATCTCTAATTTGGTGTTCTTGAAATGGAGGCTACTAGTTCATAACTTAGTTTGCTTAGTTAGGTTAACTAGGAGAAACCCTAATTTAATTAGTATTCCACCAAGTATAATACTTACATAATACGAAAGTATCAATATTCTCCTAACCCACATGTTTTGCATTTAAGCACTTAACACATGTTTTACAATTATTTGACCAAATTCAAATTTGCATTTTCATTTAATTTAATTCTCAATCTAATTAAGAATTAAATAATAATAATAATAATAATAATAATAATAATAATAATAATAAGATTTCTCTCATTAATTTATAATTCAACATTTCTCCAAATATATCATTATAAATATTAAGCATTACAATTTATTCAACTAATAAATTAAATACTTAATTTATTATTATTTAGCCAATTGTTTCCAATACAAAATTATTCTTTTGCGGTGTGACCCTTTAGGTTCAATATTATGCCGGTCGTAGAATAAATAAATTAGAACTATTCTAATATTATTTACAATGAATTAAACTCCTTTAATTCATATATAAATAAATAATATTTATTCTACATCATGAGGGACACCTTACGATAATGTATCATGATTATCCGTATAATATGAAATCAACGTTTAATCACATAGAACCTATTCAACAGTAGTTACCGTACAATTCAATCCTTCTACCATACAATGTCCCGAATAAATATAAGAGATGGATTTACTGACAAGTCTTATTTTATTTAATCATATGCATTTCGATTTAAGAATGCACAACTCCGATTAATGTAAATTAGAAACTCCTTTCTAATTTTCATTCAACCCATGTCAGGGATTTTTGAGCTGTCATTTATCAAATCGCATAGGACATTCTCTCCCTTTATCAGAAGTGGTAGATCCTTTGTCGATCATTCACCTACCTCCGTGTATACTTTATTATACCCGTACATACCCTATGACATACCATAAGGTATTAAGGAATATGACAAAGTATAACTTAACATACACAAGGTACTATGATGATCTCAAGTCCAAGGATCACTTGTACAACTATCACTTAAAAACTTCCCTATTGACAGGTGAATAAAACTCCATTAGGGTTCTTTAAGCGAGTCACGTTCAGTGAACTTATTCTCCAATAAGCACCTACATACTTGCTTTAGTGTCTCCACACAAATGATTATGAGATCAATCATCATCTTCTAAAGATCAAGCATAGTATGTACTAATCTATCCGGATCAGTAATCCCAACATTAGTGATCCAACGATTAGGAACATTTTAGTTTTGAGCTTTCTTGAATTTAGATCTCACTAGCATGATCTCATCATGATTCTAAAAGCATTGCTCGAAAACTATGGGTTCATCACATTTATTAATTCAACCAATTAACATGGATAAAATATGCCTTTTATTCTATTATTAATATTTGAATAAGATTACAAAGTAAAAGCTTATTACATCAAATATAATTGGCTTGAGGGTATATTACTTTCAATCTCCCACTTGCACTAAAGCCAATCACCTTGGTATCTAATACCCATTTTATCGAAATGGCGATTGAATTGATCTTGCGATAATGCTTTAGTAAATGGATCTGCAATGTTGTTGTCTAGGAGTCCACTCTTTCTAAGGTGACATCTCCTCTTTCAATTATTTCTCTAATTAAATGAAATCGCCGCAACACGTGTTTGGATCTCTGATGAGACCTGGGTTCCTTAGCCTGTGCAACAACTCCAGTGTTGTCACAATGAACCGGAACGGGTCCAGTAATGCTAAGAACTACCCCGAGTTCAGAAATGAACTTCTTCATCCAAACAGTTTCCTTTGCAGCTTCACTTGCAGCTATATACTCTGCCTCTGTTACTGAGTCAGCAACTGTTTGCTGTTTGGAACTCTTCCAACTCACTGCTCCACCGTTCAAGGTAAATACATACCCTGACATGGATTTACTGTCATCTTGGTCAGTTTGAAAACTTGAGTCTGGAAAGCCCTCTAGTTTCAAATCAGACCCACCATATACTAGAAACACATCTTTAGTTCTTCTTAAGTACTTCAAGATGTTTTTCACAGCTTTCCAGTGTTCTTCTCCAGGATTATACTGATATTTACTTGTTACACTAAGTGCATAAGTAACATCTGGTCTGGTACATATCATTCCATACATTATGGATCCTATTGCCGAAGCATAAGGTATTTGATTCATACGTTCTCTCTCTTCAGGTGTCTTTGAGGATAATTTCTTAGAGAGATTTACTCCATGACTCATCGGTATGAGCCCTCTCTTGGAGTCTTGCATGCTAAACCTCTTTAGCATCGAATCAATGTATGCACCTTGGGTCAAGCCGAGCATCCTCTTTGATCTATCTCTATAGATCTTTATCCCCAATATGTAGGATGCTTTTCCCAAATCCTTCATGGAGAATTGTTTAGATAACCAAATTTTAACTGATTGTAGCATCGGTATGTCATTCCCTATAAGTAATATATCATCAACATATAATACCAGGAATGTCACAGCACTGCCACTAACTTTTTTGTACACACATGGTTCATCCTCATTTTTGATAAAATCAAACTTTTTGATTGTCTCATCAAAACGGATGTTCTAACTTCGAGAAGCTTGCTTCAATCCATAAATGGATCTTTGTAACTTACACACTTGATTTGTTCCAACCTTTGAAACAAAACCCTCTGGTTATATCATATATACATCCTCATCTAGTTTCCCATTGAGGAAGGCCGTTTTCACGTCCATTTGCCAGATTTCGTAGTCATAGTAAGCTGCAATCGCAAGTAAAATCCGGATGGACTTGAGCATGGCTACTGGTGAGAAGGTTTCATCATAGTCAACTCCTTATCTTTGTTTGAAACCTTTTGCAACCAGTCTGGCCTTATAGGTCTCCACCTTGCTATCTGCTCCAGTCTTTTTCTTAAAGACCCATTTACACCCTATAGGCACAATGCCTTCAGGTGGAGTAACCAAAGTCCATACTTGGTTTTCATACATGGAGTCCATTTCGGATTTCATGGCTATTTACCATTTCTCAGAGTGTTTACTACTCATAGCCTCATCGTATGTTACTAGATCATCATCAGTTATGATGCGTACCTCATCATCTTCTATGATGAGTGTATACCTTTTAGGTATTTTCGGCACTCTTCCAGATTTACAACTCGGTTGTGGTACAGAAGTTATATCTACTTGAACATGTTCATCCACTTGATCTGTAGTGATTTCTGGTTCTTGAATTTCTTCAAGATCTATTTTCCTCCCACTAGCCCCTTCAAGGATAAACTCCTTTTTCCAGGAAGGTAGCGTGTTTGGCAACAAACACCTTTTGCTCGGTAGGATTATAGAAATAATATCCTAAACTTTCTTTAGGATACCCCAAAAATTTGCACTTGTCAGATCTAGCCTCAAGTTTTTCGCTTTGTAACTTCTTTACATAAGTGTTACAACCCCAAATTTTAACATGCTTAAGACTGGGTTTCCTCTCTGTCCACATCTCATATGGAGTCTTGGGGACGGATTTTGAGGGAATCTTGTTTAGTAGATATGCAGCCGTTTTTAGGGCATGACCCCAGAATGATATTGGAAGGTTGGTGAAACTCATCATGGACCGCACCATGTCTAACAAGGTACGATTCCTCCTTTCAGAAACACCATTTAATTGTGGCGTACCGGGAGGCGTCCATTAAGAGAGAATACCATTTTCTTTGAGATGATTAAGAAACTCATTGCTCAAGTATTCTCCTCCTCGATCTGATCGAAGAATCTTACCACTTTTGCCAGTTTGTTTCTCTACTTCACTTCTGAATTCTTTGAACTTTTCAAATAATTCGGATTTGTATTTTATTAAATACACATATCCAAATCTTGAATGATCATCAGTGAATGTAATGAAATACGAATACCCTCCTCTAGCATCTATTGTCATAGGTCCACATACATCTGTGTGTACCAACTCTAACAACCCTGCAACTCTTTCTCCATGTCCATTAAATGGAGATTTAGTCATTTTACCCATGAGACATGATTCACAAGTTGGATATGATTCAAAATCGAAAGGTTCTAAAAGACCATCAATATGCAACTTGTTTAATCTTGTTTCATTGATGTGACCGAGTCTACAGTGCCAAATGAAAGTATGATTTACTTCATCTCTTTTTCTTTTACAAGTTTGTTCAATTTGAAAAATATTTTAATGTAAGTCAAGTAAGTAAAGTCCAATTAATCTACCAGTTCCAAACAAAACATTATTATTATAAATAGAACAATCATTGTTCTTAAATATAACAATGAATCCTTCTTTGTCCAACATAGAAATAGATATAATGTTTCTAATGAGAACAGGTACATAATAACAATTTATTAAATTGATAGATTTTCCCGTAGGCAGTGCTAAACAATAAGTCCCCACAGCTAATGCAGCAACCTTTGCTCTATTTCCCACTCGTAGAGTTACTTCTCCCTTGCTTAGCCTTCTACTTCTGCTTATTCCCTGCAATGAATTGCATATGTGAGAACCACAGTCGGTATCTAATACCCAACTAGAATTTTGACTTACAGAAAGATTTATTTCAATCATGAATAAACCTGTATCCGTAGCTGAAGCTTCAACAAGCTTTTTCTGCTTTGCCTCTGCAAGGTAATCCTTGCAGTTTCTCTTCCAATGTCCAGGCTTATTGCAGTGGAAGCAAACTCCTTTGCTATCCGCATTTGTTTTATTCTTATTACCTTTATCAACTGTCTTTCCTTTTGCCTTCTTAGAATTTTTCTTCTTAGCAGAAGCTCCTTTGGGCCACTTCCTTTTCTTGGAAGCGTCACCTATCAGTAAGACTTGTCTTTCTTGGATGGAAAGTGACTCTCTGCAGTTTTCAACATGTTAAGCAATTCAGGCAAGCTGACATCAAGCTTGTTCATGTAAAAATTCACAGCAAATTGTGAGTAGGAGTCCGGGAGTGACTGCAAGATCAAATCTTGGCTCAACTCTCCATCCATTACAAAACCCAGTTGTCCCAATTGTTCAATCAAATTGATCATTTTGAGGACATGTGCCTGCACTGTAGGGCCATCGATAATTCTAGATCGGAAGAGCTCCTTAGATATCTCATATCTTGCAGACCTACTTTGTTCACCATACAACTCTTGCAGGTGAAGCAATATAGCAGATGCATCCATTTTCTCATGTTGACGTTGTAACTATTTACTCATGGATGCGAGCATGATGCATTGAGCTACCATAGCATCATCTTGCCACTTTTTAAAAGTAGCAATCTCTTCCTCAGAGGCAGTTTCTGCAACAGTTGTAGGAACAGGCGAATTAAAGACATAAGATAATTTTTCAGCGGTGAGAACAATTCTCAAATTTCTTAACCAATCCGTGTAGTTCGGTCCGGTTAATTTATTAGCATTCAATATGCTCCGCAGTGATAGTGAATGGGCCATTTGTAAAAATCTGTAAATAAAAATTGTAAATGAATTTTTATTTAAACAACATTAGCATATATTCATTTTATTAATCACCAATTTAATATAGGACTTTATTAAAAGGGTGTCTCCCACTATTTTATACAAACTATATGACCCTCCATATATAGTTCGACAAATTTTCAAAAAATCTGTTTAGTGAGTAAGGATCCTATTGACATAAATATACAACCTTGTGTGTGCACAACAAACCATATATTTATTCAAAGGGTAGACAACTCTTGTCAATTACATCAACTATGTAACTCCTTGTATTTTGCCTCTTAGATTATAATAGTTAAGTGTGTGCACATCCGAACTAAAATAATCCAAGTTAAGTTTCACCTAGCATTTCCATATAAGCGAATAGAAAAATATAGTCCTTGTGTGTGCACAACAAAACTAGTATTGTTCAATTCCTTATAAAATATTTTTAATGTAATAAAGCCAACATCTTAAAAATTTAATATGAGTCTTGTGTGTGCACAATAAACTAATATTAAATAATTAATACTCTATTGCTTTATCATGCTAGAAGGCTACGTTTGATATTTTTGAAATACCTTTAAACGTATTCAACTTAATATTTTGAAATGAGGGTTTTGTTATTGATGGTCTCATCTTGTTTAGCGCGCATGCAAGTATATATATAAATACGCGTCATATTAAACATTCATCAACATGAATAATAATATATTTAATATATATATTATAAGTATGCATTCATAGAATACTATATTCTATATGGGATGATTATGGACTTAATCTAATTTGATTCACTCGAGCCACCGAGTAAATCAATAGGTCAAACCTAGGGTGCAAGAATAAATTTGAATATAACTATTACAATCAAATAGGCTTCATTACAAATGGGTCTTCAATGCTCCTGCTCTTCGGTTCCAATTTCTCTAGTAACTCTATTAAATCCTATTACATTCATTTTTAACAAAATAGAAACCTTGATCATCAGTCAAGGGGAAGTACATAGGAGAGAGATAGAAATTACATTTAAAAATTTAGATAGGCGAGGTACGCAGACCCCATTATGAATAAAACCATTCATTCAAGCATCCATTCAAATTAAATCCAATCACATTCGTTAATAGTCCTTAATCATCCCCTATATATATATATATATATCAACATATATAAATACCATTCATCCCATGAATAATAAACCATTCAATATATATTGATATCATTTAATGGGCAATTGATTAGTAGAAATCCAAAATCCAATTAAAATAAACTCCTTTATTTTAATCCATTCCAAATTAATATAAACTCCTTTATAAAAATTTAGAATCTTTGTTCAAAATTGAAATTCAATATTAATTAAAATAAACTCCTTTATTTTAAACCAATTTCAAGTCCAAAATAAACATCTTTATTTTTTAGCATTGAAAATGTAAAATTGGAAAATCAATTTTTTTTTGATGAACAGTGAACAGTGTCCGGCGGTGAACAGTGTCCGGCAGTGAACAGTGTTTTTTTTTTGATTTTGATGTTTTTTCAAAAAACATAATTTCATACTAACAATTATACCCAAAAAAATTGTTCTAAACACATATCAACATATATATGATTGACACAATTAATAATACGCATAAGGATGGCTCTTGATACCACTGTAAGTTTGCAAAATTATAATCTAATTGAGATACGCAACGGAAATGGAAATTAAAATTTTTGCAACTTATCCATGAATCACCTTATGCATAGCTATTAATTGAAGAAGAAGATGAACAAGAAATATACCTTAATAGATCCAACCTTTGAACCGTTACAAGATCTACTCCTTGTTGATTTCTTCAAGCTCCTCCTTTCTTTGTTCCTTGGACTAAACACTAGCTTCAAAGTGTATGAAGCACTCTAGAGGTGATCCACCAAAAATGATTATATGGAACAATATTTGATTTTTACAAATCTTGGATGGCTAATCCAATAAGTTCTTTTATTCCTAACTCTTAAGAATAACAAGAACAATACATGAAGAACACTTTGAAGATTTGATCAACAACTTGATCTCTAATTTGGTGTTCTTGAAATGGAGGCTACTAGTTCATAACTTAGTTTGCTTAGTTAGGTTAACTAGGAGAAACCCTAATTTAATTAGTATTCCACCAAGTATAATACTTACATAATATGAAAGTATCAATATTCTCCTAACCCACATGTTTTGCATTTAAGCACTTAACACATGTTTTGTAATTATTTGACCAAATTCAAATTTGCATTTTCATTTAATTTAATTCTCAATCTAATTAAGAATTAAATAATAATAATAATAATAATAATAATAATAATAATAATAATAATAATAATAATAAGATTTCTCTCATTAATTTATAATTCAATATTTCTCCAAATATATCATTATAAATATTAAGCATTACAATTTATTCAACTAATAAATTAAATACTTAATTTATTATTATTTAGCCAATTGTTTCCAATACAAAATTATTCTTTTGCGGTGTGACCCTTTAGGTTCAATATTATGCCGGTCGTAGAATAAATAAATTAGAACTATTCTAATATTATTTACAATGAATTAAACTCCTTTAATTCATATATAAATAAATAATATTTATTCTATATCATGAGGGACACCTTACGATAATGTATCATGATTATCCGTATAATATGAAATCAACGTTTAATCACATAGAACCTATTCAGCAGTAGTTACCGTACAACTCAATCCTTCTACCATACAATGTCCTGATTAAATATAAGAGATGGATTTATTGACAAGTCTTATTTTATTTAATCATATGCATTTCGATTTAAGAATGCACAACTCCGATTAATGTAAATTAGAAACTCCTTTCTAATTTTCATTCAACCCTGGCCAGGGATTTTTGAGCTGTCATTTATCAAATCGCATAGGACATTCTCTCCCTTTATCAGAAGTGGTAGATCCTTTGTCGATCATTCACCTACCTCCGTGTATACTTTATTATACCCGTACATACCCTAAGGTATTAAGGAATATGAAAAAGTATAACTTAACATACACAAGGTACTATGATGATCTCAAGTCCAAGGATCACTTGTACAACTATCACTTAAAAACTTCCCTATTGACAGGTGAATAAAACTCTATTAGGGTTCTTTAAGCGAGTCACGTTCAGTGAACTTATTCTCCAATAAGCACCTACATACTTGCTTTAGTGTCTCCACACAAATGATTATGAGATCAATCATCATCTTCTAAAGATCAAGCATAGTATGTACTAATCTATTGGGATCAGTAATCCCAATATTAGTGATCCAACGATTAGGAACATTTTAGTTTTGAGCTTTCTTGAATTTAGATCTCACTAGCATGATCTCATCATGATTCTAAAAGTATTGCTCGAAAACTATGGGTTCATCACATTTATTAATTCAACCAATTAACATGGATAAAATATGCCTTTTATTCTATTATTAATATTTGAATAAGATTACAAAGTAAAAGCTTATTACATCAAATATAATTGGCTTGAGGGCATATTACTTTCATATAGAGATAGTGGACTCTCAAGAACAACATTGCATATCCATTTACTGAAGCTTTATCCAAACAGCAGGATGATCGTCACTTAGAGAAGAAGGGTATTGGATACCATGACGATTGGCTTTAGTGCAAGTGGGAGATTGAAAGTAGTATGCACACAAGCCAATCATATTTGATATGATGTAGCATATACTTTGTAATCTTATTCATTTATTAATAAAAGAATTGATTTTCTTAAAAGGCATATTACATTATCTACATAGTGCTGTTATATTAAATGTGATAAACCCATAATTTTGAGCAATACTTTTAGAATCATGATGGTGATCATGCTAATGAGATCTAAATTCGAGATAGTTCACAAACTAAAATCGTTCCTAATCGTTGGATTACTAAAAAGGGGATTAGTGAATCTAGATAGATTAGTACATATGTTGCTTGCTCTTAGGAAGAGGATGATTGATCTCATAATCATTTGTGTGGAGACACTAAAGTAAGTATGTATGTGCTTATTGGAGAATAAGTTCACTGAACGTGGCTCACTAAGGAATACCTAATGGAGTTTTACTCGCCTGTCAATAGGAATTCCTCTAGTGATAGTAGTACAAGTGATCCTTAGACTTGAGATCATCATAGTATCTTGTGTATGATGAGTTATACTTTGACATGTCCCTTAAGACCTTTAGGATATATCAAAGGGTATGATTGGGTATAATAAGCTGTGCATGGAGATAGGTGAATGATCAACAAAGAATCTACCACGTCTAGTAAAAGATGTGAATGTCTTATTTTGATTCGATAAATGACAGCTCAGTAGTCCTTGGCCAAGGCAGAATGAAATTAGAATGGAGTTTCTAATTTGCATTATTTAGAGTTGTGCATCTGGGAATTGAAATACATATAATTAAATAAAATAAGACTTGACAGTAAATCCATGTCTTATATTTAATTGGGATATGGTATGGTAGAAGGATTGAATTGTACGGTAACTATTCACTAAAAGGTTCTTTTATGATTAATGTTGAAATCTATATTATCTGGAAAGTCGTTGATCGCTAAGGGGATTTACCTTTATTGTAGAATAAATGTTATTTATTTAAATGAATTAAATAGTTTAATTTATTTATTTAAATAAGATTAGAATTGTTCTAATTGATTTATTCGCAACCGGTTTAATATGGAGAACCTAAAGGGTCACACCGCAAAAAGAAAATATTTATTTAAGAAGTAAATGGCATAATTGTAATAATAAGTTATGTGTATTTAATTTAGTCTATGGAGATATAATAAATTAAATAGCTTAATATTTATTATTTAATATTTTAGAAATATTAAATATAAATTAATATGAGGAGTCTTATTATTATTATTATTATTATTACTATTACTATTATTTAATTCCTAATAGGGATTGGAAATTAATTAATAGAAGTACTCTCTCATGAATTCCTAATTGGATTAGGAGCAGAATTAATTGAAGGAGTTTAATTAGAATAGAAACCCTAATCCTAAATAGTTTAGGGAAGGGTTTTCCTACATCTATAAATAAGAGAAGTCTTATCATAGATTATGGTTACACACTCTTGCATAAGAATTGTGGAGAGTACTTACAATTTCTATAGAGATAGAAACTAGGGTTTTGCCAACACCCATCTTCTTGAATAGATATTATTCCTTGGTAGATCACCTCTAGAGGCCAAACACTTGGGTGGCTAACGTTGATCAAAGGAAGGAATTTAATCGGTAGAATTCAAGGAGAACACGAAGGAATTGGAGTTGAACTTGTACCCGAGGAAGCACGGTTCTACGAGGGTATAATTTCTTAATCTCTATCTATTTCGTTTAATTAATAATTGTGCATAAAGAAAGATCATGGTGATGGTTTGTATAAAATTTTAAAATCTGATTTTATCGCGCTTCCGCTATACATATGTAATTTGATTGCATGTTCGCGTTATACAAACCTAACACTTGCCACTTTCTAAAAGTAGCAATCTCTTCCTCAGAGGCATTGTCTGCAACCATTACAGGGATAGGCGTATTAAGGACATAAGATAGCTTTTCAGCCTTGAGAACTATTCTCAAATTTCTTAACTAGTCCGTGTTATTTGGTCCAGTTAATTAGCATCTAATATGCTCCGCAATGATAGTAAATTAGACAGTGTAAAATTCTGTAAATGAAATAGACAACATTTTAGTATACATTAATTACCAAAATAAATTAGGTCTTTATTTTAAATTGGTATCTCTCACTTTTTCATCAAACTATATTACCCTCATTATATAGTTCGGCAATCTAATTAAAGATTTGCTAGTGAGAATAAGGATCCCATTTCAAATGTATATAACCTTGTGTGTGCACAACAAACTATATATAAATAAATAGGTAGACAACTATTGTCAATTACATCACTATGTAACTCCTTGTATTTTTCCTCTTAGATTATAATGGTCAAGTGTGTGCACATCCGAACTAAAATAATCTAAGTTAAGTCCAACCTAGCACTTCCATATATGTGAAGAGAAAAAGACCGCCCTTGCGTGTGCATAACAAATCAGTAATGTTCAATTCCTTAATAAGCATCAAATGTGATAAAACAACATCTTAAATATTTAATACTCGCCTTGTGTGACACCCCCAAATCCAGGTACTTCAATTCCTCAGATTTGGTATTCACTATAACATACATTCAGAATTAACTACCCATGATAAAAGACAATATAATTAAACTGAATAAATTATCTTCCTACAATAGGGGTTACAACTTAAATCTTTAAGTAAACAAATCCCGGGTCATCTAACCTTTATTACATCGTTGCAGAATTAAAACATAAAATTAAACAAGTCTTATTACATAATTCACCAAACAGATAACAACTCGCCAGCTAGTTCTGCAACTTGCCTTTGCCCTTACTAGTGGACGGCTAATCTGATTTCTCAGTCTTAGCTGCAATGTTTAATGCAAGGGTGAGCAAACAATTGCCCACAAGTATGATAACGATAGTAATTGAATAATCAATGGCGTAGAGTTTAACTGAGGTATAATAGCTTATCCAAGATCAATCAGTAATAATTCAAAGGACTGAGAGCTCAATAGGGAACTTGGCTCAAGAATTGAACATAGATTTTAAGATCAATAATATATCTGAGGGTCATAAGACCTCGAACTGTGTCCTAGGTTAACAAGTATCTCTACTGTAACCTTTAACAGTCTTATAGACTATGGACTATCCATCTCATATTCCAGGGGATCAGCCCTTTGTACAATGTATTGTGCACAAATATTTTAACGTCGTTACGTAATTAATCCCCTATATTAGGGTTGTTCATCTCAGATTTGATTTCAGAATCCACACCAAAAGAAACTTGGTTTGGAATAACCTCAAAATATTCTCAGTTTTTAAAACGCTCATCAACTATGGACTACCTGAATCATTAAGGGTTTGCTAGTCACTAAAGTATTTGATTCAACAATAAAATCATACAATAGAATTTATGTTCAAAGTATGATCAACAATTCATAATAATTTAACAGATGAATTGAAAGGTACATAAGCATTTGATACTATAACAACCTTACTTGAACAATAATAAGCTAAGGTTAATAAACTTGCTCAATGAAAATGTAGAGTTGAGAAACTTGCTTGAGTAAAAGTTAAGTTTAGGGAACTTATTTTCAACAAAATAAAGAGAACAAGGATAGAAAACTTGCCTCGTGCGAAGATTACAGGTTAATATTCACGTTCCTTAATCAACCTATACATTTCATTTATAAAGCGGTAACAATGATTAGTTAAAGCATGATAAGCACTTTAAAATTCATTCTTATCCATTTTCACTATTAATAAATCAATCGCCATTTAATATACAATAGGTCTTCGCTTGTTATCCATCGTAGTATCTCATTAATCATTTAATACCTTAGTCTAAGTTTTAAACATGCTTAGGGTGACATATCATAACTACAAAGAAAAGAAAAAAAAATAACTTTTCCTGCTATGAGCTCGCCGGGGCGAGAATTTTCTTTACAATTTTCTCGCCGGGGCGAGAAAACTTAGTTCATTTATCTCGCCGGGGCGAGAAAATACAGTTCATTTCCATTGCCGGGGCGAGGAACTCGACTGCCATCTCCTACAGTTCGCGAACAAGCGAAATTCAGACCAAATTTTCCAAATTCTATTATCCGATTCATAAAATAAGCATACCCAGACGTCAAACATGATGTAAAACAATTATCCAACAGGTTTCTAACAATTCTAACTATTATAAACACATAGTCAACCAATTAAAATCCAAAAATTCACTGTTTAAACAAAATATTCATATTTTGGCCTATTTGATAAAATTAAACACTGTGAATTCTCTCTAAGCTATTTTAATCCATTCCACTTGCATTCTTTTCGTTTTTCATCACATTAACACAATCAAAAGTTAATTTACCGATTAATAATCTAATTGAACATCAATTTTCATACATATAAGCCATACATGAAATAAAACTCTGTAAACCAAAAACTCAATTCTAAAGCATATTTTTCATGGATTAATTCCTTCAAATTGGTTTATAAACTTCATATAATCACTAATACATGCATATTATCAAATACAACCAACTAATTCATGCATTGAGCGATTATAATCACATACAGATAAGTAAAAATTCATATATAGTGAAGAAATTATTTTGCAATAAAGTGTTCTGAGAAAATATAACTAGACTTTAGAATTCACCTTCTATTGCTTTGAAATCTTGGTTAATCCTTCTTGCTTGAATTCTTGATTCCAATTTCCAAAAATTCTCTCTCAATTTCTCTCTTCTTCTCTGTATTTTATCTTTTTTCTGGCTTATGAAAATAAACTGATAAAACCTCACGTGGTTTTATCAATTCACCAGTTATAAACCAAACAACCTTATCAGTTAAAAAAAAACTAAAATGCCACAAAGCCTTGTTTGGCTAGACCCTAAAGAAAAAATTCATTTTTACCAACCAAGGGCCACAAGGCCTTGTTTGGTTTAGCTAAATAAAGCCCTTCTTCTATTTTTTTTTTAATAACTCATTATACTATATAGTTTAATTGTCACACTTACCACACTTTCAATTTAATTAAACCTATTATTAAATAAATTCAATTAAACCTTACCAATTTAATTATAACTCTTATTCAAATAAATCATTTATTCGTCTAATTTAATTATTAAATTAAATTAGAACAGACACATCAAATTACATTTAAATTACAATTAACATAATTACACTAAAATGAATTACTTCACAATAACTTTATCATTTATTTATTTATTTTACTCATTAAATAAATTAACCAAAAATATTTATTTAATTCAATAAATATTTTTATTTATTCACAAAAAAATTACATTCGTTACATCCTTCCCTACTTAAAAGGATTCTATCCCTAGAATCAGAACGCAATATATTCGTCCGTTACATTCTCCCCTCCTTACAAGGATTCTGTCCCCAGAATCGCGATACATGGATTAAACAAATAATTGGGGATAGTTTTGCATCATTCTCTCTTTGAGTTCCCACGTAGCTTCTTCAGCATTGTGGTTCCTCCAAATTACCTTAACAGAAGGTATAACCTTATTTCTGAGAACCTGTTCTTTTCAGTCAATTATCTACAGAGGAACCTCTTCATAGGACAAATATTTCTCAAATTAAATTGGTTCATATTCTATAACATGTTTATAATCGGGCTTGTATGGTCGTAGCACCGATATATGAAAGACATTATGAATGTGGGCTAATTCAGGAGGTAAAGCTACTTCATAAGCCACCTCACCTACTCTTTTCAACACCTCAAAGGGTCCAATAAATCGCGGGCTCAGCTTACCCTTTTTACTAAATCTGATTTTTCCCTTCCAGGGAGATACTTTAAGAAATATAAAACTACCGACGTCGATCTCTCTATTCTGTCGGTGTTTATCTGCATATTTCTTTTGCCTGTCTTGAGCAGCTAACAATCTGGCTCTTATCACCTTGACGACCTCAGCAGTTTGTTGTACCAGTTCAGGTCCCAATAGTTGACGTTCACCGACCTCATCCTAACATAACGGAGTTCTGCACTTTCTTCCGTACAACGCTTCATAAGGCGGCATTCCAATGCTTGCATGATAGCTATTAGTATAGGCAAACTCGACCAGTGGTAAATGATCATCCCAGTTTCCTTTGAAGTCCATGACGCACGCGCGTAGCATATCCTCCAACATTTATATTGTTCTTTCACTTTGACCATCAGTTTGGGGATGATATGTTGTACTCATTCTCAACTGCATTCCCATACAAGCTTGCAGACTCCTCTAAAATTTTGATGTGAAACGTGGATATTTGTCCGACACAATTGAAACTGAAACACCGTGCCTCGAGATAATTTGCTTGACGTATATTTTCGCCAACTGATCAAGGGTGAATCTAATTTTGATCGGCAAAAAATGTGTTGATTTCGTCAGTCGGTCTACAATAACCCATATTGCGTCATAACCCTTCGGAGTAGTTGGAAGCCCTACCACGAAGTCCATCGTGATATGTTCCCACTTCCATTCTGGTATCTCCAAGGGCTGTAACAAACCACTTGGCCTCTGATATTCTGCTTTGACTTTCTGACAAGTTAAGCACTTTCCAACACACTCAGCAACTTCTCTTTTCATATTTGGCCACCAGAAATGTTGTTGAAGATCCTGGTACATTTTTGTACATCCCAGGTGAACTGAAAATCTTGAACTATGAGCTTCGTTCAAAATCTCTTCTCTAATTTCTCGCACTAACGGAACCCAGATTCTACCTTCAAATCTTAGCAACCCTTCGCTATCGATTTTGAATTTAAGCTCATCACCGTCAAGCACCATTTTCCGTATTTTATCACACTCCTCATCCTGAAGTTGTGCTTCTTTTACCTTGTCCACTAGAGTTGATTGGGTTCCCATCTTAAATAATTTTTCATTCGACTCTGCCGGACATTTCACCTCTAACTCCAACTTAGCCATTTCCGCTATGAGTTTCTCCTGAGCGGTTAACAAAGATAACTTCTCCCTACCCTTCCTGCTCAAAGCGTCAGCAACCACATTAGCTTTCCCCGGATGGTATAGAATTTCACAATCGTAATCTTTGATCAATTCTATCCATCGCCTCTGACGCATATTCAAATCCTATTGTGTGAAAATATATTTCAGACTTTTATGGTCTGTATATATCTCACACTTCTCTCCGTAGAGATAGTGCCTCCAAATTTTTAAAGCAAACACCACGGCTGCTAGCTCTAAATCATGGGTCGGATACCCTTTTCATAATCTTTTAATTGGCACGAAGCGTACGCGATAACCTTACCATTCTGCATAAGCACGCAACCTAGCCCTTTGTGCGATGCGTCACTGTAAACCACAAAATTCCCTGTATTATCTGGTAAAGACAACACAGGTGCTGAACTCAAACGTCTCTTTAACTCCTGAAAACTTTCTTCACATTTCTCCGTCCAAACGAACTTCATTGCTTTCCTTGTCAAATTTGTCAACGGAGAGGCGATCCTGGAGAAATCTTGAATAAAACGCCTATAATAACCCGCCAATCCCAAGAAACTCCTTACTTCTGACGGTGTTTTCGGTTGATCCCAGTTCATCACAGTTTCCACTTTCGCCAGATCCACCGAAATCCCGTCTCTATCAATAACATGCCCAAGGAATTAGACACGCTCCAACAAAAATTCACATTTGGAGAATTTAGCATACAATTTCTCCCTCTTTAACGATTCCAAAGTCACCTTCAGATGTTCCACATGCTCTTCCTGAGTTTTGGAATATACCAGAATATCGTCTATGAATACCACTACGAATTTATCCAAAAATGGTTTGAACACTCTATTCATTAAATCCATAAATGCTGCAGGTGCGTTTGTTAGACCAAATGACATAACTAAAAACTCAAAGTGACCATATCTGGTTCGGAATGCTGTCTTTGGTATGTCTTCCTTTCTCACCTTCAACTGATGGTACCCAGTTCGCAGATCTATCTTTGAAAAATATCTCGCTCCCTTAAGCTGATCGAACAGGTCATCGATTCTTGGTAACGGATACTTGTTTTTAATCGTGACCTTGTTCAACTCTCTATAATCAATGCAAAGACGCATTGATCCGTCTTTCTTCTTAACAAATAATACCGGCGCTCCCCACGGCGAAACACTAGGTTGAATATACTTCTTGTCTAGCAGCTCTTGCACTTGCACCATTAACTCCTTCAACTCTACTGGAGCCATTCGGTACGGGGCTTTTGATATAGGGGCTTTTCCCGGTGCTAGATCAATTACAAATTCAATTTCCCTATCTGGCGGTAGTCCTGGCAAATCATCAGGAAACATATCCATAAAATCTCTAACTACCGGTATCTCCTCCAGCTTTGCACACATCATTCGTGTATCAACTATGTAGGCTAGATATCTTGCACATCTTTGCCTCAACATCTTCCTGGCCTGCATCATCGTCAGACAACTCGCTTGTCTAGGCGACTTGCTACCGTAAAACACTACCTGTAATGGAGTTATAAGGTTCACACACTTCTTTTGGCAATCAATAATTGCCCCATGATTGAACAACCAATCCATTCCTAGAATAACATTAAACTCCCCAAGTCGAATTGGGATTAAGTTTATCGTCATCACATGACCCTTAATATCTACCCGACAGTTCTTGTGTATAAACTTAACAGGAATCACTTCTCTATTCGCGATTTCTATGTTCATAGGGTAATCTAGCTCTTCCTGAGGTAACTCTAATTTTCTAGCAAAATCATCGGATATAAAGGAACACGTAGCACCCGAATCAAATAATACGTAAACATTTACATTATTGACCTGAATGATACCTGACACCACATCCTTTGACTGCACAGCATCCTGCACTGTCATGTTAAATTTTTGGGCAGTAGGTCGATTATATGGCATTGGTCCAGTGATAGTTAGGTTGCCTCCACTGCTGTTTCCCTTTCCTCCACTTGCTCCTCCTGAAGCTTTCTTAGGGCAATCTCGAGCAAGGTGATCCTTCAATCCACAAGTGAAACATGCACCCTTTTTTGGACTGGGGCAATTTGGCGCAATGTGACCCTCTTGACCACAATTAAAGCATGCCCTCCTGATCTTCAAGCAAACACCCACGTGATTCTTCCCGCAGTTGCTGCACGCCTCTACCTTCTTCTTCTGATTTCCCTGCTGACTTCCCGGAGAAACGTTATCATTCCACTTCCTCTTCTGTCCACTGCCACCATGGCTACCACTTGCCTTATTCTCATTTTCATTCTTCTTCTTCCTTTGCTCCTGATTGTACTTAGATAGAGCATCACTTCCTCCTTCGGCGATAATCGCCTTCTCCAGCACTGCCGCAAATGAGTTCAATTGAAACATTGAAACCCGACTAAACAACCAGGGCTTCAGTCCCTGCTCAAACCTTCTAGCCTTTCTCTCATCCGTATTAACTTGATATGGCGCAAACCTCGCCAACTCATTAAATCTCGCAGCATATTCAGGCACCGTCATCGTACCTTGCTTTAACTCTAGAAATTGCACCTCCATCTGATTCTGTGCACTCGCCGAAAAATAAGTTTTGAAAAACATCTCCTTGAATCTATCCCATGGAATTACCCCTTGATCACCCTGAGTTTTGTTAGCTTGCCACCAATAGCTAGCTTCTGATTTCAGCATAAATGTTGTAAACGCAGTCTTTTGGTCCTCGCTGACCCTAGCGACGTCAAAGACATTTTCCATCTCCATGACCCATGTTTGGGCTTCAATTGGATTCATAAACCCTTGAAATTCCGCGGGTCCAACAGTCTTGAAGTCTTTGAAAGTCGTGGCCTGAGCTTGGGGTTGGTTTGCAAATGCTCCCATTAATAAATTCACCAATTGTTGCATTGGATTAGCGTTAGTTTCGTCATTATTGTTTGTAGATCCCCCAGGAGTCTGTTGACGTGTTGGTCTTCTTCTTGGCGGCATCTTACTGTTAAGAATTCCTGCTATTAGATTACTACTCAATTACTTAAACATTTAAGTCATAACTTAAACATTTATAAATAACATTTAGCACATAACACATCTGATAAAATTTTCTATTTTATTCATTTACCACTTCAAATCATAACATAGATAGCATCATAATTATTTACATCATCTGCCCTGAAATCATAAAGTTTCAAGACCACATCATAATTAACCCACTATTTATCTCATTTGAGATTTACATCATATTAACATTCTTAGAAAACAACTTATTACTACTGTTATCCGCGACCTATAAAGACATTCCACGTCTCACGGCTTCTTCATGCTCTTGCTTCATGATTTGGATCATCGTCCTGCAATCCATCACATACCACGGTAAATCCTCGAACTGAGTTGGGTAATGAAAAACTTGATCCTGTGCCCTATCCATCGCTGTATGGAAAACATGCTCCATCTCATCCATCTTGGCTTTCTTTGACTGCATCTCATCCTCAACATGATCTACATGATCAGCAGCTTTCATCCACGCATCCTCAGCTCTAGCATGTTTTGCCGACTCTTCTCTCAGCTCACTCTTCAATTTCTCTATCTCAACTGATAACTCCTCTTTCTGGCTCTCTGCTTGAACCAATTTCCATTCCACGTCTCCAAGACGTATATCAAGCTCCTCAATCTCATTATTCTTCTACTCTATGGTGGTCTGACGATCTGCCACCTACGCCTCCAACTCCTCCACCCTATCCTGGAACTCTATGTTGTGATCATACACCTGCTCATACATCTGAACACCTAAGGAAGATAATGGTATATCCTCAGTGTCTTCCTCCTCCTCCTCAACCTCCTCAGGATCCTCCTCAGGATCTTCCTCAGGATCAGTCTCAGGCTCGAACTCACAACCTATAACTGTGATCAATGGGGATGGCTCCCTCTGCACTCGCTGCTCCCGGACTACATGAACATCTCGGGGCTCCTCCTCCCTAGCCTGGCTGGGTTCTCCTCTATCATACATCCTGACAATAAAATTTTAAGTTTAATTACTACTCGATACAACTCGCGAGCACATAAATTATAACACATAAGTTATAGCACATAAAGTCTTTAATGAATTCCTTAATTCATTCCTTAGAACTCGATAAGAGTTTTAACACTACTAGATTTTCGATTCTTAACAAGGCTAACTCCTAAGGTTTCCCACCTAAGGTTCTTAACCTGACTCTGATACCAACCTGTGACACCCCCAAATTCAGGTACTTCAATTCCTCAGATTTGATGTTCACTATAACATACATTCAGAACTAACTACCCATGATAAAAGACAATATAATTAAACTGAATAAATTATCTTCCCACAATAGGGGTTACAACTTAAATCTTTAAGTAAACAAATCCCAGGTCATCTAACCTTTATTACATCGTTGCGGAATTAAAACATAAAATTAAACAAGTCTTATTACATAATTCACCAAACAGATAACAACTCGCCAGCTACTTCTGCAACTTGCCTTTGCCCTTACTAGTGGACGGCTCATCTGATTTCTCAGTCTTAGCTGCAATGTTTAATGCAAGGGTGAGAAAACAATTGCCCACAAGTATGATAACGATAGCAATTGAATAATCAATGGGGTAGAGTTTAACTGAGGTATAATAGCTTATCCAAGATCAATCAGTAACAATTCAAAGGACTGAGAGCTCAATAGGGAACTTAGCTCAAGAATTGAACATAGATTTTAAGATCAATAATATATCTGAGGGTCATAAGACCTCGAATTGTGTCCTAGGTTAACAAGTATCTCTACTGTAACCTTTAACAGTCTTATAGACTATGGACTATCGATCTCGTACTCTGGGGGATCAGCCCTTTGTACAATGTATTGTGCACAAACATTTTAACGCCGTTGTGTAATTAATCCCCTATATTAGGGTTGTTCATCTCAGTTTGATTTCAGAATCCACACCAAAAGAAACTTGGTTTGGAATAACCTCAAAATATTCTCAGTTTTTAAAACGTTCATCAACTATGGATTAGCTGAATCATTAAGGGTTTGCTAGTCACTAAAGTATTTGATTCAACAATAAAATCATACAATGGAATTTATGTTCAAGGTATGATCAACAATTCATAATAATTTAACAGATGACTTGAAAGGTACATAAGCATTTGATACTATAACAACCTTTCTTGAACAATAATAAGCTAAGGTTAATAAACTTGCTCAATGAAAATGTAGAGTTGAGAAACTTGCTTGAGTAAAAGTTAAGTTTAGGGAACTTAATTTCAACAAAATAAAGAGAACAAGGATAGAAAACTTGCCTCGTGCGAAGATTACAGGTTAATATTCACGTTCCTTAATCAACCTATACATTTTGTTTATAAAGCGGTAACAATGATTAGTTACAGCATGATAAGCACTTTAAAATTCGTTTTATCCATTTTCACTATTAATAAATCAATCGCCATTTAATATACAATAGGTCTTCGCTTATTATCCATCGTAGTATTTCATTAATCATTTGATACCTTAGTCTAAGTTTTAAACATGCTTAGGGTGACATAGCGTAACTACAAAGAAAAGAGAAAAAAAAATTTAACTTTTCCTACTATGAGCTCGCCGGGGCGAGAATTTTCTTTACAATTTTCTCACCGGGGCGAGACTTCGTCGGGGCAAGAAAACTTAGTTCATTTATCTCGCCGGGGCGAGCTCCCGCCGGGGTGAGAAAATGCAGTTAATTTCCACCGCCGGGACAAGGAACTTGACTGTCATCTCCTACAGTTCGCGAACCTGCGAAATTTAGACGAAATTTTCCAAATTCTATCATCCGATTCATAAATAAGCATACCCAGACGTCAAACATGATGTAAAACAATTATCCAACAGGTTTCTAACAATTCTAACTATTATAAACACATAGTCAACCAATTAAAATCCAAAAATTCACTGTTTAAACAAAATATTTATATTTTGGCCTATTTGATAAAATTAAACACTGTGAATTCATATCTAAGCTATTTTAATCCATTCCACTTGCATTCTTTTCGTTTTTTATCACATTAACACAATCAAAAGTCAATTTACCGATTAATAATCTAATTGAACATCAATTTTTCATACATATAAGCCATACATGAAATAAAACTCTGTAAAACCAAAAACTCAATTCTAAAGCATGTTTTTCATGGATTAATTCCTTCAAATTGGTTTATAAACTTCATATAAACACTAATACATGCATATTATCAAATACAACCAACTAATTCATGCATTGAGCGATTATAATCACATACAGATAAGTAAAAATTCATATATAGTGAAGAAATTATTTTGCAATAAAGTGTTCTAAGAAAATATAACTAGACTTTAGAATTCACCTTCTATTGCTTTGAAATCTTGGTTAATCCTTCTTTCTTGAATTCTTGATTCCAATTTCCAAAAATTCTCTCTCAATTTCTCTCTTCTTCTCTATATTTTATCTTTTTTCTGGCTTATGAAAATAAACTGATAAAACCTCACGTGGTTTTATCAATTCACCAGTTACAAACCAAACAGCCTTATCAGTTAAAAAAAACTAAAAGGTCACAAAACCTTGTTTGGCTAGACCCTAAAGAAAAAAATCTATTTTTACCAACCAAGGGCCACAAGGCCTTGTTTGGTTTAGCTAAATAATCCTTCTTCCATTTTTTTTAATAACTCATTATACTATATAGTTTAATTGTCACACTTGCCACACTTTCAATTTAATTAAACCTATTATTAAATAAATTCAATTAAACCTTACCAATTTAATTATAACTCTTATTCAAATAAATCATTTATTCATCTAATTTAATTATTAAATTAAATTAGAACAGACACATCAAATTACATTTAAATTACAATTAACATAATTACACTAAAATGAATTACTTCACAATAACTTTATCATTTATTTATTTATTTTACTCATTAAATAAATTAACCAAAAATATTTATTTAATTCAATAAATATTTTTATTTATTCACAAAAAAATTACATTCGTTACACCTTCTGTGTGCACAACAAACTCATATTAAATATTTAATACTTTATTGCTTTACCTTGCTAGAAGGCGACGTTCGATATTCCGAATATCTTTGAACGCTTAGGACTTAATATTATTTTCTTTGAGGGGTTTGTTATTATTAGTCTCATCTTGTTTAGCGTGCATGCACATATATATATATATATATATATATATAAAATACGCGTCATATTATTTAACATGCGAAGCATGTTGTATAATATATAATATATATATATATATATAGTAAACATGCACATATAGAATACTATATTCTACCCGGATTGATTATGAATTTTTATTCTTGTTTGGTTCACTAGAGCCACCAAGTGAACCAAAAGTTCAAACCTAGGGTGCAAGAACAAAATTTAAATATAACTATTACATTTAAACCCGGGCTCCATTACAAACGGGTCTTCAAGCGCTCCTTGCTCCTTTGTCTCCAATTCTTCAAGTAATTCTAACTAAACCTATTACATAAACTATTTACAATAAATAGAAACCTTGATCAGCAGTCAAGGGGAGGTACATAGGAGGAAGATAGAATTTACATTAAGAAAAACTAGAGAAGACGAGGTACGCAGACCCCATTTATAAAAACCCATTCATTCAAGCATCCACTAAAATAAATCCAATCACACATTGGTCAGTAGTCCATAATCAATCCCTATTTATTATCATACATATCTCCATATGTATCAATAAATAACATTCATCTCATGAATAATAAAACCATTCCATATATGCATTGATATCATTTAATGGGCAATTAAAAGTTTACTAGAAATCCAATTTTGAAACAAAAATAAACTCCTTTATTTTAATCAAAATTTAAATCATAATAACTTATTTATTTTATTTTATCCAATTTTGAATAAAATAAACTCCTTTATTTTTTAATCAAATTTCAAATCAAAATAAACTCCTTTATTTTAATTAACATGGAAACCAATTTCAAGTTCAAAATAAACTCCTTTATTTTAACTTAAAATTACTGAAAAATAAAATATGTTGAATCATATTCCTTATCAAAATAAACATCTTTATTTTTAAGGAAACATAGAATCCTATTCCATATGTGAATAAACTCCTTTATTCTAGGAAACATAGAATCCTATTCCAAAATAGAATAAACTCTTTTATTCTAATTAACATGAAATCCAATTCCAAGTTAAAATAAAACTTTTAATTTTAATCACATTCCAATTCAAAATAAACCTTTTATCTTAATTGAAAATAAATAAAATCAAAATAAAAAATTTTCAAATTCTGCAGACCGGAGCGGCCGCGCTGCACCCCCAGAAACGATTTTTGGGTTCGGGCGCGGCCGCGCTTCAGAATGAACTGGAAGCAGCGCGGTCGCGCCGCGTAGCAGACTTCGAAATTATTTATTTATTTTTTCGTTGCCCAGAAAATCGATCCAATAACATACCCTTACATACATGGAATCATAATAATCGATAATTAGCACAAGGTTAGGCTCTGATACCACTGTTAGGTATAGCGCAAACATGCAATCAAATTACATAAATAGTGTGAAAACGCAGTAAAACGGATTTTAAAAATTTTCATACAAACCATCACCATGATCATCCTTGTGATCAATTATCAATTAAACAAAAGAGATAGAGATATAGAATTATACCCTCGTGAATCAAAGCTTCCTCAAGTACAAGTTCACCTCCAATTCCTTCGCGTTCTCCTTGAATTCTACGGATTAAATTTCTTTTTTTGATCAACGTTAGCCACCTAAGTGTTTGGCCTCTAGAGGTGATCCACCAAGGAATAATAGTTGTTCAAGAACATGGGTGTTGACAAAACCCTAGTTTCTATCTCTATAGAAATTGCAAGTACTCTCTCTCTCCAATTCTTATAGAAGAGTGTGTAACTGTCTAACCCTAAATCATGATAAGACTCCTCTTATTTATAAATATAGGGAACCCTCCTAAACAATTTAGGATTAGGGTTTTTATTTTAATTAAACTCTTTTAATTAATTAAACTCCTAATCCAATTAGGAATTTATGAGAGTACTTTTATTAATTAATTCCCAAACCCTTTTAGGAACTAAATAATAATAATAGTAATAATAATAATAAGACTCCTCTTATTAATTTATATTTAATATTTCCAAAATATTAAATAATAAATATTAAGCTATTTAATTTATTCTATCTCTATAGATTAAATTAAATACACTTAACTTATTATTACAATTATGCCATTTACTTCTTAAACAAATATTTTTTCTTTTACGGTGTGACCCTTTAGGTTCTCCATATTAAACCGGTTGTGAATAAATCAATTAGAACAATTTTAATCTTATTTAAATAAATAAATTAAACTATTTAATTTATTTAAATAAATAATATTTATTCTACAATAAGGGTAAGCCCCTTTAGCGATCAACGACTTTCCAGATAATATAGATTTCAACATTAATCACAAAAGAACCTTTCAGTGCATAGTTACCGTACAATTCAATCCTTCTACCATACAATGTCCCAATTAAATATAAGACATGAAATTACTGTCAAGACTTATTTTATTTAATTATATGCATTTCGATTCTCCAATGAACAACTCTGATAATGCAAATTAGAAACTTCTTTTTAATTTCATTCTACTTTGGCCAAAGACTTCTGAGTCGTCATTTATCGAATCACATAGGACATTCTCTCCTTTTATTAGAAGTGGTAGATTCTTTGTTGATCATTCACCTATCTCCATGTATAACTTATTATACCCAATCATACCCTTTGATATACCCTAAATGTCTTAAGGGACATGTCAAAGTATAACTCATTATACACAAGATACTATGATGATCTCAAGTCCAAGGATCACTTGTACTACTATCACTAGAGGAATTCCTATTGACAGGCGAGTAAAACTCCATTAGGTATTCCTTAGCGAGTCACGTTCAGTGAACTTATTCTCTAATAAGCACCTACATACTTGCTTTAGTGTCTCCACACAAATGATTATGAGATCAATCATCCTCTTCATAAGAGCAAGCAACGTATGTATTAATCTATCCGGATTCATTAATCCCCTTTTTAGTAATCCATCGATTAGGAATGATTTTAGTTTGTGAGCTATCTAGAATTTAGATCTCATTAGCATGATCAACATCATGATTCTAAAAGCATTGCTCAAAACTATGGGTTTATCGCATTTAATATAACAGCACGATGTAAATAAAGTAAAATGCCTTTAACAAACGAATAAGATTACAAAGAATATATTATATCATATCAAATATGATTGGCTTGTGTGCATACTACTTTCAACATAAAATAATTTGGGCATTATAACTGCTTGTAAAAGTATATTTTTACTAATACATACATAAAAATGAAAATTATAACCACTAGAGTATACCTCTTGTAGTTGCTAGCTTTACTTCCAATCGCGTAGTGCTTCGATGCTTCGAAAGTAATTTTTATCTCGCAATATCTCTCAGAATATAAATATAGAGTGTTTTTCCTCTTGAATTGCTCTTGAACATGGTAAGGAATGAATGAACTTAGCTTGCTATTTATAGGAAAACATAGTTTCGCTAATTGCACGTTAGGGGCTCAGCTTATTACACTTTGCACCCTAGCATATTCTTAGAATATTTTTTAAGCTCCTTAATGAAAATATCTTCCAAGCTCGACAATGCAGCTTACAATTGAACCTATCTTCTAAGCTCCTCAATGAAAATATCTCCCAAGCTCGACAATGCAGCTTGTAATTTAACCTATCTTCTAAGCTCCTCAATGAAAATATCTTCCAAGCTCGACAATGCAGATTGCAATTGAACCTATCTTTTAAGCTCCTCAATGAAAATATCTTCCAAGCTCGACAATGTAGCTTGCAATCTAAGCTCCTCAATGAAAATATCTTCCAAGCTCGACAATGCAGCTTGCAATTGAACCTATATTCTAAGCTCCTCAATGAAAATATTTTCCAAGCTCGACAATGCAGCTTGTTACCGCAAGCACAATAAATCACTTTGTCATTCTCAAGCACGACACAACAACTTGTCAAAAATAATTTGTCAGGATGCTTCTTGGTGAAATCATGGAAAGCACGACAAATCATTTTGTCAATGTAAACACGACTAAGCAGCTTAACAAAAAAAAATTTATTTGGCTTAATTCATCGTTTACACTGTAAAATCACAAAACACCTGGTTCGAAATATCATTTCGATCTTTATTAAGCACATATGTTACAAAATTCGAATCTTATTAGGGCTTAAGGTTTTAAACTTCTCGATACCTAGTTTTAGGTTTATACGTTCTAATTTTAAACATATACGATCACATTTATAAGCCTCATAAATATTCGGGGTATTACAACACGTACCATTAATGTTTTTCCTGTCAATTGTGCATCCTGTAAAATCTGCATCTGAATACCCTATTAGATCAAAGAGAGACTCCTTGGGATACCATAATTACAAATATGGAGTGCCCTTGAGGTATCTGAAAATCCTTTTAATAGCAACTAAGTGAAATTCTTTAGGATTAGCTTGAAATCTAGCACAAATACAAGTGGAGAACATTATATCAGGTCTACTCGCAGTTAAATACAAGAGAGATCCTATCATATCTCTGTATTGAGTTATATCAATACATTTATCGGATTCATCTTTATCTAGCTTGGTTGTAGAGGCCATAGGAGTCTTCATGGGAGTTGCTGATTCCATGCCATACTTCTTAAGTAGATCTTTGATGTACTTGGCTTGGTTGATGAATATTCCTTCATTAGTCTGCTTCACTTGCAGTCCAAGAAAGAAATTCAGCTCACCCATCATGCTCATTTCAAATTTACTCTGCATAAGTTTTGCAAATCTCTCACATAATTTTTCATCAGTAGAACCAAAAATAATATCATCTATATAAATTTGTACTAATAGAATCTTATCTTTGTGCTTTCTTAGGAAAAGTGTTGTGTCTACTCTACCTCTAGTAAATCCATTTTCAATTAGAAACGTAGTAAGAGTTTCATACCATGCTCTAGGTGCTTGTTTCAAACCATAGAGAGCTTTATCTAATCTATAGACATGATCTAGATGAGTTTGATTGATAAAACTTGGAGGTTATTCAACACAGACTTCTTCTTAAAGTTCACCATTTAGGAAAGCACTTTTGACATCCATTTGGAAGACTTTGAATTTCATAAAGGCTATATAAGCTAAAAACATTCTAATTACTTTCAATTTGGCAATAGGAGCAAAGGTCTCATCATAGTCGATCCCTTCTTCCTGCGAATAGCCTTTGGCCACCAGCCTTGCTTTGTTTCTAATGATCACACCAATTTCACCCATCTTATTTCTGAAGACCCATTTGGTGCCAACAACAGGATGATCTTTTGGTCTTGGAACTAGTCTCCAAACCTTGCTTCTTTCAAACCGATTTAGCTCCTCTTGCATAGCGTCAATCTAGCTTGAATCTTTCATAGTTTCTTCGATCTTTTTAGGCTCCATTTGAGAGAGAAAGCTTAGGTAGAAGCGCTCATGCTGAGAGGCAGACCTTGTCCTGACCCTGGCATTTGAATCGCCAATGATCAGATCTTGAGTGTGATCTGTTGCCCATCTTCTTCCAACTAGAACATTTGTTCTTGTGCCTTCTTATTTGAGTTCTTCAAGGTTTAGTTCTGGACCAGCATCATTGATTCGTAGAGTATTTTTTTCAGGAACTAGCTGCTTTACGATTTCCTGGTCTGGCACTACGATCGACGGGTCTGGCTCTGCGACTTCAGCATCTGCAATCGTAGGGCTCGAATGCTCTGTGATCGTAGGGTCCAACTCAACGACCTTATCAAAAGTTACGCCTTTCTTTGGATTTCCTAAATCAGATTCATCAAAGATTATATGAATAGAAACTTCAACGCTCAATGATTTCTTATTAAACAATGTATAAGCTTTGTTGTCCATAGAGTATTCAAGAAATATTCCTTCGTCTGACTTGGGCTGAAACTTAGTTAAGTATTTCTTGTCATTGTTGAGGATGTAGCATGAGCAGCCAAAGACATGAAAATAGCTGATATTTGGCTTTCTTCCTTTCCATAACTCAAGGGTGTTTTCTTGAACGTAGAGTGAATTAATGATCTGTTCTAAGTGTAGTAAGCAGTGCTGACAACTTTTGCCTAAAAATATTCAGGAATGTTGGTTGTTGCTAGAAGTGTTCTTCCTGCTTCGATCAAGGTTCTGTTCTTCCTCTCAACCACTCCATTTTGTTGAGGAGTTCTTGGTGTTGAGAAGTTATGATGAATTTCATTATCTCCACATAACTGATCCATCTCAGAAAAGTCGAATTCTCTTCCATGATCACTTCTTATTGCCTTGATCTTCTCACCCTTCTCATTCATAATCAACTTGAACAATCTTATCAACTGATTGCTAGTATCATCTTTAGATCTTAAGAAGAATACCCATGTGTACCTGGTGTAGTCATCTACTATGACTAGTGAGCATCTTTTGCCGCCAAGACTAGTAGTTGGTATTGGCTCAAATAATGCTAGTTTTGTATATAATGCGAACACGCAATCAAATTACATAAATAAAGCGGAAGCGCGATAAAATCATATTTTAAAAGTTTTCATACAAACCATCATCATGATCTTTCTTTATGCACAATTATTAATTAAACGAAAGAGATGGAGAATAAGAATTATACTCTTGTAGAATTGTAGCTTCCTCAGGTACAAGTTCAACTCCAATTCCTTTACGTTCTCCTTGAATTCCACCGATGCCACCCAAGTGTTTGGCCTCTAGAGGTGATCCACCAAGGAATAATACTTGTTCAAGAAGATGGGTGTTGGCAAAACTCTAGTTTCTATCTCTATAGAAATTGTAAGTACTCTCCACAATTCTTATACAAGAGTGTGTAACCCTAATCTATGATAAGACTTCTCTTATTTATAGATGTAGGAAAAACCCTTCCCTAAACTATTTAGGATTAGAGTTTCTATTCTAATTAAACTCATTTAATTAAATTAAACTCCTAATCTAATTAGGAATTCATGAGAGAGTACTTCTATTAATTAATTCTCAATCCCTATTAGGAATTAAATAATAGTAATAGTAATAATAATAATAAGACTCCTCTTATTAATTTATATTTAATATTTTCAAAATATTAAATAATAAATATTAAGCTATTTAATTTATTCTATCTCCATAGATTAAATTAAATACACTTAACTTATTATTACAATTATGTCATTTACTTCTTAAACAAATATTTTTCTTTTGTGGTGTGACCCTTTAGGTTCTCCATATTAAACCGGTTGTGAATAAATCAATTAGAACAATTCTAATCTTATTTAAATAAATAAATTAAACTATTTAATTTATTTAAATAAATAACATTTATTCTATAATAAGGGTAAGCCCCCTTAGCGATCAACGACTTTCCAGATAATATAGATTTCAACATTAATCACAAAATAACCTTTCAGTGAATAGTTACCGTACAATTTAATCCTTCTATCATACAATGTCCCAATTAAATATAAGACATGAAATTACTGTCAAGTTTTATTTTATTTAATTATATGTATTTCGATTCTCAAATGCACAACTCTAAATAATGTAAATTAGAAACTCCTTTCTAATTTTATTCTGTCTTGGCCAAAGACTACTGAGTTGTCATTTATCGAACCACATAGGACATTCACATCTTTTACTAGATGAGGTAGATTCTTTGTTGATCATTCACCTATCTCTATGTACAACTTATTATACCTAATCATACCCTTTGATATATCCTAAAGGTCTTAAGGGACATGTCAAAGTACAACTCATCATACACAAGATACTATGATGATCTCAAGTCTAAGGATCACTTGTACTACTATCACTAAAGGAATTCCTATTGACAGTCGAGTAAAACTCCATTAGGTATTCCTTAGCGAGCCACGTTCAGTGAATTTATTCTCCAATAAGCGCCTACATACTTGCTTTAGTGTCTCCACACAAATGATTATGAGATCAATCATCCTCTTCCTAAGAGCAAGTAACGTATGTACTAATCTATCCGGATTCACTAATCCCCTTTTTAGTAATCCAACGATTAGGAACTATTTTAGTTTGTGAGCTATCTAGAATTTAGATCTCATTAGCATGATCACCATCATGATTCTAAAAGCATTGCTCAAAACTATGGGTTTATCACATTTAATATAACAACACAATGTAGATAAGTAAAATGCCTTTAATAACTGAATAAGATTATAAAGTATATGTTACACCATATCAAATATGATTGGCTTGTGTGCATACTACTTTCAATCTCCCACTTGC
Organism: Aralia elata; assembly: GCA_034770075.1. Classification (NCBI taxonomy): domain Eukaryota; kingdom Viridiplantae; phylum Streptophyta; class Magnoliopsida; order Apiales; family Araliaceae; genus Aralia; species Aralia elata. The sequence goes on along the minus strand of JAVJAP010000249.1, from coordinate 345,916 downwards.
ACTAAAGTCAATCGCTATGGTATCTAATACCCTTTTTCTCTAAGTAACGATCATCTTGTTGTTGGATAAAGCTTCAGTAAATGGATATGCAATGTTATTCTTGAGAGTCCACTATCTCTATAGTGACTTCTTCTCTTTCAATGATTTCTCTAATCAAATGAAAGTGTCGCAACACATGTTTGAATCCAAGATGAGACTTAGGAACTATTCCTAGTTCTGTAATGAACTTTTCATCCAAACAATCAACCGACAGCTTCATTTACAGCTATATACTTTGTCTTTGTCACTAAATCAGTAACTCTTTGCTGTTTGGAACCTTTTCAATTCACTGCACCACCATTCAAGGTAACGATTTACCCTAAAGTGAATTTGTTATCGTCTTGGTCAGTCTAAAAAACTTGAGTCTGTTTAGCTCTCTAGTTTTAATTCAGACCTACCATGAATCATGATCACATCTTCAGTACCGGTTAAGTACTTAAAGATGTTTATCACTGTCTTACAGTGATCTTCTCTAGAATATGACTGATCAACATCAGGCCTTGTATATTCATTGCATACATGATAGTAACTCATGCGATCTCTTTTTTATTGAGGACAATTTAAAGAGATACACTTCATGGTTCATGATCATAAGACCTCTCTTGGAGTTTGACATGCTAAACGCCTTTAGCATCGAATGAATATACATTTCTTGGGTTAAGCCGAGCATCCTTTTAAATCTATCTATATAGATTTATATCCCCAATTTATAGGATGCTCCTCCCAAGTTATTCATAGAGGAATGTTTAGACAATTTTATCTTTACTGATTGTAGCATTGGTGTGTTATTCCTTATCAGTAGTATATCAACATATAATACTAGGAATGTTACAGTGCTCCCACTGACCCTTTTTTACACACTAGGTTCATTCTCGTTTTTGATAAAATCAAACTCTTTTGATTGTCTCATCAAAACGAATATTCCATCTTTGAGAAGCTTACTTTAATCCATAAATGGATCATTGTAGCTTAAAACACGATTTGCTTCAACCTTTGAAACAAATTCCTCTTGCTGTATCATACATACATTCTCCTCAAGTCTTCATTAAGGAAGGACGTCTCCACATCCATTTTGCCAAATTTCGTAATAAGCTGCAATCACAAACAAAATCTAAATGGACTTGAGCATTACCCGGTAATAAAGTTTTATCACAATCAACTCCTTGACTTTATTTGAAATCTTTTAAACAGGTCTGGTCTTATAGGTCTCCACCTTGCCATTTGCCCCAGTCTTTCTCTTAAAGACCCATATACACCCTTTAGGCACTATGCCTTTCGGTGGAGAAAGCAGAGTCTATACTTGGTTCTCATACATGGAGTCCATTTTAGATTTCATGGCCATCTGCCATTTCTCTGAGTGTTTACTACTCATAGCCTCATCGTATATAACTGATCATCATCCTCTATGATGCGTACCTCATCATCATCCTCTATGATGAATCCATACCTCCTAGGTATCTTCGGTACTCTTTCAGATTTACGATTTGGTTGTTGTATAATACGTTTATTTACAGGTTCCTCGATTTGATTAAAAATGCTTTGTGGTTCTTGAACTCCTTCAAGATCTATTATCCTCCCACTAATTCCTTCAATGATAAACACCTTTATCCTAGAAGGCAACGTGTTTCACAACAAACACCTTTTGCTTAGTAGGATTATAGAACTCTTATCCTAAACTTACTTTAGGAAGTTCCACAAATCTGCACTTGTCAGATTTTTGTCCCAAGCTTATCCTTTTGAAACCGTTTCACATAAGCTGGACAACCCCTTATCTTAACATACTTAAGACTAGGAATCCTACCTATCCATAACTTTTATGGAGTCTTGGGGCTAGATATTGAGGTTATCTTATTTTGTAGATATGCAGCCGTTTCTAGGGCATAACCCCAGATGAATACTGAAATGTCGGTAAAAATCATTATAGACCGCACCATATCCAAAAAGGTACAATTTCTCCTTTTAGATACACTAATTAATTATTGCGTATCAGGAGGTGTCCATTATGAGAAAATACCATTTTGAGATGATCTAGAAACTTATTGCACAAGTATTGCTTCCTCGATCTAATCAAAGAATCTTAATACTTTGTCAATTTGTTTCACTTCTGAATTCTTTGAACCTTTCAAATGATTCAGACTTGTATTTCATCAAATACACATATTCAACTCTTTTCTTTTACTAGTTTGTTCAATTTGTAAAATTATTTGTTATGTAAGTCAAGTTTACAAAGTCCATCAAGTAATCTTCTAGTTTCAAGCAAAACATTATCATTATAAATAGAACAACAATTGTTCTTAAATATAATACCAGAACCTTCCTTGTCCAACAACGAAAGTAATAATGTTTCTAAAGAGAACTGGAACATAATAACAACTTATTAACTTAATAGACTTGCCCGTAGGCAACGCTAAACTATAAGTTCCTACGGCTAATGTAGCAACCATTGCTTTATTCCCCACATGTAAGATTACTTACTTTTTGTTTAGCTTTCTACTTCTGCTTAGTCTCTGCATTGGATTACATACGTGAGAACTATTGTCGGTATCCAATACCCAAGTAGAACCTTGACTTACAAAAAAATTTATTTCAATCATGAACAAATCTATATCTATAACCGAAGCTTCACGAAGCTTCACTAAGCTTCTTCTGGTTAGCCTCTGTAAAATTCTCCTTACAGTTTCCTTTCCAGTGTCCAGACTTATTGCAGTGAAAACAAATTTCTTTGCTATCCGCATCAGTTTTTTTTGTTCTTATTATCCTTTATTTTTGCCTTTTCCTTATATCTTCTTTGAATTATTCTTCTTTTCAAAAGATCCTTTAGCCCCTACCAGTAAGACTTGGTCTTTCTTGGTTGAAAAATGACTCTCTACAGTTTTCAACATGTTTAAGCAACTCAGGCAGGCTGACATATAGCTTATTCATGTGAAAATTCACAACAAATTGTAAGAAAGAGTCCGAAAATGATTGCAAGATCAAATCTTGGATCAACTCTCCATCCATGACAAAACCCTGTTGTCCTAATTGTTCAATCGAATTGATCATTTTAAGGATATGTGTTTGTACTGTAGTGCCATTGGTCATTCTAGATCGGAAGAACTCCTTAGATATCTTATATCTAGTAGTCCTACTTTCTTCACCATTCAACTCCTTGAAGTGCAGGAGTATAGTAGGAGCATCCATAGTTTCATACTGACGCTGAAGCTCGTTACTCATGGATGTGAGCATGATGTATTGAGCCAACTGTGCATCATCTTGCCACTTTCTAAAAGTAGCAATTTCTTCCTCAGAGGCATTATCTGCAACCATTGCAGGGATAGGCGTATTAAGGATATAAGATAGCTTTTCAGCCTTGAGAACTATTCTCATATTCCTTAACTAGTCAGTGTAATTCGATCCGGTTAATTAGCATCTAATATGCTACGCAGTGATAGTGAATTATACATTGTAAAATTCTGTTAAATGAATTTGTAATTTAACAACATTTTATCATAAATTCATTTTATTAATTACCAAAATAAATTAGGTCTTTACTTAAATTGGTATCTCCCACTATTTTCATCAAACTATATTACCCTCAATATATAGTTCGGCAAATCTAATTAAAGATTTGCTAGTGAGAATAAAGATCTCATTTCAAATGTATATAGTCTTGTGTGTGCACAACAAACTATATATAAATAAATAGGTAGACAACTATTGTCAATTTCATCACTACGTTCCTTGTATTTTGCCTCTTAGATTATAATGGTCAAGTGTGTGCACATCCGAACTAAAATAATCTAAGTTAAGTCCAACCTAGTACTTTCATAAATGTGAAGAGAAAAAGACCACCCTTGTGTGTGCACAACAAAGCAGTAATGTTCAATTCCTTAATAAGCATCAAATGTGATAAAACATCATCTTAAATATTTAATACTCGCCTTGTGTGTGCACAACAAACTCATATTAAATATTTAATACTCTATCGCTTTACCATGCTAGAAGGCGACGTTCGATATTCCAAATATCTTTCAACGCTTAGGACTTAATATGATTTCTTTGAGGGGTTTGTTATTATTTGTCTCATCTTGTTTAGCGCGCATGCACACACACACACACACACACACACACACACACACACACACACACACACACACACATATATATATATATATATATATATATTATGCATCATATTATTTAACATGCGAAGCATGTTGTATAATATAATATATATATATATATATAGTAATCATGCACATATAGAATATTATATTCTACCCGGATTGATTATGAACTTTTATTCTAGTTTAGTTCACTAGAGCCACCAAGTGAACCAAAAGTTCAAACCTAGGGTGAAAGAATTAAAAACTATTACATTTAAACCCGGGTTCCATTACAAACGGGTCTTCAAGCGCTCCTTGCTCCTTTGTGTCCAATTCTTCAAAATAATTCTAACTAGTCCTATTACATGAACTATTTAAAATAAATAAAAACTTTGATCAGCAGTCAAGGGGAAGTACATAGGAGGAGGATAGAATTTACATCAAGAAAAACTAGAGAAGACGAGGTACGCAGACCCCATTTATAAAACTCATTCATTCAAACATCCTCTAAAATAAATCCAATCACACATTGGTCAATAGTCCATAATCAATCCCATTTATTATGACACATGTCTCTATATGCATCAATAAATAACATTCATCTCATGAATAATAAAACCATTCCATATATGCATTGATATCATTTAATGGGCAATATTAGTTAGTATAAAATCCAATTTCAACTCCAATTAGTTATCATGGAATCCAATTACAACTCTAATTAGTTATCATGAAATCCAATTCCAATTAAAATAAACTTCTTTATTTTAATCCTATTCCAAATCAAAATAAACTCTTTTATTTTAATTTATCCAATTTTGAATAAAAATAAACTTCTTTATTTTTTAATCAAATTTCAAATCAAAATAAATTTCTTTATTTTAATTTACAAAAATAAAAAATAAAAAATAAAAAAATGAGGTCAACACTTGATCATAATTTTTAAAAAAAAATAATCAAACAAGCCTTTAAGTCAAATTTCAAACCCAGAATTATATAGTTTAAATATTAAACATTTTGATTCATAATCAAAAGTGATTCTGCTGTAGTGGTAAGACTTCTAACATATGACCAATAGGTCAAAAGTTCAAAACATTCTAACCCCAAATTAATTATTTTATTTTTAAAGGTTGACCAGTCAGCGCCACATCAGCAGTCAACAGTTGAACAGTCAGCGCCACATCAGCAGCCAGTGTCACGTCATCAGTTGACCAGTCAACGGTTAACGTTTGACCATTGACTTTGACCAACGTTTTTTTTTTGAATTTTTTTTTTAATAAAAATAAATAAAATAAAATAATTTTACACAAACAGTTATGCCCAATTAAATTGTTCTAAACACATATCAATGTATATACAAAATCAAAATAATTAATAATTCGTATAAAGTTTGGCTCTTGATACCACTGTTAGTTTTGTATATAACGCAAACATGCAATCAAATTACATAAATAAAGTGGAAGCGCGATAAAATCAGATTTTAAAAGTTTTCATACAAACCATCACCATGATCTTTCTTTATGCACAATTATTAATTAAACGAAAGAGATGGAGAATAAGAATTATACCCTTGTAGAATTGTAGCTTCCTTAAGTAGAAGTTTAACTCCAATTCCTTCGCGTTCTCCTTGAATTCCACCGATAAAATTTCTTCCTTTGATCAACGTTAGCCACCCAAGTGTTTGGCCTCTAGAGGTGATCCACCAAGGAATAATACTTGTTCAAAAAGATGGGTGTTGGCAAAACCCTAGTTTCTATCTCTATAGAAATTGTAAGTACTCTCCACAATTCTTATGCAAGAGTGTGTAACCCTAATCTATGATAAGACTTCTCTTATTTATAGATGTAGGAAAAACCCTTCCCTAAACTATTTAGGATTAGAGTTTCTATTCTAATTAAACTCCTTTAATTAAATTAAACTCCTAATCTAATTAGGAATTCATGAGAGAGTACTTCTATTAATTAATTCACAATCCCTATTAAGAATTAAATAATAGTAATAGTAATAATAATAATAAGACTCCTCTTATTAATTTATATTTAATATTTTCTAAATATTAAATAATAAATATTAAGCTATTTAATTTATTCTATCCCCATAGATTAAATTAAATACACTTAACTTATTATTACAATTATGTCATTTACTTCTTAAACAAATTTTTTTTTTTACGGTGTGACCCTTTAGGTTCTCCATATTAAACCGGTTGTGAATAAATCAATTAGAACAATTCTAATCTTATTTAAATAAATAAATTAAACTATTTAATTCATTTAAATAAATAACATTTATTCTACAATAAGGGCAAGCCCCATTAGCGATCAACGACTTTCCAGATAATATAGATTTCAACATTAATCATAAAAGAACCTTTCAGTGAATAGTTGTCGTACAATTTAATCCTTCTACCATACAATGTCCCAATTAAATATAGGACATGGAATTACTGTCAAGTCTTATTTTATTTAATTATATGTATTTCGATTCCCAAATGCACAACTCTAAATAATGCAAATTAGAAACTCCTTTCTAATTTCATTCTGCCTTGGCCAAGGACTACTGAGTTGTCATTTATCGAATCACATAGGACATTCACATCTTTTACTAGATGAGGTAGATTCTTTGTTGATCATTCACCTATCTCCATGTACAACTTATTATACCCAATCATACCCTTTGATATACCCTAAAGGTCTTAAGGGACATGTCAAAGTATAACTCATCATACACAAGATACTATGATGATCTCAAGTCCAAGGATCACTTGTACTACTATTACTAGAGGAATTCCTATTGACAGCCGAGTAAAACTCCATTAGGTATTCCTTAGCAAGCCACGTTCAGTGAACTTATTCTCCAATAAGAGCCTACATACTTGCTTTAGTGTCTCCACACAAATGATTATGAGATCAATCATCCTCTTCCTAAGAGCAAGCAACGTATGTACTAATCTATCCGGATTCACTAATCCTCTTTTTAGTAATCCAATGATTAGGAACGATTTTTGTTTGTGAGCTATCTAGAATTTAGATCTCATTAGCATGATCACCATCATGATTCTAAAAGCATTGCTCAAAACTATGGGTTTATCACATTTAATATAACAACACAATGTTGATAAAGTAAAATGCCTTTAATAACCGAATAAGATTACAAAGTATATGCTACATCATATCAAACATGATTAGCTTGTGTGCATACTACTTTCAAATAAATCCATGTGTAGTAGCTACATGGGCCTCACATTTGAATTTGCTACTTTACTTTTGAATGAGCTCCTCGTTTGCTTTCCAAGCTAATAGGCCTTGCATGGTCTTTCTTTGACATAACTCAGCTTTGGCAAGCCTGTAACTAGATCTTTGGTTATGAGCGATGGGATAATCTCTTATGTCACAGCTAGCTTACATCTTTAGAGGCTTTGGAAAAGAAGCAAGTTGTTTATTAGGAACTGAGCCTAGAGATATTAACCACATAAACATTTCCTTCTCTAGATCTTGTTAGCTTTAATAAGTTAGATTTCAGGTCTCGAACTTGACACTGGTTATTGAGGAAGATGGCTTGATGCCCTTTATCACATAATTGACTAATGCTCAGCAAATTGTGCTTCAGTCCATCAATATAGTCAACCTTACTAAACGAAACTACTCCATTTCCAATTGAACTATAGCCTTTGGTTTTTTCAGAGTTGTTGTCTCCAAAGACAACTACTAGGCCATCTTTAACTTTGAAGCTTGACAGAAGAGCCTTATTTCCAATCATGTGCCTGGAGCATCCACTATCAAGATATCAAATAGACTCAGTGGAGCTTGGTGCCTACATTTAAGATCATTCTTTATTTTGGTACCCATACAAACTTGGGTCCTTCTTTGTTAATGCAGTTTGGTACCTATATCTGCTTGACTTTGGGTTTCTTATAAAATAAAGAATGATAATTACTATAGCACATTGCAGCTTTATGATCATACTTATGGAAGTTATAGCATTTGATATTAAGCATGTGTGAGTGTGTATGCATAGGTCTTCTTATTTGCTACTCATGTGATTTAGCTATTCTTCTAGACTTGAATTCCCTCTGCCGCCAAATTGTTCGATGATTTTGTAGTTTCGTAGAGTAAAAACCAATTCTATGATTTTTGCCTAATTGATTCGTAGAGTTAATTTTACTTGACTCTACGAACTTTTGGGGCATGATCGTAGACTTTGACTTACTCTTCTGTTTTACAAATCTAAGACCAGTATGTGACCTGTTGTTTTTGGAAACAACAATCTGATCTGCAGAGTTTGAACTTCTTTGACTTATTGGCTTAGTGATTTTTGTGGATTTCACAACAAAATATTTTTATTAAAATGAGAAGCATTTTTATTGATTTCCTTTGATTTTTCCACACTTGGAACTAAAGAAGAATTTTCAAATCCTAATCCAGATCTGTCAGAGACAGACCTTTCACTTTAAATTAATGAATCTATTGATATAGAAGAACGATTCCACATGGATATTGTCTTCTCTAGATCCTCTAATTTAGAAGTTAGAATTAACTCTCTTTAAGCAGTTAGTTCAGTCATTTTTCTGAGGTTTACATTTTCAGCCTCAAGATTAACAAAAGAGGCAGCACTACGCAGAGCAGTTTCTAACTCTATGAGGGCTTTCTCTTTCTCCTTTTAAAGAAGAGAATGATCCTTTGATAGAACTCTAAATGATTTAATATAAAGATGCAAATCTGAAGTTATATCTTGCAATGCAATTCTAAGATCATCAATATATATATTAATAAAGTTAAAATCAAATACCTCACTGATGTCAATTTTTCGACAATTAGTGGATTTGCTTGACTTTTCTTTTATAGCCATTAGACTAAGTTTGTCCCATTGAGATCCTTCATCATCACTAGAATCTGAACTGGAGCTACATTCTGACTCACTCCATGACCTTTCAGCTTTGTGCCTGAATACCATCTTGTTTGAGTCATTAGAGGTGGGAACCAGCTCTGTTTGAATGCATACAAATTTGAGCATCATCCAGATATTCATCTATAGCATCCATATATTCCTGCAGATGAACATCCCAGTGAGCAAATTTTTTTTCATTAAATAAGGATGACACTTTTTCACTACCAAACTCAGAACCGTTTTTAAAATGTGTCATATGATCAACTCAAAGTGTTTAACCTTTAAATGTTTGTGAGAACCTGCTCTGATGCCACTTGTTGTTTCCCAGAGGCACGAATAGATCTAGAAGGGGGTTAAATAGATCCTTTAAAACTTTTTTCTTTTCAAATTAGAGGATGATTACTGGATAATTAATATGTTCAATTAAATTAGCACAGCGGAATATTAGATAAAAAAATCCCCCTTAAAGATTTAATAAAATCTCAGTTCTAACTTTAATATATGTGAAGATTAACCACTCAATAGATATAACAATTTATAGTAGTTAATAACAGAATGTAAATGCTTAAAGTAAATGACACAGGATGTTTTAAGTGGTTCGGAGACTGAATAACTCCTAATCCACTCTTCCACTCTACAAGCAGGATATCCATTAAGGATAAGGTTACTATGACCATTTACAACTGAATCACTGAGATTCCTTCAAGTCTCTTCGACTTGGGATTCAGATACTTATTCTAGGCCACTTAGACCTTTTTAAGTTTCTTCAACTTGGTATTCGGACACTTAGCCCAAGACACTTGGACCTCTTCAAGTTTCTTCAACTTGGCAAAGTGGACACTTAGTCCCAGATCACTAAGATCTCTTCAAGTTCCTTGAACTTGGTATAATGGTCACTAAGACCAAGTGAATCACAAATGAATGTTGATTGCATTTGAGGTGCTGCTAAGCTTTTCAATGATGCTTGACTTTTTCTTGTACTTAGCAGCTTTGAACTTGTACTGAGTCATAGAATAGAGCTTTTGATAATTTTGCAGAGGTTCAACCTTTTGTTCTTGGTGATTTGTACTTAGATTGAATCCTCGTACCTTTAGAAATTGTCCCGTTGGTGCATTTAATATTCTGCTCTATGATATTCTCTAACAACTGATTTTAGAGTAGGTAGACATATTGCTTTCGGCTCTGTAAACGTCCCATTAAGTTATAGACTCTTCTACCATATTTTAGTGATGTCACATCTTCATTCTAGCTGTTTAGATATAGCTTCATATTGATCCTCTTTCTGAATTTAAAGATGGTGAGAAATGTTCTTAAAATCTTTGCTCTGCTCTAAAATTATCAGTTATATGACAGTTCTGACATGCTCTTCAAACTTAACTTGATCATTGAGTTTGCTAAAGTACATAGAGTCTTGACTAGCTTCACTCGACGTTCTGCTCTATGATTGATGGGGCAGTTCTACGATCTGCTCTACGATGGTCGAGGTAACTTAATGATCTGCTATACGATAGCCTTGTTAGCTCTACGATCTGTTCTACGAATTTCAGAAGTACTTCAACTATCTGCTCTACGAATATCTCTTTATACTGCTGTAGCAGACTTTGCGAACTTCTCTTTCTTTACTGCGATCTCAGCTTTCATTTTACGATTCCGAAGGCAGCTCTACGATCTTCGTAGACTATGATTCCATTTTCAACTCTGAGATAACGTTGCAGTTTCAGCAATCTTTCTTCTGATGCTCAATAAATGCATAGAGTACTCTGCTAACATCTTTCACATTACAAGTAGGCAGAGTCACTCTACAATCTGCTTCAAGATTACATAGGCAACTTCATTATCTGCTCGACGATTGCACAGATAACTCTACTATCTGCTCGACGATTCTGATTTGAACTTCATTCTTGCTTTATGATCATCTGACAGCTGAACTACAAACTCAAGACTTACTCTGCGAACATAATTTGTCTTTACAGACAGGCAGGGTAACTCTACGATCGATTTGATTATATCAACTATACATCAGATCATCTCAAAGGATCAACCTAACAAGTTTGATCGTTCTATTCTAAGTCTTTGTACAATATTTCTCATTTAAGGACTTTAGAAAATTTACTTGAACACATATACATTAATCACTTTTGCATCATCAAATTATTCATCATGGAATCTAACAGAATAAAAATATGAGTAGAATCTGAGCAAGGTTATGCTCATCTAGTTTAAGATTCAAACTACTCGAATTCTCGATTGTGATTCGATTCATACTTGATTGATACAAATTCGATTAGATACTCGATACATTCTCTTATAATATATACAAAATTAAATCAAATTAGAAAAATTAATTAATTATTATTATTTTATTTTATTTTTAATTTTAATTGTGGTTTAAAATTTGTAAAGTATAATAGTAAATATATTTTCTTATTTTTAAGTAAAATAATAAATTCAATTTATAATTATATTTATTATAAAGCTAGTTATTATGTGGATACTCGAATTCGAGCTTAATTCGATCCGAGTCAGATCGAATTCGAGTAATAAATATTCGAGTTGAGTCGAATCTAAGTAGAATTTTTCAAATACAATTCGAATTCGAGTCGAATTTGAGTATAAATTTAACATTTCGAGTCGAATTCGAGCAGTTTTCTGTTCGCTTCGATTCAACTCGTTTACACCCTTAGTTGCATACCAAGTTACCAACTACGTACAAGTTTCAATGTGTTTCATTTCTTGGTCAAAGTGTATAGTCCTATATTTCCATATATATAACATTGTATCCTATATAGGGTATACTGTATATACATATTTTGAAAATTTTAAAACTGATAAATAAACAATAAGATAAACTTTACTTCTTCTTTTTTTGTATATTTAATATATATCAAACAACTTTTTTAATATTTATTAATGTATTTAATTATTAAATGCATAAGTTTTTAATATAATACTCTCCGTTCCAAAAAAAATATAAGTTTTGTTATATTTTAAAATAGAGAAAGTATATAATAATCATTTAATATAATATATAATATTTATTAATACACATATATTTAATACATAATTATGACGTCATTAGTTCAATAACGGTTGGACCGGTGGTTGAATCAGTGACCCATCTACCCGGTAATTATTCCGGTTCGATGACCGAATTGAATCTGAAAATATGGTTATACATATACATATATATATATATAAGTATTTATATTATTTATAAACCTGTATTAATTAACTATTAAAATATGATTAATATATATATATAACCATCAAAATATTTATCGCTATAAATATAAGGCGGGTGCGGGGCAGGTTCGGGACGTGTAGTATATATAATATATCTGTACCCCATTTTAAATTTGTTGAGTTCTAATAATGAGTAGGGCTAGTTGCACCCCTTACTTTCTCATTCACACCTCATAGTTCACCAAAAAACTCTAGGCTAATAAACACCCCATGGCGCGAACATTTGCTCAACTCCCTCTTTCCCCACTATTCTTCTCTCTTGCTCTCTGTTTCCTCTCTCTCCCCCACTACCACCACATTGTATCAATGGACGACGAGGATTACCAGGTCGATCCAGACTATGGAGACTTCACCGACGAAGAGATGGAGTACCCAAAAGACCTGGTAAGTTTCATCCTTCATCTTTGTCTTCTCTGGTTTGAAATGACTAGTTCGTCTAGGGTTTAGTTAAAATGCCCACTGCATATTCTCTAAGGGGTAATGTACCAGTGGAGATCAACCAGAGGATGTTGGTATTTGGCTACATAAACGGGTCACACTTTGTAAGGATGGAGCTTATTCCAGATTGTCCAATCCCTCCGGTCTCAAAAATGTGGTATGATCATCACCATGCAAGTGCCTCAGGATGGAGAGAGTTATTTTCTTCAAGGATGGAGAAGTTCAAGATGCTTACCTCTTCCACTAATTGCGAAACAACAACTGTTGAGTTCATCGATTGATGCAAGTGTTTAGTTCTTAGTTATTTAGCTTACTTTTGTTGTTGAATGCTTAGGCTTTAATGACCAGTTCATGTAAAAACTTAATTCTCAGTTCATATAAAAGGTTTTTGCTCTGTTTTTGTAGTTCTACTGTATTTGGGGTATCTTTGATTTTTTTTGAAAAAAATATGAAAAAGGGGTGTACTCAAAATCTTATGGTTTTTAATGGGATTTTTTAACTATGGGGTGTGAATGGGAAAATGAGGGGTGCAACTAGCCCCACCCTAATAATATCTGTCACATTAAATTCGGATTCGGATAATAGTCCGCCAGTTTGGCTGTAAATAATCATCCCTACAAGAGAAAAGAGTTGAACTCGACCATTTGAACTAATTGAAAAAATGTTAGACCACGGTTCTCTTACTAGGTCAAGTAATCTGAAATCCAAAATAAGATGCCTATTTTTCCTCCTAATCATCAACACAATTGGGCGAATTGTGCTCTGCATAATTATTTTTTGTTGGCCATTTGATTGTACCAAGTAGCCAAAAGATACAATAGTTGTAAGGATAATGTTAAGAGTCTTAAATTTTTGATTTTAAATGAGTCTTAAATGATATAATATTTAATATTTTAATGATACTTTATGCAAGGGTATAATCAGGAACTTGAGTGGGAAGGAGTCAAAACATTTATGAATTTTTTTAGGCAAAACTAATGATTTAACCATTGTAGTTGTCACGTTTTACCGAATACACTACTGGACTTTTAATTTTTCAAATTACCCCATTAAACTAATTAAAATAGTTAAATTGGACCTTTCCGTTACAAAAATTGGATGGACGTTAAATTACTTCAGTTTTTTCCTACGTGGCAGTAAAGAAATAAAACTAAAAAGAAATATATACTCATGTGGAAATTCCATCGTGGCAATGTAAAAAAAAATAAAAAATTAAAAAAATGACATAGAAAATAAAAGGCACCACAAATTTTTTATATTTTTTTTTGCTAAAGAAAAAAAATTTAATTTTTTTTGACTCATTTTTAACATTTTAATGTTTTAAAAAGGGTAAAAACGTAATAAAACACAACAAAATAACTCTATCATCTTCTTCTTCCCCTGCTTCATGTCCTTCCCGAGGTGATTTCTGGTCTTGTTACTTTTTAATCAATTTTTTCTTGGTGGGCGGAACCATTGCATCTCGGGTTCCTTTTCTCTCTCCTTTCCCTAGTCTTCAAGGGTGATTCTGGGCAGATTAAGAGGGCTACTCGTTTCTCCTTTTGAGTGTGTCGGGATTTGGTTTGAGATTAGATCCTTTCTTACTATGTTTTCTGTCTGCCAAAATTTGATTTGAGTTGTTTTTCTGCTGTTTGGGCGATCTTTCTAGAATCGTTTGCATGTTCTATCTTTGTTTTATCGTTTTTGGTTTTGGGTTCCGATGGTTCTGAGTTTATGTTAGCGCTACTGCCTCCAGATGAGGTTTGATCTGGTTTTGATTCTGCTATCGCCGGCTGAGATTTCTGGCCTTTTAATGCGTTTTGATTAATGGTTTCGCTGTTTCGTTTCATTGTGCTGAATTGATTCATCATGTTTCAAACTGTATGATTAGTCCGTCTGGGTTAGTCATGAGATTATGATGGTGATTCATGGAGTTTTCCGTAAGACTACGGCGGTTTCAGATGTCCTTGGTTTGGTAAGGGCGCGTTTATGCGTTTTGATTTTGGGATTTTTCCTAGAAGAAATAAAAGAGGAAGATGGGGGAAATATGAAGAAAAAGCACACTGAACACATGTATTTGATTTTGTTTTGATTTTTTTTAATGTTTACTTATTAATGTTGTCTTTTTATTAAGGAAAATATGTTTAGTTTGTCAGGGAGTATATTTAATTGATTTAAATTTGATTTATCTTGATAAATAAATTTGATTTGATGAATGAAAAATATTTTAATTTTATTAGTTTTTGTTATGCTTTATTATGTTTTAAAAAGGGCATTAAAATGTTAAAAATGAGTCAAAAAAATTAAAAAAAAAAATTCTTTAGCAAAAAAAAAAAAAAAATATAAAAAATTTGTGGTGCCTTTTATTTTCCATGTCATTTCTTTAATTTTTTATTTTTTTTTACATTGCCACGATGGAATTTCCACATGTGTATATATTTCTTTTTAGTTTTATTTTTTTACTGCCACGTAGGAAAAAACTGAAGTAATTTAACGTCCATCCAATTTTTGTAACGGAATGGTCCAATTTAACTATTTTAATTAGTTTAATGGGGTAATTTGAAAAATTAAAAGTTCAGTAGTGTATTCGGTAAAACGTGCCAACTACAATGGTTAAATCATTAGTTTTGCCAATTTTTTTACTTAATAAAAATATTCATGAAGTACATATAACACTACAATTTATAATAATTTTGCTTTTTTAAGTAGGAGTATAAGGTAGATTTTGAAAAAGGAGAAATCACAACAAAAAGCTACTACTAGGCCGATTGGGAGATAAAGAGAAAGGCTCCAAGTGAAACTTTTAATTTTTATTTTATTTATTTAATTTTAAAAATTACTAATGAGTTTTGATATGTATTGAAACATAAAAATTAATTTTATGTGTTATTTGGATTCTAATATAGTTCTTTCTCTATTCTAAATTATAAGAAAAGTCAATTCAAAATATTTCAAAACTCAATAATAATCTTACGTTTTGGAAAGGAGAAAGTATAAGTTTAGTTTAAAAATATGAGCCACTATTATAAAAACAAATAAATTATACAATTGAGAAGGGTTCAATATAAATTACTAACAAAATATACAAGTAATATTATATACTATGTAAAAACAAATAAAAGTATGTGGGGATTGCCTCCGCCTATCCCAACGTGGCTCCGCCTTCGGCTCTATGGCATTACAATCATATAAAATATACTCAACTAATGTTAATTATAATGACATATTATTTAAGTATTTTTTAAGATAAAAACTATGAAACCCTAACATTACCCTAATTGTAATATTTACATTTAGAATTGAGTTTATGTCATACGTAAACCACCTGATTTGATAATTGAATCCTCTACGGTCTCCATTAACCCTTTTGTCCATTTTCTGTAAACACTTTTTTGTTGTTGTTGGTAATTTTAAGATGTGTTCGTTAACACTTTTTTTTTATTTATTATTTTTATTATTTTCAACAACACAAATTCAAATCTTTTGGTATTTTTTCAAAAATAAAATTACCTTTGCCCTTTGTCAAAATAAAAAATGATTAGAAAATTTCGTATATAGTATTAGTTTCATTTTCGTCAAAGACAATTAATATGTACACGATCCGAGTGTGAAGTGAGATTTACAATTAGTGAATATAAGAACTTTTTGACAAACCCTGAAAATAAGATCAGACAATATTCATTTAATTAAAATGATTGAAATTATATGTACGGTAGAATTGACGGGATATTTGTTTTATCAAAAAATAAAATTTAAATTACAAACTTAAATAATGTAAGGAAAAAATAATAATTAAAACACAACTGTCGAAGACATGCCTCGCACCTCGTATCCAATTCTAAACATATTTAATTTGCAATCACTTATTACTGTAGATGAAAACAAGTCAAAAAGAATCCAAGATTCTTAAAAAGGAGAAAAAAGACCCCCCAATAGTAAAAAAAAAGAACAAGAGATCTAATAAGAAATATAATCCACAAAAAATAAAAATAAACTCCACAAAAGTAAAAGATAACACAAAAACAAGAGATTAATGAGATATAACTTGAACACTTTGAAATTGAGTTCAGATAAACTTGTTTCAAAATGACTAATTTATAATAATTCTTTCATTTAAAAATAAGTGCTTTTCTTTTTTGCTTGAATATTAAATTTGTATAATACAACTTTTTAGCCAGTTGATTGAATAATAAAATAAATTAATAAATTTCATAAAAAGAAAATCATAACATCAACTTAAATGTTTGTGCTACATTCACTTGACTGATATTTGAGATAATTTATGCATACATTTCTTTTAACTCGAATGAATTATTTTTGAGATAGTGGGCATCATGTTAAAGATCTTTAGTAAGTTCAAGCTATGGTCAAACTTAATAGAAACACTTGACTATGAAAGTTTAAAGAATAAAATTTATGTGACAGATTTATTCTACAATTTGATATTGTCATATTTTCAGTCAAAATTGATTGTTTGTGCATTGTGCAATATTGTATTTTGAGTTGAATGTCAAATGTGTACAAGGTACTCTTACATGTTAACTGTTGTATAAAAATATCAGTCTCCCAAAGACCAAATAATATTATTAAAATGAATATGTTTGTATCATGTGATATTTATTGAGAATGCATGCAGAAATCAAGGTGCGTTTAAATTGGAGATTTTGTGCTAGAACGAGGCGGTGGAAAGGATAAAACAAAGATTTCTTGAGTGAGGGCTAATGTAAGGTGTGCAGCAGCAGCACTAATACTCATAAATAGACCTGTGAACGTGGTTATGTATTTAGGTACAAGGTGTTTGTATATGTACTTTTGAGAAATATTTTATGTGAAATTTTGTAAGATTTTGATTCAATCCTTTTGGATTAAACAATAAGTTGTAAGATCAAGTTTATTAATAAAATTTTATTTTGTCGATCAAAGTAAAATGTGAAATTTATTGAGTATTTTTCTAAAATAGAAACTCTACTTTCGAGACAAAAAAACTATTCCCTCCGTTCCAAATTAATTGTATTTCTAGGACTTTTTAAAGTCAAATTGACTATTTTTAAAATCAATCTTTTTACTATTTTTACTAACATATATGTGAAGATATTATAACCAAAAGAAAGTATATACAATTTATTACTAATTTCAATTTTTATAATTTTAGAAATATATTTATATATGCTTAATTATTAATTTTAAAAATAGTCAATTTGACTTAAAAAAGTCTTAGAAAAATAATTAATTTGGGACGGAGGGATTACTTGTTTAATTAATACTAGCAGTCCCTCAATTCTAAAAAGAGTATTACTTTCTGGTTGCCTTTTTTCCCTAGTAAATAATAAGGTTTTAATATATAAGTCATACCAACGATATAATATATTTTTTTAAAGCTTTACCTAATATCAAATTTAAAGACAAAATTAACTATCCCCAAAAAATTATTATGTTAAAAATGTTTCCTATGCAAACTTCTTCTTTTTTCTTTTTTTTTTTCTGTTTTTTTTAATACCCGGGAACATGTGAAAACCAAATACCGCTTTTGTATGGGGGAGCAAAATGACGGTAAAACATAACAATACCCAACTCCACAAGAGATAAGTTTATGTTAATGTAATCTCACCTTTCAAAATTCTTTCAGGATAATCAGTTTTTACTGATAAAAATTATCATAAAGGATAGAATCAAATATTTTACCCAGCATTCTAACTAAATTAAAAAGTAAAAAAAATAAAATAAAAAAATAACCACAACAAATTATCTCATTCCAACAGTTTTTTGAATCTCATTAGATACACATTAAGATATACATATCTAAACAGAATATAAACCCTTAAATCAAACACCATCCTCCTTAATCCTCATTCCCATTTTGTTTTTTCCCGAACCTCAAAATATCATCACCAATTAATTTAGCTACACGTAGAAAAAAAAATGGCAAAAATTTGGCTTCTTGCATGCATGTTGGCTACGTGGGGATTGGTGGCTGCTAATCATGGACCGGCGAAACCGCCGGTGCCACAGCCACCGGTGTCGGTTGCTCCGGCTCCGGAGTCCGAGTGCGACAATCTCATCTACAAAATGATGGATTGCATATTGTATTTAAGCAATGGTGGGAAAGAAACAAAGCCGGAATCCTCGTGTTGTTTAGGGTTCGAGAAAATTATGAAAACCGATGCAAAGTGCATATGCGTAGCGTTGAAGAGCAGTGCGGATTTGGGTGTTAGTGTGAATATGACAAGGGCTATGGGTTTGCCCTCTGCTTGTGGATTATCTGATCATCTTCCTAAATGTCTACGTGAGTAATCTATAATCTTATTCTTATGGATTATTTACTACTTACCTTATGTCCTGCAATAAGTGTCCTATTTCCTATTGTCCCTTTTATATATACCGTATATAATTTTAGAATTTATATCTGTTGTTACATTTCTTATCTCATCTTCTGTTCATCCCGTGTATTGTTATTTATGTATTTGTCATTTATAGATAAATAAATAAATTAAGTGACAACAATACATGAGATTGGGGCAATAATTAATACAAGAGATGAGACAAGCACAACTGGACTCTTAATTTTTTGACATACGTTTTTTAATAATAAATTTTACAGATTAAAATTTATTATCATATTAAAAAATATTCAAACCATAAGATCGATTGCTCAAAATTTAAACATAAATTAGGTCCCTCATTTTGGGATAAATGTATTATATTTGCAAAAACTCTATGTGGACATGAGAAATGAAAATACAAATACAAAATACAAAATACAAAATACAAATAAATGAAATTGTAAAGAATTCATGTCCAATTATCATGTCCGCATAGAAAAACTCCTATATTTGTGCAAATATTTGAATGCTAATGTTTGTTTGTTTGTTTGTTTTTTGCTTGGACCTTTTGTTTTGCATGTAGACTCCGAAGCTCCTAAGCAATCTCCTGGTATGTGTTATATATCATTTTGTTGAGAACTTATTTTATGTTAATATTTGATAGATGTTACATGCTTTCAAAAAAGATAGTTGTCACATGCTTTTATATCCGAATGAAATGTGGAATCAAAATCTGATTTTTTTTACTTTTTATTTATATGTGATCAAAATTAATTCGTCTCAGTGTATTATTTTTCGATTGACCCAGTAAATATTTAAGTATCTGACTAATATTTTATTTAATTTCTATTATTTCGCGTAAGATGTTATTCCGAAAATAAAAAACTTTTCCACCATTTCTGCGTACATAAACTTTAAGCATTAAGAGCTAAGGCTTGAATTTGATATAAGGACTAATAGCACTTTTGGCTCTCAAAGTTTCCCTCATGTTATAATTGAGCCCCTAATATATCAATTCCTTCAATTTGGACCCCATTTCCATCATTTCTATGACTATATATAAACTTAAACTATAGTTATCATTTCTGTTTAGGTGACCATACCCAAATCTTTGGAAATGTCATTGCTTGTAATTTTTTGGGTATCAATGAAAAAAAAAATTCTCGATCAAAAATAAATGTTTAAATTAAGGACCTTATAGTTGGTGACAAATATATTAGTTAATTAATATTTTATCTTATTGATTTGTTTTTTATTTTTTATTTTTTATTTTTTTGGGTATAGCTAACCCTCCATCCAAAAGCACACCACCAACTCCATCCAAAAGCAGTCCACCTTCAAAGTCTGAAGCTCCCACATTGCCACCAGCAGTAGATGATTCAACTAGTCCAGCTCCAGCGCCAGCGCCAGCCCCTAAAGCAGCCGGAGCCACTGCCATATCGATTAGTTCCGCCGCACTTCTTTTTAGTCCGATTGTTGCTTTATTTTTCTATATGTTAGTATAAATTAAACCTAATTATGTGATTTTCATTGTTCAATTTCTTGCCCTGGGAAGCTTATGATTTTCCTTGTTAGGTAGTACTTTTCGTTAATGGTTTTGTTTCGCTTTTATTGAACATTGATTTGTGTTTTGTAGGAATCATTTTAGTTAATTATAATAGTGTCTCTCTTTCTGTTCCAATAATTTATCATATGAACTTTTAATTTTATTGTTATTTGGAAAATAATTTATATCTCGATGAATTTTATGTCGAATGTGTACTGCGAATAACATGAAATCGTAAGCCGTAAAATATAATAGTAACATATGGTTTCCTCCTTTACACTCTCCTATTCGTATCCACCTATGTTGGAATTTTTAACTTGAATTTGTTGTTATTTATAGCAACACACTTAGAAATTGATATTTTCACAATACTTTTTGATATTTTCACATGAAAAGTGTCGCTATAGATGTATAGCGATAGGGAAAACTGTCGCAATAGGATCTATAGCGACACTTTTCATGTGAAAATATCATTTTCTGTTGTGAAAATATCAGTTTCTTACTTACTTTTAATTTTAACTTCTTTTTTGTGATGAAATTTCTTAGATTTCAACTTTATGTATTTTGTTTAAGTTCCAAATTAGAATTCTTTTTTCAGTAATTGATTATGATTTTATGCCAAAACAAAATATGCGTAAGGTAATTGCGAAATAGCTCAATGAAAGAAAAAAAAAGTCATAAATTGATTTTATTCATAGAAAATAGCTTGTTGTTGCATTTTAAAAATAACTTATTGCTATATTGACGCTCTTCTTGATTATATGTTATTTTGTTTGAAATCATTATTATTTTTATTCTTAAAAAAAAAAAAACAGAACTCGGTTCACCACATTAAAGGCCTTAATAAAATTATGAAAAACTTTCTATGCCCAGCTTCAGATTGTGACAAAATTCTTTGTTCTCTGTCCATTCAAGAGTGGGTTCATATGAATCGAACTAAACATCTTGTGTCTCCATGGTGGCAGGGGCGAATCTAACTTAGGGGCAGTGAGGTCAATTGATCTCACAAAATTTTCAGGGGCTAAAAAGAAAGAGAATAAAATTTTAAGGTGTTTAATAAAAAATTTAAAAATTAGATTAAAAAGTATTATATCCGTTCTAAAATTAGAGATACATTTTGACTTTTTAAATTCAATTCGTAAAATCCTAAAATTCAAAATTGATATGAAGTTATTTAGTTTTAATACAACAAATATAACAATTGTAAACTAACTATAAAACACTACTAATTATTATCTTTGGTGTGTTTCAAAACTTGAACAAACTTATATTAATTTCAGTTTTAGAATTTCGCGAATTGACTTTAAAAAGTCAAAATGTATATCTAATTTTAGAATAGAAGTAGTATTAAATTCTTCAAAGTTCATATCTTATACTACCTTGGTCACTATAATACTCTTTGTCTCTCCATTTCCCGTCTAGTGGCTTGGCCTAATTCTTACCACTAGTTTGACTTTAGAAAAAATTCGATATGTTGTATTTTTTTATTTATAATTTCACAAATTTAGCAATTGCTTTGAGATTTTTTGTAATTACTTACGTTTTTTTTTGTTTTTTGTTTTTTGTTATTGCTTGTGGATTTTTGTAGCTAATAAAAATGAGACTACTATGCAATAATTTTAAGAAATTAAATCTTGAAAAATGTTACTATAAATAATATTTAGGCATTACAGTAGAACCTCTATAAATTAATACTCGATAAATTAATAATCTCTCTAAAATAATATTTTTTTTCCAGTCTCGACTTGGGCTAATGGGATAAATTAATAATTTCGATAAAATAATAAAATAATAATTTTTAAAAAGACCCTTATATAAATATATGGCCCCATCAAAATCATAAATTAATAATTCTTTTAAATTATAAATATATCTAGGGTAATCTTGTAAAATATGATTCTTTTCTCGATTGTTTTGTCTTGATATTCAAATCTAATTGAATTTCATCCTTAATTTTTCTCATTGCGTCCAAAAGTTCAGGTGTTGCATTCTCGAATTGTAATAAAAACTTGTGAAGAGTTGTTGACGCTATGAGTGCTTCCTTTCGTGTTATTGGCTCCAAATGTATTGTATCATCCTCAGCTTCAGGTAGGGTGATCTCTCTTATACTCGCATAATTTCTTGCGTATTTGATCTGTCATGGTAGATTTATGGACACCTTTTAGATGAGAAGCCATTGTTGAGTATGATTTGAATAATTTTTATTGATGTTTATATAGCAGTTCTCTTTATCATCATACATAGAATGTATTAAATTCTAGTACAATGAACTTATATATACAAATTAATTAAACTTAATGTGAATATAATTTTTTTTTGAAATAAAATGTGAATGCAATTTGAAAAGTGGATACAATGAACATTATTTAATTATTAAAAATAATTAATATCACTTACAATGAATTCTATTATTACATTAATTTAATAAGTATGATACATTGCATCAAAAAAAATAGATATAAACATCAATAAAATGCAATTTTAATGTAATTAAATTTATGTTCACCGAATAGAAAAACACTCTTTAAATTAATAAATTATTAATTTATCGATTAAATAATAACTCTCTAAATTAATAAAATTTTACAGTCCCAACAGTATTAATTTATAGATGTTCTACTGTATTTTGTTTTGTAATTTATTTTACTATATATTTATTTTTTTGCGAAAATTTATTTATTTTAAATTTGACCCCATTGACCTAAAAGGTTGGATCCGCCCCTGCATGGTGGCCTGATTTATAAATGGAACCTCATTTTTACTGCTATTGTGTGGACCATATGGAAAAATAGACACAAATACTCTGTTTGGTTCTCATTCTTTGGCATGTATAGAATGGAATGACTTAAGGAATGGAATGACTTAAGGAATGGAATGAGAATGAAAATGGAATGGTCATTCTCATTTTTATGTTTGGTTTGTTCATTCATTCCGTTAGGAATAGAATTACCATTCTACTTTAGGTGTTTATTTATATGAATTACATTATAAATGGAATGTGAAATGATTTTTTTTTTCTATTTTTTATATACTACTAACTTATAAAAATAAATGAAAAAAATAAATTAAATAGAACTAAAAGAACATCTTCACTATAAAAATATTTTTTTTATATTTTTATGCATTTAAAATTCAAATAAACACTTTCATGCATGAATTTTTTTTTTTTAAAAAGCCTTGATGAACAATAATAAGGACTAATAATAAATAATAAGTTGTTTACCAATAAGTTATTTTAATAAGCCGTTTATCAATAATAAATAATAAGTTATTTACCAATAAGCTGTTTAAATAAGTCGTTTACCAATAAGTTGTTCAAATAATAAGTTGTTTAAATAATAAGTTGTTTACCAATAATAAGGACTAATAAGCTATTTAAATAAGTTGTTTACTAATAAGTTTTTTTACCAATAATAAGCTATTTACCAATAAGTTGTTTAAATAATAAGTTGTTTACTATTAATAAACTATTTATCAATAATAAGCTATTTAAATAATAAGTTATTTACCAATAAGTTGTTTAAATGATAAGCTGTTTAAATAATAAGTTGTTTAAATAATAAGTTGGTTACCAATAAGTTGTTTGCCAATAATAAGCTGTTTACCAATAATAACTTGTTTACTAATAAGCTGTTTAAATAATAAGTTGTTTACCAATAATAAGTTGTTTGCCAATAAGCTGTTTAAATAATCAGTTGTTAATTATTAATAAGTTGTTTACCAATAAGCTATTTAAATAATAAGTTGTTTACCAATAAGTTGTTTAAATAATAAGTTGTTTACCAATAAGCTGTTTAAATAAGAAGTTTACTAATAATAAGCTGTTTACCAATAATAAGCTGTTTGAATAATAAGTTGTTTACTAATAATAAACGGTTTGAACAATAAGTTGTTTATCAATAATAAGTTGTTTGAATAATAAGTTGTTTAAATAAGTTGGTTACCAATAATAAACTGTTTGAATAATAAGTTGTTTACTAATAGTAAGTTGTTTAAATAATAAGTTGTTTATCAATAATAAGTTGTTTACTAATAAGCTTATTATATTTCAGATAAGTTGTTTACCAATAATAAAATGAACGAATTATAAGGGAATGAAATAAACCCACCTATTTAGAAAGGAATGAAAAATAATATTTCAGATAGGAATGGAATAACTAAAGGAATGGAATGCTCATTCCAACTGACTAACCAAACATGTTTTTAGTCATTCCAGAAGGAATGGTCATTCCATTCCCAGCTCATTCCATTCCATTCCCACCAACCAAACACAGCAAAAGAGGTGATAGAAAATACTCCGATTAATACTTCTATTTCCTTGTTGATGACATTGTTCAAGCCTTTCATGCCCGTGCCCTTTCTAACCACAATCCTCTCCCGAATCATATATGGTGGAGTTTTCCCTCCATGGGTTGCCAAAAGCTTAATACCGATGCTAGTGTTAAACAAGTCTTTAAATCTTGTACTATTGGGGGACTAATTCATCCAGGCAAGTGGGTGAAAGGTTTCTATGAGAAAATAGGGAGTGTAAAATCAGCTTAGCTGAGATATGGGCTTTAAGTGAAGGTCTCTCTATGGCATGGGAAATGAGAATTCCAAATTTAGAAGTGGAAACGGATTCTGATCGGCATTAAAATATATCCGTGAAGTGGATGATGCGAACCATCCTGATGAGAATTTTAATTCAAGACTGCAAGAGGCTTTTACGAATGCTGTGGAATGTCAAACTTAGTCATGTTCGAATAGATGGAAACAAATGCACGGATTTACTCCCTAACATGGGACATTTATTAGTTAATGATAACTGTATGAACTATCTGTTGGAATTACCATGACACCGGGGAAATTATCAATAAGATTGAGTTTAATATATATTTTGAGATGTATGAAAATTTTAAATAATTATTCTATTTTTATTTATTATTTAGGTAAGCTTAGTAGGTTTAATTATTATTATTATTATTATTATTATTATTATTATTATTATTATTATTATTATTTTGCTAAATTTGTTTGTATATAAATATGCAAAAAACTAAGGATATTACAATAAAGTTCAGAACATAGTCCTCTTCTCCCGAGAAGACTAAGGGAGTGTTTGATAAAAACTGAATGAATCTGAATCTGAATGAGCTGAAACTGAATCTGAATCTGAATGAAAAAAGCTGTTTGATAATTGACATGTCTGAAACATCTGAATGACAGAATTTTATTATTTTAACCCTCTAAAAAATTTAAAATTGTTGTAAATTTATTTAATATTACTTAATATAATAGTTAATATTTTTTTTAATTTTTTAATTTTTTAATTTTTTTTAATTTTTTTTTACTCATTCAGCTGCTCATTCAGCCATTCAGCTAAAAAAATCTAACTTAGCCATTCAGCTCAATCATCTGACCGATTCAGCCATTCAGACCAAAACAAACGCACTTACCGATTCAGTCATTCAGCCATTCAGCTTCATTCAGCTCTAAACAAACACCCCCTAAAGCACCTAGATAAAACTAGGAAACCAATTGCCTAACCCAAATATATTAGACCTCACAACCCAAGGCTAGGCAAAGGAAAATGGCTAAAATAAAACCCAAACTAATGAGATATTTAGCAACAAATAACAAATAAGGTCACAAAGCTGAAAGAAAGCTGGAAAATATGCCTAAAAAGGCAAAAAAAATTCAGCAATTACTCCAACAAGTGCGGGACCCATTTGCTAACAATCATTTCAGATTTACGTCCAAGGTGAAAATTAGCAGCACAAACCCACAAAGTCCAACATGGGACAGGTGGGCCACGCAAAATCAGCAAACATGGAGCAATCAAATTAATCAGCCCATATGCATACAACAGCCCCACGTAAGAAAGCAAAACAGCAACAAGGCAACAAACCCCAGCAAATGCACCGTGGGCAAATAACCCACAAGAATTTCAAACAGAACCATCCAGCAATAAAATTCTGCCCATGTGCAAGCACAAATTAGAAACAAAGCAACCCGTGAGTGCTAAAGTGGGACCGCCATCATCAGCAAACAGGCCAGCAAACGAGAGAAGTCCCATCAGCCATAAACAGAACCAAGGTAAAGCAAAGTCAGCGGACTGTCCCAAAAATTATTCCACGCATGAAACAGCAAGGCATCAGCAATATTGAAAACCGTGGGCCCCAATTGCACAGCCCAAGATCAGCAACACACTGCCCCAGCCAAAAAACCACCAACCAGTTCGGAATGGACAACCACGTGACCCCCAAACAGCTGTAACACTAATGAAAAATTCCGGCAAAATAGATACCGGCCAAGCAGCAGACCAGATCTAAACATAAAAATGATAAATTGGTTTGATCCAATAAATCAGTTCGACCAATCAGAAGCTGCGAATTAAACCTAGGATCCAACCAACCAAAAAAAATCACACGGTAATCAGATCTTAATCAGATCTTTATGTTTTGGGTTTAATTTTTAAGTTTATTGGATTTTATTTATTTTTAGAGTTTAGGTAGTATAAATAGTCTCTTAGGGTTATTATGATGAAACAACTCTCTTATTATTATTGAATTATCAGATTATTCTGACGAGTGTTGTACTGTATTTTATCTTTCCTTTGTGGATTTCTATGATCGCAAAGTTCCATATTCAATTCTTGTAATTTTTTCTGTTGTTTACCCGTTTTTTGCTGTGTCAATTGGCGTCAGAGACTGAGAATTAGCTTACAACAAGGGCGATTCTACTGATTAAGCTAGAGACAACCCACTCCGATGTCAATGTGAAGGAGAATGATGTCGATCGAAGCTACTTAGCCGGGAATTGCAAACAACCATTCGTTTATCGTAGAGACTAGTGAAAGCTAGTTGAATTTATCATTAATTGTTACAATCACGAAATACAAGCTGAATCACTGCTCAAATCTTAAGATCTCTACTATACGAAAAAGAACGACTTGTTCTGCTACCAAGTCATTCTTTATCGGACTTAAAGCTACTTAGTAACACCTCGAAATCACTTATTCTCTTTGTGATTCCTTCGTCTTAGTGACCTTATTGTAACCAAGTCTGAGTGACTTGAAGAGTTCTTAGTGAACTAGTCTTAGTGACTTGAGAGAATCTAAGTGATTCATCTATTGTAATAGTTCTCAGTAAACTGATCTAAGAGATCACCCTCATCCTTAGGTGGATTTCCTACTCGAAGAGTAGAAGAGTGGACTAGGAGATCTTTGTACTCCGAACCACTTAAAAAATTATGTCTCTCATTTATTTTTCGCACTTAAATTTTTGCAAAGTCTTAATATTTATTTGTGACTTAATTCCACTTGTGTGCTAAATTCAAAACTGATATTTCTTTTAACTCTTTGAAGGGGCCTTTCAAACTAATATTTCGCTGTGCACATTTAAATTAACTTGCTTAATTTTATAATCTGATAAAACTTATTTAAAATAAAAGTTTTTAAGGATCTATTCCACCCCCCTTTTAGATCTCTTAGTGCATTTGGAAAATAACAAATAGTATTAGAGCAAGTTCTCTTGAACAAAGCTTAAAATGCTTGAGTAGATCAATGACACAAAACAAAACCAGTTCTGAGCTTGGTGGTGGAAAAAAGCCACCTCTTTACGACAAAGATAAATTTGCTAACTAGAAAGTTAGAATACAGGCATATATGGACGCGATCGATGAAGATTTGTTCGATGCGGTGATCAGTGGACCGTATGTCCCCACGAAGCTCGCCCCAACAACAGAAGATCCAAACAAGGTTGTTGTCAAGCAAAATGCATAATGGACAGATATGGAAAAGAAGCTAATGCAGCTGGATAAAACCAAGAACATTCTGTTCATGATGTTGAAGGATGAACTGTTCGACAACGTGGTCAACTGTAAAATAGTAAAGGAGGTCTAGGAAGCTTTATTGGTGATGCATGAAGGAACAAAAGAAGTTAGGAAAAACAAGCAATCCCTACTAACCTAGCAATATAAAATGTTCTCTCATGTACCTGGGGAGAACATAACAGCCACCTATGAAAGATTTAACATTCTGCTCAACTCCCTCAGAGCGTTCCGGAAGGTCTACCCAAACAAAGACTTCAACATTAAATTCATGAGGGCACTGCCTAGTAGTGGGATGCAAAGACTACTGCAATCAGAGAGTCAAAGAATCTCCACGAAATGATAGTGCAGAAGCTCTACAGTAATCTCCATACCTACGAGCTCGAGCTAAACCAGCGAGCTGAAATGACATCAGAACCAAAGAAAAAAGAGAGAGGAGTTGCTCTTAAAGCATCAAAGGCAACTTCTAAAGCTGCAGTTGAAGATGATTCTGAAGATGATGATGAAGACATAGCACTGCTAACCAGAAGATTAAGGAATTTCATGAGAAAAGGAAAAAGCAGCAAGCTTAGGAGATACAACAATAGCAGCAGCAGTCGTGATCACACAAAGGACTTGTGCTATAATTGTAAAAAATCTGGTCACTACATCACAGAGTGTAACAAGCCTCTAAGAGAGGAGCTGAAGAAAGACAAGAAGAAGAAAGAGTCAGCTCTAAAGAAGGATTTCAAGGGCTACAGGAAATTTCAGAAGAAGGATAAAGGCTGTAACGCCCCCAAATCCGGGTCACTTGAACCTCGGCCCTAGTGCGTTACGATACAACCTTAATCTCAATATATACAATCTTTATTCATAAATTAATGAACACAACCTCATTTTGATACCAATTAGTACACCAACTTATTCCATTCCAGAACCCATAACCTTTACAATCTATTATTACATTTCTAGATCGTCTTGATCTGATTAATACATCTCAAGTTATAAACAATATGTTTTTTTTTGATACACTAATTGTAAATATTCATGATCTTACAATCAGATTTAATTATCGTTCCATACAAAGTTCACTAGCTACGCAATTACAAATATCATATTAACGTTCATCTAACATAGCTAGGTACTATGCAAATAACTTCAATCACTATTTCTTCTTTTTCCTTTGTCTATCCCGAATCCTTCGGTCTGCTCTGGTGTAGCTAAAAGCAATTATTTATAGCAAGGGTGAGCAACTACGTTGCCCAGCAAGTTTAACAGTTATCACATAACACATAATTCACATTTTAAACATACTTTATTCCCTTCATACTTTGCATTTCTACATGCTTCATGTTTTTCATGCCTGACATATATTCATGTTTCATGCTTATCATGCTTTGCATTTAAATATGCTTCATAACATTAATCCATAAAGTTCATATAAAATATTTCATCTTAAACCATCAATTAAGTATCAATAATATTTGACATGTAGTTGCACGAAGTGCACATTAAACATGTTCACATGGATTCCACATAACACTTAAATTTGCACATAACATATAAACACAAGTTCTGAAAAAACTTGCATGTACCGACGTTCGTCATCTACATCATTCACATATAAAATTCATTCTTTCAATCGATAGCTTACATCATCTATAAGGATTTACTTTAGTTACGCTTAATCGTTATCCTTGAATAATAACCGTCGGTAATTATCGTAATGTAACTCGATAATCGTTCTCCCGACTTAATACAAATATAATCGTTCCCTCACATTATACTTCTAATATTTTCATAAAAATATACACTTGACAACCATATAGACTCACCTGTCACATATGAGCATATTCCAGTCGGTAGGAATTATTTCGGTAATTTTCGACTTTACGGTAATTAATAGCTTTTAATCCGTTGGAAGCCTAATTCCCCCATTAAGCCTCCTTAATTATTTTATTATTTTTTTCTTTTCTGTCCATACATATATACATATATTCCAGACACAAAAAATAAGTTTTCTGGAATTTTTTCTTTTTATTAAGTATTTTTCAAAAAGCCATTTTGAGTTCGTAATTTGTCAAAATTAACTATATTGTGCTCAACTTCAAAAATTCCCAACTCTTGCCAGAACTTATAAATGTTAACATGAAGTTCCAGTTTAAATTCCGTGGTCATCGGAGTTGTAGAACTCAAGTTATGACTGTTTTCGTGTTCAAAACACTAGTTCTTGTTTTCGCCATAACTCTCTCATCCGAAGTCAGAATTCTACCATCTTTGGACAGGGACTACATAAGACCCTCTAGTTTCAGTCCCCAAAGGGCTAAAATTTATTGCATTTCCTATGTGTGCCAAACAATGCACGGAATAGATTAGACAGTGGGCTTTGTTCATTTTTCGGGTTTGGCCTGTTTTGGTAGAAACTGTCCACACGAATATCTACAACATATTTTCTGAAATTCCAATTGGAAGTTTTAAGGGACTCCCATATCTAACTCCAGAACTTGACCTTACTCAAAAATTCGAAATAGGCTAGGAGTTATGTTTGTTCAAATTTCAGGTTCTGTTTTTGCACTTTTCAGTTTTTCCCGATAATTTGGTTTCTAAGGAAACTTTGGTGTTTTCATGATTTTCCATACACAAAACATATAAAAATCATATATACTCCTTCATATCCTCCCTTATAATATAGGATCCACCATGATCCACCATTTAAGCAAAGCTCCCATAACAACCAAGTAAAAATGCATTCTAAGCTAAGAAAAATAAAAACTAGGGTTAGAGAACTTTTCAACCTTTGCTAGGAATGGATGGATGATGACTAATCTTTCTTGGATGAGCTTGATAGCCCCCTCCTCCTTGCTTCCTTCTAGCCGTGGCCTCCTCCTTTTCAAGCTTACTTGCTACTTGCTCTCACTCTCTCTAACTTCCTTCTTTGAAAAAAATGCTGAAAATTTTAACAAAGTCCAAGCCTTTCCCATACCTCCTCTATTTATAGCCCTTTACGAACCTTGCTTAGCTTTCCTTTAATCATCCAATATCCTTGCTAAGCATGCTTAAGGTTTAAATTAAGAGTTTACTTGCACCTAAAATGTCAACACAATTGATGAGCTTTCTTGGTAATGAGTGAAGAAATGGTAAAGAAATTTTTTTTTTTTTGCAAGTAAACTTTCTCCTCATTTTTCTTCCTAAGTGGGACCCACCATTTGACAAACTTCACCCATGTGGGGCCCACCAAGTGCTGAATACTTCCCCTCCATATCCGGATACTCCCTCCTTTATTCCTCTCATTGTTTTGCTTTAATTTCCTTTCCAAGTGGGGTCCACCATCAGTTATAATTTTCTCCCAATTGGGACCCATTTGACCACAATTTTCTTTCCATGTGGGACCCCCCTTCATGACCAGATTACTTCCCCAAATTTGCTGAAATTCCAACAGATTTCAACCATTTGGGTCTCGCGTTATTGCCTCGTTTTGCGTGCTTAATCTCGTCTTTAACTTTTCAACCTGAAAAATCAAAATTTCATGTTTATAGTCGTTTCCTACTAAAATCGACGCTCCTAACGTCATGGAATTATCCATTTCTTCAAATTCATCTCCGAATTCTGAATTTGACTTTTCTCTGTAAAAGTCAACCGTTGACTTTTACCAAAAAGTCAACCCCGACACATTTTCTGTTTAGAATCTATTCTGACTAATTTCGATGTTCCGGACTTAATCGAGTAATCCGCGTTTCCAAATTCTATTTCGAACTTCAAATTTGAGTCTTGAACTATATAGTTCCCTTATTGACATTTTCACGACTATTCTCTTTTAAATCGCATGCTTGCACATATTCATCAACAGACGTATATATATACAATATAAACCACATCCTTTACATATGAAAATTTTCAAAGAAAATTCCTTTTATTAACACATCCTTACATGATCCTCTTAGTCATTACATTTTTCTCTCTTCTTAATGATTCATTCCCTGGAATCACTATTACCGTAACGTTCATATTCGGTTTACTATTAACTCTTGCATAATATCTTTAATCTAATAATTTTATCGAATTATCTTAACATAGGTATTATCTTACTACCTCTTTCATTCATCTTTCCCTATCCAGTTCATGGATGAAAATCTATTCTTGGCCCAAGTCTCATCTGACTTGCTTCGACTCATGACTACCTGCTTATTCTCAAGTATTAACATCTTCATCAACATATCTCATAAACTCGTACGTAAACTTTATCTTTTAATACTCTTTCGTTTTCATCATAATACATCCTATCCTTATATAATCATAATCTTTCATACCTTCGTCTCTTCATCTGTTATTTCTTATAGTTATCTCTTACCTCATTTTTCATTCCTAACATGTTTATCCTTTGCGTTTAATTCTCTTTATTCACGTTCAACCGTAGTAACTTATACCTTATTATCAACTAATAGTTTATCAAGTCACTAAAACACCTTACTTTAATGACCGATATCCTGACCTCTCTTCATAACCTCCTTATAGCATTTTGCACCAACAGTCTCTCAACCATTTCTGTTATTCCTAATTCATAAAGTATATTAACATATTTAATCAGTCCTCCACTCCCAATCTAGATTTTAAACTTTAACCTTTATTTAATTATTCAAGACCTTATTTACAAGTCTTTTAAATATTCGGGATATCACAAAGGCCTTGTAGTAGCAGAAGGATCGTGGAGTGATTCAGAAAATGACTCAAGTTCTGAATCAAGCGAAGACGCCCTAAAATCCACCTGCTCTCCACAACGGATCTGGTGCTCACTATCACATCGTCTTCCATAAATCCATTAATGATTCTATTAGTTTAACTAGTCTATTACAGACATTACATCATATTTTTAACTTCAATCCCTAGATCGTAACTTGGTCTCTATTCTTTCTAACCTGTGACTCACATCAATTCACTAGATAACACCTCACTTCCAATACTAAATCCTTCTGAGTATAAATATTATAGACTCACAATACTGACAACCAGATCGTTCTCAAATAAATGGGGCCTTCCATTAAAGATGTCACTTTAACAACATACAATTAAACAATCCTTTTCCTCGTCAGAACTTTCTAGACATTACCAAAAATGCTAATTGTTTGATAATATACTATATTCATTGTTTGTAGAACTTACCATACGACTATGGGTTCAAAAACTTACCATACTACTGTGAGTCATGAACTTACTATAAGCATGAGTTTAAGAACTTTCATACAACCTTAACATTCAATAAGAACTATCTTTAATTATTTCAAATAACATCTATCAACTTTAAATGTAAAGAACACAATTACAATACATTTCCTGGTTTAAACTCGTTTATTATAAACTTCATATCATGATCTTCAATATTACATCTTAAAACATAAACTTTACATTTCTCTATTACGTCTCATATCAAAGTCATTACAATTTATGTTCTATTACATCAAAAGAAGAAAATAATAATAATATATCTCTTGACCTAACCACTCTTCTTAGCTTTCTCGTTCTACTGCCAGATTCTTCTGGTAATTATTCCTTAATTGCAAATAAAATAATATTTGCAATCGCGGCAGTTGGCGCAGTGGTTCAAATGAGGCCCTGGGGTGAACCGTAAACTCGGACATCCTGGGATTGAATCCCACTAGCAATAATTGTTAGCGGCCACGGGTCGTACGTTTCAGGGTGATGCCATGTCTTAGGCAGAGCCTGTACGCAAAGGCTGGCTCGGGCTCGGGGGATTTAGTCGGGTTGCAACCCAGAAACCCACGGTTAAAAAAATAAAAAATAAAAAATTGCAAGAATGAGCATAAGATAGCTCAACAAGTCTAAAGATTCAAAACTATTCTAATTTAAAGAATAGAAGCTCAACAAAAGATAACAATTGTTCATATAGTAAACTGAGTGGTTGTTAAACCAAGAACTAATAATAAATCTCGTTCCCGTCACATCAATACTGCTACAAAAGTGCCATCAGTGTGTATCGGTTCCCCGATAATTAAACACTGAATCCATGCTAAATTCGTATTCACAGTATAAAAAGCAGTTAGCCAACATATCATCCATTCCCCTTAATATAAGGGTTGTTCAACTCAGTTACTAACATGCAGATTCTACCCTAAAATAATTTGGTTTGGCACAATCAATTTATCACAAATAAAAAATTATCACAATTCAATATCTTAACAATAAACATTCCGACTAGAATAGCCCACAAATCGAGTTAAACCGAATCAAATAGCAAATAACTCTTTTTCATAAATCATTTCATATAATACGATGAACTTCATATAGCAAATAAAATTCAATAATTTAAAAGTACGTTGTTGCACGGAATGCATAAAAGTAAGACGACTTGCACATAGTTCAAAAGAATAGAAGACTTACAACAAGTAAGAGGACTTGCCTGTTTCCGCCTCTACCGTTTATGCTAATTTTTGCGTTCTTCATACGACCTACATAAATAATTAAGGTCGACGTACCAACTAGTCACATACATCTCACATCGTCATATTTTAGCTGATAGAAATTATATTAATAATTTTTGACTTTACTTTAGTTAGTTGTTTTACTTTTTCATAACTCCATTTTCTTCATTAAGCCTCTTTAATCATTTTATTATTTTTTTTCTTCTGGCCCCACATACATAAAAATATTCCACATGTAAAAATAATTTTATTATAATTTTTCAGCTTTATTTAGTATTTTTAAAAGGGCCATTTCGGTTCAAAACATAGCAATTTTTTTTAATTCGAGCTTAATTTCAAAAATCACCAAATTTGGTTAGTATCTTATAACGTGAACTTACAATAAAAATTTCATCACCATCTGAGTTGTAGAACTCAAGTTATAACAGTTTTAGTTTTTAAAACCCTAATCTTCGATTGGCCATATCTCACTTATCCGAAGTTGGATTGCGTTAATTTTCAGACAGGCTTCGTTATACTATATAGTTTCATGACCCTAAGGCCTTAATTTATTTCAATTGTTAAGTGGACGAAACTATCCTCGAAAAAAATAGGCAGAATGTTTTTCCAGATTTTCCTACTTTGGTAGAAAAATCACCATTTAATTGGCCGGCTATAAATTCTACAAGAATATTATGGCTTCCGTAAGGTTTTGAAATAATCTACAAGGTATTTTGCTAAAATTCTTATTGGAGTATGTAGAGGACTCATAGATCTATATAAGAAAATTAACCACACTCAAAAATTCGTTATACAATGAGAGTTATGGTCGTTTGATTTTCAGGTTTTGTTTTTAGGTTTTTTGTAGTTTTTCCAACTTTCATGTTTCTTAGTTTCATGCTTATCTTTCTTGATTAAGTTGTCTAAGGCATTTACTTAGCAAAATTATCATGCTTAATGACTTGTTAACCCTAACATACATAATCATATTGCACTTGATTCCATTAGTTGTCTAATGATTTAACTAGCTGGCTTATCATGTTGAACAATTTGACTAATACATACATGATCATGCTTTACTTAGCAATTTCATCATACTCTCACAACAACACAATGAAAACTAGTTTCATAAGTCCTTGTTTCAAATGCTCATCTCTCACAAAAACTCATGAAAACTAGGTTTCATAGTTATTGCTTCGATTGCTTAAAACTTGATGCCACTAATATTAATTAGCTAGGCCACCATATTTTATGACTTTATAACATTAAATTACAAAATCATAAACCTAAACATGCATTAATTCATGAATTATACTCAAGAACATAAGAACATAAACAAAACTCATGAAAATTAGGTTTTATAGTTCTTGCTTTGATTGCTCAAAACTTGATGCCACTAGCATTAATTAACTAGGCCACCATATTTTATAACACTATAACATTAAATTACAAAATCATTAGCTTAGACATGCATTAATTCATGTATTCTATTCAAGAACATCTAAAAACAAAAATAAAATACAAAAAGATGTTTTTGATTACCTCTTGAACTGCTAGCTTTTCGATACTTGAATAAGCAAGACTTTGATCTCCTTTCTCTCAATTATTATTGATCTCACTATAGTTTTCACTCTTAGATTTTGTGAATTGGTAAGGATTAATGAAGGAGGAGGCTTCTATTTATAGAAAACTCAAGCTTAGGGTATAAGGGTCATTAAGCCACCAATACTTTGGCTCCAAGTTCCAAGCCTTGGCTTAAGCCTTTGGCTCCAAGCATAAGCCTTGGCTCAAGCTATTTGCCTTAGACCAAACTTAGTTAGCTTCTAGTTACTTCCTAACTAATTTAGTTAGCCTCCAAAACTTAGTTTGCTTTCTTAACTAATTTAGTTAGCCTTAATCGTTAACTTTTCTCTAATTTTAACTTTTCGTACTTTTAAATAGAAATTGCGTATTTATACCCCGTATAAATACTATAGTGTAATATGAAAATATTGTAAATGCGAAAAGCGTTTTTTGCGTTTTTTTGTAAAAAAAATATTTCTTATATGAAACAACAATACTTATTTTAAGTCACATAACACATAAATTAGGTTATCAATTTAACCTCTAATCGTATACGATCGCATATTCGAGTCGTATTAGGTCTTCAATGTATACCCGAGTAATCATTTCTTAGGTATTCTATTCATGACAACTAGGTTTTCAAGTTAATATTTATTTAGTCTTTCAAGATCATATTTACTAGCCTCATAAATATCCGGGATATTACACCCCAGATGGCTAACTTATGCCTTATGGCCATAGAAGCAGACACTAGCAACACCACTGATAGTCAAGAGATTGATATCAGTGAGGTATTTGACTTTAATTCTCTTGATGTAGATATAGATGATTTGAGAATTGCACTGCATGACATTACTTTCGATTTGCATAAATATATGAAGTGGTTCAGGGTTCTATCAAAGGACCATTCTCTTCTTCAAGAGGAGAAAGAAAAAGTAAAAGTAGAGTTGGAAATAGCTCTACGAAGTGCTAGCTCTCTTTCCAACCTTGAAGTTGAGAATGAGAGATTGAGAAAGATAACTGAATATAATGCAAAGAGAGAATTAACTCTGGTTTCTAAGATCGAGGAACTTAAGAAGACAATCTCAACAGGGAATATGTCTTCTTCTTCTTCTATAGACTCCCTGATCACTAGTCAGAGAGTAGTCTCAGACTGATCAGGTTTAGGATTTGGGGATTCATCCTCAGATCAAAGTATGAACAAAGTGTTGGAAATTAACAATAATAGTGTTTCTACTCCCCATAGAAGCATTGTGTTCACGAAATCCACAAAGATCACAGAACCAATTATTCCAAGTTATACAATCTCTACTGATCAAGTTGTGATCCCCAAAAATAATAGATCACACACTGGTCTAGGGTTCAAGAAACAATAGGGTAAGCCTGACACTACCTTCAAGCCTCGAAGGATCGTAGAGTCGGGTAATACTTACTCTACAAACCAACAAGGCAGGAAACATAGAGTTGACTTCTACCCTACGAAATCTCATAACCATAAAATAGTGTGGAAACAAAGAGAGTATGAGCCCAGAAGAAAGGCTGTAAGTGTCTATCATCCAC
The DNA here is from genome assembly GCA_034770075.1 of Aralia elata. NCBI lineage: Eukaryota > Viridiplantae > Streptophyta > Magnoliopsida > Apiales > Araliaceae > Aralia > Aralia elata. The sequence goes on along the minus strand of JAVJAP010000249.1, from coordinate 308,055 downwards.
ACATGTCCTTAAAGAGAAGGAATCCACGCATACACACAAGCATGAATCATGTAAGATGTTATAACTGTCATAAGTATGGTCATATAGCTGCTTTTATGTTATTATAATGATTATAATGCCTATTATAGACCTAAAATCAAGTATATTTGGGTCCCAAAAGATACTAACAAATCAGGACCCAAACAAATTTGGGTACCAAAATAAAAGTTAACATTTCTTGTAGGTGAGGAGCTCCACTAAGTCAATTTGTCTCGATAGTGGATGCTCAAGGCACATGACCTACAATAAGGCTTTCCTGTCAAACTTCAAGGAAAAGGATGGTCCTGTAATTGTCTTTGGAGACAACAACGCTAGAAAGACTCGAGGATATGGTTTAATTAGAAATGGTGCAGTACGTTCAACAAAGTGGCTTTCATTGAAAGGTTGAAGCATAATCTGTTAAGCATTTAGCCAACTGTGTGACAAAGGGCATTAAGTAATCTTCCTCAACAACCAGTGTCAAGTCAGAGACTTGGAATCAAACTCATTGAAGCTGACCGAAACTAGGAGAGGCAATGTGTATATGGTGAATCTTGCAGAACTGAGTTCAACTAAAACTTCCTGCTTTTTTGCCAAAGCATCAGAAGACATCAACTGGCTGTGACATCGAAGATTGTCTCATTTGAACTTCAGGAACATGTAAAAGCTTACCTCAAAAGATCTAGTTTCAGGCTTACCAAACTAAATTTTGTCAAAGCAAGACTTTGCAAAGCCTGTCAGCTAGGAAAGCAAACAAAAGTCTCATTTAAAAACAAGACAGTTAACTACAATGATAGACCCCTACAACTGCTGCATATGGATCTCTTTGGGCCTATCCCAAGTGCCAACCTTGGAGGTAAAAGATACTTATTGGTTATAGTAGATGACTATACCAGATTCATATGGGTATTCTTTTTGAGCTCTAAGGATAAGACCAACTCAGAATTGATCAAGTTCTTCAAGCTAGTTGAGAATGAGAAGGGCAAAAAGATCAAAACTATAAGGAGTGACCATGGAAGAGAGGTCGACTTTTTTGAGGTGGACAAGTTCTGTGAAGACAATGGCATCCATCACAACTTCTCAGCTCTAAGAACTCCACACCAAAATGGAGTAGTTGAGAGGAAGAACAGAACTCTCATAGAGGCATGAAGGACTTTTCTAGCCGTAACTCGTCTACCTGAATATTTCTAGGTTGAAGCTGTTAACACTGCATGCTATACTCAAAATAGATCTCTTATTCACTCCACATTTAAGAAGATGTCCTACGATTTGTGGAGAGAAAAGAAGCCCAACATCAGTTACTTTCATATTTTTGGTTGTGCATGCTACATCCTCAACAACGACAAGAGATACCTAACCAAATTTTAACTTAAGTCAGACGAAGGAATATTTCTTGGATACTCTGTAGATAGCAAAACTTATAGAGTGTTCAATAAGAAATCATTGAATGTTGAAGTATTGATCCATGTCATATTCAATAAATTTGACTTGGGAGAACCAAAAAAAGCCGTTTCAATTGACGAAATCGTAGAGTAGGATCCAACGATCGTAGAGCAAGAGAACCCTACGATTAAAAACTCAGAAGTCATAGAACTAGACCCGATGATCGTAGTACTGAAGAAGAAGATTGTAGAGTGCATAGTTCCAGAGATGGAGACTCTACAAATTAAAGATTCTACTGAACGAGAGCCAGAGCTTGAAAAACTCAGACAAGAAGGTGTTGTCCAATTTAGATAATGACAATTACGTGTAAGTGTACACGGTTAACAAGTAATAAAGTGATAAAAGAGTGTCGAACCCATAGAGAATTATTTAATAATATTTCCCAACTACTATTTTTTACCAATTCAATCTTATTTAAACAATCGCAAATTGTGATTAATGATTAGAAATAACTAAACTAAAACTAAGATTAAAAACTAACACAAAGGTTGAAATTCAGATATTTAAAGGCTTAAGACTACAATATCCCCAATTATGTAATATGAATTAATTTATCCAAATCATCCAATTATTAAATTGAACAGAGTTGTTAACAGGAATTCACAATTATTTATATGCCCTTTCCCAAGTGATCAAATAAAAATATTTAACTCAATTAGTTCTACGATATTCCTATGCAAAATAAAAGAATCAAATACATATATTAAGTACCAATTCCCAAAAGTTACATGCAACGAAAAGAGATATCTTTATTCAATTCACAACCCTAGTTATTCATCCCATGCAAATAACTAAGAATACATGCTACCATATTTAGATCTAATCCTAGATTTCATCTCCCGAATTCACCTAGAGTATCCCACTAATTGTTGGCCAGACAATTAATCAATAAATGCAAAATACGATAGATAACTCAATATGAATGAATAATTGGAATCAAATAAATAATTAATCCATAAAAATAAAAGGTTCAATTGCGGTCTTAATTATAAATTTAGCTCATAACTGAAAAAAAAATCAAATTATTAATATAATCCATCATGTTCAAGAATACAAAAATTAAAGGAGAAAGGAAGAGATAAGAATCTGTATTTATGCGCGATCTTCACTTTGGCCTTAAATTCTTACAATCCTTCCTTTGAATTCTTCTCCAGATCTGAAAATAAACCTTCTTATATTTATATTCTACTCTAATATGTGACACCCCCAAATCCGGATACTTCAATTCCTCAGATTTGGTGTTTACTATTCCATACATTTATGACTAACTACCCATGATAAAAGGTAATATAATTAAACTGAATAAATTATCTACCCACAATAAGGGTTACAATTTAAATCTCTTAAGTAAACAAATCCCAGGTCATCTAACCTTTATTACATCGTTGCGGAATTAAAACATAAAATTAAACAAGTCTTATTACATAAATTCATCAAACAGATAATAATTCGCCAGCTACTTTTGCATCTTGCCTTTGCCCTTACTAGTGGACGACTCATCTGATTCCTCAGTCTTAGCTGCAATGTTTAATGCAAGGGTGAGCAAACAATTGCCCACAAGTATGATAACAATAACATTTATATGATTAACGGAATAGATCTTAACTGAGGAGTAATAGTTTTTCTGAAATCAATCAACAACAAATCAAAGATCTGAAAGCTCAATAGAAAGCTTAACTCAAGAACTGAATATTGATTTGAGATTAAATGTGTATCTGAGGGTCCTAAGACCTCGAACTATGTCCTAGGTTAACAAGTATTTCTACCACAACCTTTAACAGTCATGTAGACTATAGACTATCCATCTCATACTCCGGGGGATCAGCCCTTTGTACAATGTATTGTGCACAAATATTTTAACGCCGTTGCGTAATTAATCCCCTATATTAGGGTTGTTCATCTCAGTTTAACATCAGAATCCGTACAAAAAAAAACTTGGTTTGGAAAAACTTCAAAGTATTCTAAGTCTTTGAAGCGCTCATCAACTATGGACTAGCTGAATCAATAAGGGTTTGCTAGTCATTAAAACATTTGATCAACAATAAAAATTGTACAATAGGATTTATGTTCAAAATTTGAATAACGATCAATGATCGAATAACAAATGACTGAAATAAAACATAAGCACTTGACATGATAACAACCTTGCTTAAATAATAATAGGTTAAGGTTAATAAGCTTGCTCTATGAAAGTAAACTTGTCTTAGATGAAATAATAAGATTAAAGGAGGAAAAACTTGCCTCGTACATAGATTACAGATTTAAATAATTCACGTTCCTTAATCAACCTATACATTTCGATTATAAAACGGTAGCAATAATTAGTTACAGAATTATATTCACTTTAAGATTCGTTCTTGTCCTATTTCATTGTAACATCTCGATTGTCATTTGATATTCAACAAGTACTTGCTTAACAACCAACGTGGTATCTCATTAGTCATTTAGTATCTTAATCTAAGTTTTAAACATGTACATAGCAACATAGCCAGATCACAAAACAAATAGAAACTTTTCAGTTACTGTTCCACCGCCGGAGCGATGGATTTCTTCACAAAACATCGCCGGGGCGAGGACACCGCCGGGGAGAGGACACCGCCGGGGCGACGAGACTGCCGGGGCGACAACACCAGTTTATTTCTACCGCCGGGGCGGTAGACTCGACTGTCACCTTCTACAGTTCGTGAACAAGTGCAACGTCAGACCAAATTTTCCAAATTCTATCATCTGATTCATAAAATAAGCATACCCAGACATCAAACATGATGTAAAACAGTTACCCAACATGTGTCTAACAATTCTAACTATTATAAACACATAATCAACCAATTAAAATCCAAAAATTCACTGTTTAAACAAAATATTCATATTTTGGCCTATTTGATAAAATTAAACACTGTGAATTCATCTCTAAACCATTTTAATCCATTCCACTTGCATTCTTTTTGTTTTTCATCATATTAACACAATCAAAATCAATTTACCGATTAATAATCAAATTGGACATTAATTTTCATACATATAAGCCATACATGAAAGTGAAACTCTGTAAAACCAAAAACTCTATTTTAAAACATGCTTTCATGGATTAATTACTCCAAAATCATATATAGACGCCAAATAACGAATTAGGCATGCTTATAAACATATATTACCAATACCTCATCAAATCACTCAACCAAAATATTTACAGTAAAGCACTTGGAAGCATATATATCAAGAATTAAGAGTAATACCTTTGATTAGCTAAGTAATTGTAATTTAGATTATCTCCTTCTTTGATTCCTTGGATTCTTGCTTTCTCTCAATTTCTCTCAATTTCTTCTCTCAATTTCTCTCCACTTCTCTAACTGAACTCTGATATTCATGCTAAGTAAAAGAACGTATATGAAAAACTGATAAACAAAAGGTTTAATCAGTTAAAGTTTAACTGATATGGAATAGGAAGAGTTTAGGCCATGTTTGGCAAACTCAAATAAGAAAATATAATTTCAAAGACCATAAGGAAGGCCTTGTTTGGTTGCACTAAAGCAAAATAACCCATTTTTTCAACTAAGGGTCACAAGGCCTTGTTTGGTTGCACTAAAATTAACCCTTTTCTATTTATTTTAATAACCCATTATACTATATAGTTTAATTGTCACACTTGACACACTTTCAATTTAATTAAATCTATTATTAAATAAATCCAATTAAACCTTACTAATTTAATTATAACCTTTATTTGATCAATATCACTATACCAAATAAATCCTTTATTCAAATAACTCATTTATTCATCTAATTTAATTATTAAATTAAATTAGAATAGACACATCAAATTACATTTAAATTAGAATTAACATAATTACATTAAAATGAATTACTCCACAATAACTTTATCAATTACTTATTATACTCATTAAATAAATTAGTCAAAAAATATATTTATTTAACTCAATAAATATTTTTATTTATTCACAAAAAATTACATTCGTTACATCCTTCCCTCCTTAAAAGGATTCTGTCCCCAGAATCGCGATACATGAACTAAACAAATAATTGGGGATAGTTTTGTATCATTTTCTCTTCGAGTTCCCACATGGCTTCTTCAGCGTTGTGGTTCCTCCAGATTACCTTAACAGAAGGTATAACCTTATTTCTAAGAACCTGTTCTTTCCTGTCAATTATCTGCACAAGAACCTCTTCATAGGACAAATCTTTCTCAAATTGAATTGGTTCATATTCTATAACATGTTTATAATCGGGCTTGTACGGTCGTAGCACCGATATATGAAAGATTGTGGATGTGGGCTAACTCGGGAGGTAAAGCTACCTCATAGGCCACCTCTCCTACTCTTTTCAAGACCTCAAAGGGTCCAATAAATCGCGGACTCAGCTTACCCTTTTTACCAAATCTGATTTTCCCCTTCCAAGGAGAGATTTTGAGAAACACAAAACTGCCGATGTCGAATTCTCTATTCTATCGGTGCTTATTTGCATATTTCTTCTACTTGTCTTGAGCAACTAACAATCTGGCTCTTATCACCTTGACGATCTCAGCAGTTTGCTGTACCAGTTCAGGTCCCAATAACTAACAGTCACTAACTTCATCCCAATATAACGGAGTTCTGCACTTTTTTCCGTACAACGCTTTATAAGGCGGCATTCCAATGTTTGCGTGATAACTATTGTTATAAGCAAACTCGACAAGAGGTAAATGATCATCCCAGTTACCCTTAAAATTCATAACGCACGCGCGTAGCATATCTTCTAACGTTTGTATTGTTGTTTCACTTTGACCATCAGTTTGGGGATGATATGCTGTACTCATTCTCAACTGCGTCCCCATACAAGCTTACAGACTCCTCCAAAATTTTGATGTGAAACGTGGATCTCTGTCTGACACAATTGATACCGGAACTCCGTGCCTTGAGATAATCTCTTTGACGTATAATTTCGCCAACTGATCTAGGGTGAACCTGGTTTTTATTGACAAGAAATGCACTAATTTCGTCAGTCTGTCTACGATAACCCATATTGCATCATAACCCTTCTGAGTAGCTGGAAGGCCTACCACAAAATCCATCGTGATATGTTCCCACTTCCATTCTGGTATCTCCAAGGGCTGTAGCAAACCACTTGGCCTTTGATATTCTGCTTTGACTTTTTGACATGTTAAGCATTTCGCAACACACTCAGCAACTTCTCTTTTCATATTTGGCCACCAGAAATGTTGTCGAAGATCCTGGTACATTTTTGTACTTCCCGGGTGAACTAAAAATCTTGAACTATGAGCTTCATTCAAAATCTCTTCTCTGATTTCTTGCACTGACGGAACCCAGATTCTACCTTCAAATCTTAGCAACCCTTCGCTATCGATTTTGAATTTAAGCTTCTCACCCTAAAGCACCCTTCTCCGTATGTTATCACACTCCTTATCCTGGAGTTGTGCTTCTTTTACCTTGTCCACTAAAGTTGATTGGGTTTCCATCTGAAATAACTTTTCATTCGACTCTGCCGGACATTTCACCTCTAACTCCAACTGAGCCATTCCCGCTATGAGTTTCTCCTGAGCGGTTAACAAAGATAACTTCTCCCTACCCTTCCTGCTCAAAGCGTTGGCAACCACATTAGCTTTCCCCGGATGGTATAGAATTTCACAATCATAATCTTTGATCAATTCTATCCATCGCCTCTGACGCATATTTAAATCCTTCTGTGTGAAAATATACTTCAGACTTTTGTGGTCTGTATATATCTCACACTTCTCTCCATAGAGATAGTGCCTCCAAATTTTTAAAGCAAACACCACGGCTGCTAGCTCTAAATCATGGGTCGGATACCCTTTTTCATAATCTTTTAAATGGCGCGAAGCGTATGCTATAACCTTACCATTCTGCATAAGCACGCAACCTAGCCCCTTGTGCGATGCGTCACTATAAACCACAAAATTCCCTGTATTATCTGGTAAAGACAACACAGGTGCTGAACTCAAACGTCCCTTTAACTCTTGAAAACTTTCTTCACACTTCTCCATCCAAGCAAACTTCATTGCTTTCCTTGTCAAATTTGTCAACGGAGTGGCAATCCTAGAGAAATCTTGAATAAAACGCCTATAATAACCCGCCAATCCCAAGAAACTCCTTACTTCTGACGGTGTTTTCGACTGATCCCAGTTCATCACAGCTTCCACTTTTGCCGGATCCACCGAAATTCCGTCTCTATCAATAACATGCCCAAAGAATTGAACACGCTCCAACCAAAATTCACATTTGGAGAATTTTGCATACAATTTCTACCTCCTTAACACCTCCAGAGTCTCCTTCAGGTGTTCCACATGCTTTTCCTGAGTTTTGGAATATACCATAATATCGTCTATGAATACCACTACGAATTTATCCAAAAATAGTTTGAACACTCTATTCATTAAATCCATAAATGCTGCAGGTGCGTTTGTTAGACCAAATGACATAACTAAAAACTCATAGTGGCCATATCTAGTTCGGAATGCTGTCTTTGGTATGTCTTCCTTTCTCACCTTCAACTGATGGTACCCACTTCGCAGATCTATCTTTGAAAAATATCTCGCTCCCTTCAGCTGATCAAACAGGTCATCGATCCTTGGCAACGGATACTTGTTTTTAATCATGACCTTGTTCAACTCTCTATAATCAATGCAAAGATGCATTAATCCGTCTTTTTTCTTAACAAATAATACGGGCGCTCCCCACGGCGAAACGCTTGGTTGAATATACTTCTTGTCTAGCAACTCTTGTAGTTGCACCATCAACTCCTTCAACTCTACTGGAGCTATTCGATACGAAGCTTTTGATATAGGGGCTGTTCCCGGTGCTAGATCAATTACAAATTCAATTTTCCTATCTGGCGGTAGTCTTGGCAAATCATCAGGAAACACATCCGCAAAATCCCTAACTACTGGTATCTCCTCCAGCTTTGCACCCACCTTCCGTGTATCAACTATGTAGGCTAGATATCCTACACATCCTTATCTCAACATCTTTCTGGCCTGTATCATCGTCAGACAACTCGCTTGTCTAGGCGACTTGCTGCCATAAAACACCACCTTTGACGGAGTCATAAGGTTCACACACTTCTTTTGGCAATCAATAATTGCCCCATGATTGAACAATCGATCCATTCCCAGAATAACGTCAAACTCCCCAAATTGAATTGGGATTAAGTTTACTGACATCTCATGACCCTTAATATCTACCCGACAGTTCTTGTGTACAAACTTAACAGGAATCACTTCCCTATTCGTAATTTCTATGTTCATAGGGTAATCTAGCTCTTCCTGTGGTAACTCTAATTTTCTAGCAAAATCATCGGATATAAAGGAACACGTAGCACCCGAATCAAATAATACGTAAGCATTTACATTATTGACCGGAATGATACCTGACACCACATCCTTTGACTGCACAGCATCCTGCACCGTCATATTGAACGTTCGGGCGGTAGGTCGATTAGATGGCGTCGGTCCAGTGATAGTTAAGTTGCCTCCACTGCTGTTTCCCTTTCCTCCGCTTGCTCCTCCTGAAGCTTTCTTAGAGCAATCTCGAACAAGGTGATCCTTCGATCCACATGGAAACATGCACCCTTTTTCGGACTGGGGCAATTTGGCGCAATGTGACCCTCTTGACCACAATTAAAGCATACCCTCCTGCCCTTCAAGCAAACACCCACGTGATTCTTCCCGCAGTTGCCGCATGCCTCCACCTTCTTCTTCTGATTTCCCTACTGACTTCCCGCAGAAACGTTATTATTCCACTTTCTCTTCTATCCACTGCCACCATGGCTACCACTTGCCTTATTCTCATTTTCATTCTTCTTCTTCCTTTGCCCCTGATTGTACTTAGACAGAGCATCACTACCTCCTTCGGCGATAATCGCCTTCTCTAGCACTGCCGCAAACGAATTTAGTTGAAACATCGAAATTCGACTATACAGCTAGGGCTTCAGTCCCTGTTCAAACCTTCTAGCCTTTCTCTCATCCGTATTGACTTGATATGGCGCAAACCTCGCCAACTCGTTAAATCTCGCGGCATATTCAGGCACCATCATCGTACCCTGCTTTAACTCCAAAAATTGCACCTCCATCTGATTCTGCGCACTCGCCGAAAAATAAGTTTCGAAAGATATCTCCTTGAATCTTTCCCACGAAATTACCCCTTGACCACCCCGAGTTTTGTTAGCTTGCCACAAATAGCTAGCTTCTGATTTCAGCATAAATGTTGCAAACATAGTCTTTTGGTCCTCGCTGACCCTAGCGACGTCAAAAACTTTTTCCATCTCCATGACCATGTTTGGGCTTCGATCGGATCCATAAACCCTCGAAATTCTGGGGGTCCAACAGCCTTGAAGTCTTTGAAAGTCGTGGCTTGAGCTTGGGGTTGGTTTGTAGATGCTCCCGTTAACAAATCCACTAATTGTTGCATTGGATTAGCGTTAGTTTCGTCATTGTTGTTTGTAGATCCCTTAGGAGTCTGTTGACGTGTTGGTCTTCTTCTTGGCGGCATCTTACTGTTAAGAATTTGCGCCATTAGATTATTGCTCAATTACTTAAACATTTAAGCCTTAACTTAAACATTTATAAACAATCATATAACACATAGCACATTTGATAAACTTCCGTATTTTATTCATTTACTGCTTCAAAACATAACATAGATAGTATCATAGTTATTTACATCATCTGCTCTGAAATCATAAAGTTTCAAGACCACATCATAATTAATCCTTTATTTATCTCATTTGAGATTTACATCATATTAGCTCTTTAGAAAACAACTTATTATTACTGCTATTCGCGACCTATAACGACATTCCACGTCGCACAGCTTCTTCGCGCTCTTGCTTCATGATACGAATCATCGTCCTGCGATCCATTACGTACCACGGTAAATCCTCGAACTAGGTTGGGTAATGAAAAACTCGATCTTGTGCCCTATCCATTGCTGTGTGGAAAACATGTTCCATCTCATCCATCTTGGCTTTCTTTGACTGCATCTCTTCCTCAACATGGTGTGCATGATCAGCAGCTTTCATCCACGCGTCCTCGGCTCTAGTACGCTTTGCCGACTCTTCTCTCAGCTCGCTCTTCAATTTCTCTATCTCAGCTGATAATTCCTCTTTCTGGCTATCTGCCTGTACCAGCTTCCACTCCACGTCCCCAAGACGTATATCAAGCTCATCAATCTCATTATTCATCTGCTCTATGGTGGTCTGACGATCTGCCACCTGCTCCTCCAACTCCTCCACCCTACCCTGCAACTCTATGTTGCGATCATACACCTGCTCATACATCTGAACACCTAAGGAAGATAATGGTATCTCCTCAGGGTCTTCTTCCTCCTCCTCAACCTCCTCAGGATCTTCCTCAGGATCAGTCTCAGGCTCGAACTCAGAACCTACAACTGTGATCAATGGAGATGGCTCCCTCTGCACTAGCTGCTCCTGGACTACATGAACATCTCGAGGCTCCTCCTCTCTAGCCTGACTGGTTTCTCCTCTATCAAACATCCTGATAATAAAATTTTAAGTTTAATTACTACTCGATACAACTCGCGAGTATATAAACTATAACACATAAGTTATAGCACATAAAATCTTTTATTATCTTTAATGAATTCTTTAATTCATTCCTTAGAACTCGATAAGAGTTTTAACACCACTAGATTTTCGTTTCTTAACAAGGCTAACTCCTAAGGTTCCCCACCTAAGGTTCTTAACCTACAACTTTGATACCAACCTGTAACACCCCCAAATCCGGATACTTCAATTCCTCAGATTTGGTGTTCACTATTTCATACATTAATGACTAACTACCCATGATAAAAGGCAATATAATTAAACTGAATTAATTATCTACCCACAATAGGGGTTACAATTTAAATCTCTTAAGTAAACAAATCCCAGGTCATCTAACCTTTATTATATCGTTGCGGAATTAAAACATAAAATTAAACAAGTCTTATTACATAAATTCATGAAACAGATAACAATTCGCCAGCTACTTCTGCATCTTGCCTTTGCCCTTACTAGTGGACGGCTCATCTGATTTCTCAGTCTTAGCTGCAATATTTAATGCAAGGGTGAGCAAACAATTGACCACAACTATGATAACAATAACATTTATATGATTAACGGAATAGCTCTTAACTGAGGAATAATAGTTTTTCTGAAATCAATCAACAACAAATCAAAGATCTGAAAGCTCAATAGAAAGCTTATCTCAAGAATTTAATATTGATTCAATATTAAAAGTGAATCTGAGGGTCTTAAGACCTCAAACTATGTCCTAGGTTAACAAGTATTTCTACCGCAACCTTTAACAGTCATGTAGACTATGGACTATCCATCTCGTACTCCGGGGGATTAGCCTTTTGTACAATGTATTGTGCACAAACATTTTAACGTCGTTGCGTAATTAATCCCCTATATTAGGGTTGTTCATCTCAGTTTAATATCAGAATCCGTACCAAAAAAAAAACTTGTTTTGGAAAAAGTTCAAAGTATTCGAAGTCTTTGAAACGCTCATCAACTATGGACTAACTGAATCAATAAGGGTTTGCTAGTCAGTAAAGCATTTGATCAACAATAAAAATTGTACAATAGGATTTATGTTCAAAATTTGAATAACGATCAATGATCGAATAACAAATGACTGAAATAAAAAGATAAGCACTTGACAGGATAACAACCTTGCTTGAATAATAATAGGCTAAGGTTAATAAGCTTGCTCTATGAAAGTAAACTTGTCTTAGATGAAATAATAAGATTAAGGGAGGGAAAACTTGCCTCGTACGTAGATTACAGATTTAAATAATTCACGTTCCTTAATCAACCTATACATTTCGATTATAAAACGGTAGCAATAATTAGTTACATAATTATATTCACTTTAAGATTCATTCTTATCCTATTTCATTGTAACATCTCGATTGTCATTCGATATTCAACAAGTACTTGCTTAACAACCAACGTGATATCTCACTAGTCATTTAGTATCTTAATCTAAGTTTTAAACATGTACATAGCAACATAGCAAGATCACAAAACAAATAGAAAATTTTCAGTTACTGTTCCACTGTCAGGGCGGTGGATTTCTTCACAAAACATCGCCGGGGCGAGGACACCACCGGGGCGACATTTCTAGTTCAATTATGCCGCCGGGGCGACGAGACTGCGGGGGCGACAACACCAGTTTATTTCTACCGTCGGGGCGGTAGACTCGACTGTCACCTTCTACAGTTTACGAACCAGTGCAACTTCAGATCAAATTTTCCAAATTCTATCATCTGATTCATAAAATAAGCATACCCAGACGTCAAACATGATGTAAAACAGTTATCCAACATGCGTCTAACAATTCTAACTATTATAAACACATAATCTACTAATTAAAATCCAAAAATTCACTGTTTAAACAAAATATTCATATTTTGGTCTATTTGATAAAATTAAACACTGTGAATTCATCTCTAAACCATTTTAATCCATTCCACTTGCATTCTTTTTGTTTTTCATCATATTAACACAATCAAAAGTCAATTTACCGATTAATAATCAAATTGGACATCAATTTTCATACATATAAGCCATATATGAAAGTGAAACTCTGTAAAAACCAAAAACTCTATTTTAAAACATGCTTTCATGGATTAATTACTCCAAAATCATATATAGATACAAAATAACGAATTGGGCATGCTTATAAACATATATTACCAATACCTCATCAAATCACTCAACCAAAATGTTTACAGTGAAGAACTTGAAAGCATATATATCAAGAATTAAGAATAATACCTTTGATTCGCTAAATAATTGCAAGTTTAGATTATCTCCTTCTTTGATTCCTTGGATTCTTGCTTTCTCTCAATTTCTCTCAATTTCTTCTCTCAATTTCTCTCCACTTCTCTAATTGAACTCTGACATTCATGCCAAGTAAAAGAACGTATACGAAAAACTGATAAATAAAAGGTTTAATCAGTTAAAGTTTAACTGATATGGAATAGGAAGAGTTTAGGCCATGTTTGGCAAACTCAAATAAGAAAATAGAATTTCAAAGACCATAAGGAAGGCCTTGTTTGGTTGCACTAAAGCAAAATAACCCATTTTTCTAACCAAGGGTCACAAGGCCTTGTTTGGTTCCACTAAATTTAACTCTTTTCCATTTATTTTAATAACCCATTATACTATATAGTTTAATTGTCACACTTGACACACTTTCAATTTAATTAAATCTATTATTAAATAAATCCAATTAAACCTTAGTAATTTAATTATAACCTTTATTTGATCAATATCACTATACCAAATAAATTATTTTATTCAAATAAATCCTTTATTCAAATAACTCATTTATTCATCTAATTTAATTATTAAATTAAATTAGAATAGACACATGAAATTACATTTAAATTAAAATTAACATAATTATACTAAAATGAATTACTCCACAATAACTTTATCAATTACTTATTATACTCATTAAATAAATTAGCAAAAAAAACTATTTATTTAACTCAATAAATATTTTTATTTATTCACAAAAAATTACATTCGTTATATCCTTCCCTCCTTAAAAGGATTCTGTCCCCAGAATCGCGATACATGAACTAAACAAATAATTGGGGATAGTTTTGCATCATTTTCTCTTCGAGTACCCACGTGGCTTTTTCAGCGTTGTGGTTCCTCCAGATTACCTTAACAGAAGGTATAACCTTATTTCTAAGAACCTGTTCTTTCCTGTCAATTATCTGCACAGGAACCTTTTCATAGGACAAATCTTTCTTAAATTGAATTGGTTCATATTCTATAACATGTTTATAATCGGGCTTGTACGGTCGTAGCACCGATATAAGAAAGACATTGTGGATGTGGGCTAACTCGGGAGGTAAAGCCACCTCATAGGCCACCTCTCCTACTCTTTTCAAGACCTCAAAGGGTCCAATAAATCGCGGACTCAGCTTACCCTTTTTACCAAATCTGATTTTCCCCTTCCAAGGAGAGACTTTGAGAAACACAAAACTGTCGACGTCGAATTCTCTATTCTGTCGGTGCTTATTTCCATATTTCTTCTACCTGTCTTGAGCAGCTAACAATCTGGCTCTTATCATCTTGACGATCTCAGCAGTTTGCTGTACCAGTTCAGGTCTTAATAATTGTCACGCCCCCGAAATCCACCTGCTAGCTTCTTTTAGCCAGGTCAAACTAGCTTCTTTTAGCCAGGTCGGACTTCGTGTTGACTTGTATAACCTTATTCAAAACATTCATTAACTTAAAGGTAATGTACACGATAAGTTTTTATAAAAACTCGTAATATAATTGATTTGACTCGTATATAGAAATCTTGACTTCTAATAATCAGAGTAAAAGGCGAAAAAGTGATAATATTATAAAATATCATTTGTTCATTGTTATAACATTCCCAGATAACTTGTTCTTCTTACAAATAAGTCCTAAAAGACTTAAAAACAAATCTTCATTTATCTATCTGAGACTTGCAGTATTAGCAACCAGTTAGTTCCCAGGAAAGAGGGGGCTTTCCGTTAAAACGACGCGCAATTAGATGACCTAACCCCTTTCCTCGTCAGAACTTTCTAGACATTGCCAATAATGTTAATCTAGCATAGTTTAAATGACTTCTACATCTTCAACTTTCTTTGTACCGCCAGAATCGTCTGGTAATTCTTCCTTAGCTGTAATTTGTTTTAAGATAATTGCAAGAATGAGCATAAGAATGCCTAACAAGTCTAACAGATATATATATGAGAAGAGAATCACCTTTTCAAGATATATATACAGAATAAACTGATACAAGATTTCAACGATTATCAATATAGTGAACTGAGTGGTTCCCCACCCATGAACTAATGAATTAGTTCCCCGTCTCATCAACACTGCTACAATTGTATCAACAGTGTATATCGCTTATACGATACCTCTACACTGCGACAAATATTACCTCAGTGAGTTAGATCGGTTTCCTAACACATTTAAACTCTTGCCCATACAAGAGATTTGTTTAACTCAGATACTAACATGGTTTTCAATTGAAATTCAGCAATCACTATCACGTTGCATATAAAAGATAACAAGCATGTTAATGCACGGGGTGCAAAAGAAACAATACTTGTGTAACAATAAACCTCATAAATAAGACACGTTATAGCACGGGGTGCATTTCAACAATTAAGTAGACTTGCCTGAATATGGATAATATGTTAACGCTAATGTTTCATTCCTCGCCCAATCTCTTGAAGTGTAAGCTCTAGAACTTTTATCCTCCAAGCTTTTCCTTTCCTTGGATTATGCTAGGCTAATTCAGCATTTTAACGATTAAATCTTTTAAATTTTATTTCGAGTATTATAACCGCTTATAAATAAGACTCCTTCTAATATACATGAAATAATTTCAGCATTATAACTGCATATAAAATGAATATTCATCAACTATATTTGAAATAATTTCAGCATTATAACTGCTTATAAAATGAATATTCGGCTATTATATTTGAAATAATTTCAACATTATAACTGCTTATAAAATGAATATTCTTACTAAATACTTGAAGAAAATCGGACATAGTAACTGCTTATAAAAGTATATTTTCTAATATATAAGAGAAATAAATCGGACATTATAACTGCTTGTAAATAGGACTTTTGTACTATATACTTAAAATAATTTGGGCATTATAACTGTTTGTAAAAGTATATTTTTACTAAATATATAAAGAAGAATGAAAATAATAACCACTAGAGTAATACATCTTGTAGTTGCTAGCTTTACTTCCAATCGCGCAGCGCTTCGATGCTTAGAAAGTAATTTTTATCTCACAATATCTTAGAATATAAATATAGAGTGTTTTTGCTCTTGAACTGCTCTTGAAAAATAGTAAGGAATGAATGAACTGAGCTTGCTATTTATAGAAAAACCAAGTTCCACTAATTGCACGTTAGGGGCTCGACTTATTACACTTTGGTACCTAGGTTAATTATACTTTAGTACTTAGCGTGTGCCAGGCATAAGTTTGGCATGTGCGAGGCGTAAGCTGGCGTGTGCCAGGCGTAAGCACGACAAAGCAGCTTGTCAGCGTAAGCACGACAAAGCGTAAGCACGACAAAGCACTATATCAGTTTAAGCACGATACAGCAGCTTACTAAAAATAATTTGTCAGGATGCTTTTTGGTGAAATCGTGGAAAGCACGACAAATCATTTTGTCAATGTAAGCACGACTAAGTAGCTTGACCAAAAATTTTTATTTGATCTAATTCGTCGTTTACACTATAAAATCACAAAACACCTGCTTCGAAATATCATTTGGATCTTTATTAAGCACATAAATTCGAATTTCATTAGGGGTTAAGGTTTTAAACTTCTCAATACCTAGTTTTAGGTTACTAAATTAACCTCTAACCATATACGATCGTATTTATAAGCCTCATAAATATTCAGGGTATTACATTCACCCCTACTTCAAAAAATTTCGTACTCGAAATTAACTTTACAGCTAACTTTAGTCATTCAATATCATATTTATAAGTTCTATAAATATTCAGGATATTACAATAACTAACGTTCACCAACTTCATCCCATTATAACGGAGTTCTGCACTTTCTTCCATACAACGCTTCATAAGACGGCATTCCAATGCTTGCGTGATAACTATTGTTATAAGCAAACTCGACCAGTGGTATTTATGATCATCCCAGTTACCCTTAAAATTCATAACGTACGCGCGTAGCATATCTTCTAACGTTTGTATTGTTCTTTCACTTTGACCATCATACGCTGTACTCATTTTCAACTGCGTCCCCATACAAGCTTGTAGACTCCTCCAAAATTTTGATGTGAAACGTGGATCTCTGTCCGACACAATTGATACTGGAACTCCGTGCCTTGAGATAATCTCTTTGACGTATAATTTTGCCAATTGATCTAGGGAGAACCTTATTTTTATTGACAAAAAATGCGCTAATTTCGTCAGTCTGTCTATGATAACCCATATTGCGTCGTAACCCTTCTGAGTAGCTGGAAGGCCAACCACAAAATCCATCGTGATATGTTCCCACTTCCATTCTGGTATCTCCAAGGGCTGTAGCAAACCACTTGTCCTCTGATGTTCTGCTTTGACTTTCTGACAAGTTAAGCACTTCGCAACACACTCAGTAACTTCTCTTTTTATATTTGGCCACCAGAAATGTTGTCGAAGATCCTGGTACATTTTTGTACTTCCCGGGTGAACTAAAAATCTTGAACTATGAGTTTCGTTCAAAATCTCTTCTCTGATTTCTTGCATTGACGGAACCCAGATTTTACCTTCAAATCTTAGCAACCCTTCGCTATCGATTTTGAATTTAAGCTTCTCACCCTCAAGCACCCTTCTCCGTATGTTATCACACTCCTCATCCTGGAGTTGTGCTTCTTTTACCTTGTCCACTAAAGTTGATTGGGTTTCCATCTGAAATAACTTTTCATTCGACTCTGCCGGACATTTCACCTCTAACTCCAACTGAGCCATTTCCGCTATGAGTTTCTCCTGAGCGGTTAACAAAGATAACTTCTCCCTACCCTTCCCACTCAAAGCGTCGGCAACCACATTAGCTTTCCCCGGATGGTATAGAATTTCACAATCGTAATCTTTGATCAATTCTATCCATCGCCTCTGACGCATATTTAAATCCTTTTGTGTGAAAATATAATTCAGACTTTTGTGGTCTGTATATACCTCACACTTCTCTCCGTAGAGATAGTGCCTCCAAATTTTTAAAGCAAACACCACGGCTGCTAGCTCTAAATCGTGGGTCTGATACCTTTTTTCATAATCTTTTAATTGGCGCGAAGCGTACGCGATAACCTTACCATTCTGCATAAGCACGCAGCCTAACCCCTTGTGCGATGCGTCACTGTAAACCACAAAATTCCCTGTATTATCTGGTAAAGACAACACAGGTGCTGAACTCAAACGTCCCTTTAACTCTTGAAAACTTTCTTTGCATTTCTCCGTCCAAGCGAACTTCCTTGCTTTCCTTGTCAAATTTGTCAACGGAGTGGCAATCTTGGAGAAATCTTGAATAAAACGTCTATAATAACCCGCCAATCCCAAGAAACTCCTTACTTCTGACGGTGTTTTCGGCTGATCCCAGTTCATCACAGCTTCCACTTTTGCCGGATCCATCGAAATTCCGTCTCTATCAATTAGATGCCCAAGGAATTGAACACGCTTAAACCAAAATTCACATTTGGAGAATTTTGCATACAATTTCTACCTCCTTAACACCTCCAGAGTCTCCTTCAGGTGTTCCACATGCTCTTCCTCAGTTTTGGAATATACCATAATATCGTCTATGAATACCACTACGAATTTATCCAAAAATAGTTTGAACACTCTATTCATTAAATCCATAAATGCTGCAGGTGCGTTTGTTAGACCAAATGACATAACTAAAAACTCATAGTGGCCATATCTAGTTTGGAATGCTGTCTTTGGTATGTCTTCCTTTCTCACCTTCAACTGATGGTACCCACTTCGCAGATCTATCTTTGAAAAATATCTCGCTCCCTTCAACTGATCAAACAGGTCATCGATCCTTGGCAACGGATACTTGTTTTTAATCGTGACCTTCTTCAACTCTCTATAATCAATGCAAAGACGCATTAATCCGTCTTTTTTCTTAACAAATAATACCGGCGCTCCCCACGGTGAAACGCTTGGTTGAATATACTTCTTGTCTAGCAACTCTTGCAGTTGCACCATCAACTCCTTTAACTCTACTGGAGCTATTCGGTACGGAGCTTTTGATATAGGGGCAGTTCCCGGTGCTAGATCAATTACAAATTCAATTTTCCTATCTGGCGGTAGTCCTGGCAAATCATCAGGAAACACATCCGCAAAATCCCTAACTACTGGTATCTCCTCCAGCTTTGCACCCACCTTCCGTGTATCAACTATGTAGGCTAAATATCCTACACATCCTTATCTCAATATCTTTTTGCCCTGCATCATCGTCAGACAACTCGCTTGTCTAGGCGACTTGCTGCCATAAAACACCACCTTTGACGGAGTCATAAGGTTCACACACTTCTTTTGGCAATCAATAATTGCCCCATGATTGAACAACCAATCCATTCCCAGAATAACGTCAAACTCCCCAAGTTGAATTGGGATTAAGTTTACTGACATCTCATGACTCTTAATATCTACCCGACAGTTCTTGTGTACAAACTTAACAGGAATCACTTCCATATTCGCAATTTCTATGTTCATAGGGTAATCTAGCTCTTCTTGTGATAACTGTAATTTTCTAGCAAAATCATCGGATATAAAGGAATACGTAGCACCCGAATCAAATAATACGTAAGCATTTACATTATTGACCGAAATGATACCTGACACCACATCCTTTGACTGAACAGCATCCTGCACCGTTATGTTGAATGTTCGGGTGGTAGGTCGATTAGATGGCGTCGGTCCAGCGATAGTTAAGTTGCCTCCACTGTTATTTCCCTTTCCTCCGCTTGCTCCTCCTGAAGCTTTCTTTGGGCAGTCTCGAGCAAGGAGATCCTTCGATCTATAAGTGAAACATGCACCCTTTTTTGGACTAGTGCAATTTGGCACAATGTGACCCTCTTGACCACAATTAAAGCATACCCTCCTGCCCTTCAAGCAAACACCCACGTGATTCTTCCCGCAGTTGCTGCACGCCTCCATCTTCTTCTTCTGATTTCCTTGCTGACTTCCCGCAGAAATTTTATCATTCCACTTTCTCTTCTGTCCACTGCCACCATGGCTACCACTTGCCTTATTCTCATTTTCATTCTTCTTCTTCCTTTGCTCCTGATTGTACTTAGACAGAGCATCACTACCTCCTTTGGCGATAATCACCTTCTCTAGCACTGCCGCAAAGAATTCAGTTGAAACATCGAAACTCGATTATACAGCTGGGGCTTCAGTCCCTGTTCAAACCTTCTAGCCTTTCTCTCATCCGTATTGACTTGATATGGAGCAAACCTCGGCAACTCGTTAAATCTCGCGGTATATTCAGGCACTGTCATCGTACCCTACTTTAACTCAAAAAATTGCACCTCCATCCGATTCTGCGCACTCGCTAGAAAATAAGTTTCGAAAAACATCTGCTTGAATCTTTCCCACGAAATTACCCCTTGACCATCCCGAGTTTTGTTAGCTTGCCACCAATAGCTAGCTTCTGATTTCAGCATAAATGTTGCAAACGCAGTCTTTTGGTCCTCGCTGACCCTAGCGACGTCAAAAAATTTTCCATCTCCATGACCCATGTTTAGGCTTCGATCGGATCCATAGACCTTTGAAATTCTGGAGGTCTAACAGCCTTGAAGTCTTTGAAAGTCGTGGCTCGAGCTTGGGGTTGGTTTGTAAATGCTCCCGTTAACAAATTCACCAATTGTTGCATTGGATTAGCGTTAGTTTTGTCATTGTTATTTTTAGATCCCTTAGGAGTCTGTTGACGTGTTGGTCTTCTTCTTGGCGACATCTTACTGTTACGAATTTGCGCCATTAGATTATTGCTCAATTACTTAAACATTTAAGCCTTAACTTAAACATTTATAAACAATCATATAACACATAGCACATTTGATAAACTTCCGTATTTTATTCATTTACTGCTTCAAAACATAACATAGATAGTATCATAGTTATTTACGTCATCTGCTCTGAAATCATAAAGTTTCAAGACCACATCATAATTAATCCTTTATTTATCTCATTTGAGATTTACATCATATTAGCTCTTTAGAAAACAACTTATTATTACTGCTATTCGCGACCTATAACGACATTCCACGTCGCACGGCTTCTTCGCGCTCTTGCTTTATGATGCGAATCATCGTCCTGCGATCCATTACGTACCACGGTAAATCCTCGAACTAAGTTGGGTAATGAAAAACTCGATCTTGTGCCCTATCCATTGCTGTGTGGAAAATATGTTCCATCTCATCCTCAACATGGTCTGCATGATTAGCAGCTTTCATCCACGCGTCCTCGGCTCTAGTACGCTTTGCCGACTCTTCTCTCAGCTCACTCTTTAGTTTCTCTATCTCAGTTGATAACTCCTCTTTTTGGCTCTCTGCCTGTACCAACTTCCACTCCACGTCCCCAAGACGTATATCAAGCTCCTCAATCTCATTATTCTTCTGCTCTATAGTGGTCTGACGATCTGCCACCTGCTCCTCCAACTCCTCCACCCTACCCTGCAACTCTATGTTGCAATCATACACCTACTCATATATCTGAACACCTAAGGAAGATAATGGTATCTCCTCAGGGTCTTCTTCCTCCTCCTCAACCTCCTCAGGATTTTCCTAAGGATCAGTCTCAGGCTCGAACTCAGAACCTACAACTGTGTGTTAGGTTTGTATATAACGCAAGCATGCAATCCAATTACATAAATAGGGCGGAAGCGTGATAAAACGGATTTTAAAATTTTAATACAAACCATCACCATGATATATCCTTGTGTTCAATTATCAATTAAACGAAAGAGAAAGAGAATAAAAAATTATACCCTCGTAGATCAAAGCTTCCTCGGGTACAAGTTCAACTCCTAGTCCTTCGTGTTCTCCTCGAATTCCACCGATGAGATTCCTTCATTTGATCAACGTTAGCCACCCAAGTGTTTGGCCTCTAGAGGTGATCCACCAAGGAAGAATAGGTATTCAAGAAGTTGGGTATTGGCAAAACCCTAGTTTCTATCTCTATAGAAATTGCAAGTACTCTCCACAATCTAATGCAAGAGTGTGTAACCCTAATCTATGATAAGAGTCCTCTTATTTATAGATGTAGGAATAACCCTTCCCTAAACTATTTAGGATTAGGGTTTCTATTATAATTAAACTCCTTTAATTAATTATGCTCCTAATCCAATCAGGAATTCATGGGAGAGTACTTCTATTAATTAATTCCCAATTCCTATTAGGAATTAAATAATAGTAATAGTAATAATAATAATAATAATAATAATAATAATAATAATAAGACTCCTCTTATTAATTTATATTTAATATTTCCAAAATATTAAATAATAAATATTAAGCTATTTAATATATTCTATCTCTATATATTAAATTAAATACACTTAACTAATTATTACAGTTATGCCATTTACTTCTTAAATAAATATTTTTCTTTTGCGGTGTGACCCTTTAGTTTCCATATTAAACCGGTTGTGAATAAATCAATTAGAACAATTCTAATCTTATTTAAATAAATAAATTAAACTATTTAATTCATTTAAATAAATAACATTTATTCTACAATAAGGGTAAGCCCCCTTAGCGATCAATAACTTTCCAGATAATATAGATTTCAACATCAATCACAAAAGAACCTTTGAGTAAATAGTTACCGTACAATTCAATCTTTCTACCAGACAATGCCCTAATTAAATAAAAGACATGGATTTACTGTCAAGTCTTATTTTATTTAATTATATGTATTTCGATTCCCAAATGCACAACTCTAAATAATGCAAATTAGAAACTCCTTTCTAATTTCATTCTGCCTTGGCCAAGGACTACTGAGTTATCATTTATCGAATCACATAGGACATTCACATCTTTTATTAGACGTGGTAGATTCTTTGTTGATCATTCACCTATCTCTATGTACAACTAATTATACCCAATCATACCCTTTGATATACCCTAAAGGTCTTAAGGGACATGTCAAAGTATAACTTATCATACACAAGATACTATGATGATCTCAAGTCCAAGGATCACTTGTACTACTATCACTATAGGAATTGCTATTGACAGGCGAGTAAAACTCCATTAGGTATTACTTAGCGAGCTACGTTTAGTGAACTTATTCTCCAATAAGCACCTACATACTTGCTTTAGTGTCTCCACACAAATGATTATGAGATCAATCATCCTCTTTGTAGACACCCAAATTTTGCGTTTCCTTCTACTAACCATGACAGGAGGGCGAAATCGTCAATTGAACCGGCTTGCGGGAGCAAAGGAGCGGGCACAAGGGCGAGCGCCCGGCACCGCCGCAATGTTTTGGGCAAACCAAGTTTACGTGACAATAAAGCCGTCCGAGGCAGGCATTTCCGAATGAGGTGGCACGTCTCCCGGAAATTCCCGGACTGCAGAATACGAGCCTATCAGCGAAAACCGACGTTGCGGCACGAAAATCGAGGCGTGGCACGAAAATCGAGAAAGTCAAGCCCGCCAGCCGCGGATAGATCTGCGGCCAAGTGGGTGCGCCAGCACGGAAACCAGGAAATCAGCACTACCAGCTGAGTGCGATGGGAGGCGTGCCAGCTGGCCAGCCGCAGATCCATCTGCGGCCAGCCGCAGATCCATCTGCGGCCAGCCTATTTAAGCCCAGCTTCGGGCAGCATACAGGAGGTGGGAAGAAAATTGAAAGAGGGAGAATTCCAGCAGGAAACAGCAGCAAAGAATCGGAAATAGAGAGGAAAAACACCATAATTTTTGCAACAAAATAGGAGGGAAAGGAAGGAAAAAGTGAGGATTAATATCTCTTGAGTTGATTGTATCACATATATTTCTCCTTCTATTCAAATACATCAAGTTCACATCCATTTGGATATCAATTGCAAGGTGAAATCTCTTTTATTATATCAATTTCTATCATATCATTTGATTGAATTAAATGTAGATTTCACGTAAATTATTGTGGAACAATGGATTAGGAATTATTAGAGAGGGTTCCATCGGAACAAAATTCTTCCTAATAATCCGATGATATCCATTGGATGAGGTTTTGCTCGTTTATGACGATAAATACATTAGGTGGAATTGATCTATTTAGATTGTTAATTTTGAATCATTGTGGTGCGTTAAGCAACCCGTTGTTAGTTTATGTTGTTGTATCTACTTGATGTTTGTTGAGAAATTATGGTTGTGAGCCTAGGAGAGCGACCCCGTGGTCCAAATCCGATGATGGACATATCTTGATGTAAGAAGTAGAAATGACGTAATTTTCATTGTAAATATGTAATCGTTGGGCCTTAAAACGACGCTAAGGCGAGAATCGTGTTTAAGGCCCCGAAATAGTGAAATTTGTGATTGTAGGCGTTTGGGGTTTATTTTGATGGCTTACATGCCCATGAATAGCCCCCGACGCGTGTTTATGCTCGATTTGATTTATGGACACGAAATTGATTTTAAAGCTAAATGATAAGATTTTTATAAAATCAATCAAAGTAGGATATTAGAATCACGAGGTTAAAATTTGAGAAATGTTAATGAATGTCGATTCCTATCTAACGAGAAAGCTAAAGAAAATCGTTTTCAAACGTCACCAAATTTGATTTTATGAAAATAAGTAATGTTTTATTAAACCGTTGTGCATAGGGTTAAAGAGATTCTAGAAGTTGCCCATCGCTTGAGTTACGAAAGCAACGCATAGATCTCGATTCCTATTTTAACGAAGGTTTAAAACTCGTGTTTTTGCCAAAGCGACACCTAATGAAAATCTCATAGTTTTGACAAATAAAAATCAAATCTTTCTTATAACGAACCAAGCTTTCTCGTATAAATTAAAAGACATTCCGAAGCGTTCTCAAATTAAAACACGGTTTTCCCTAAAAATCCAAATGATTCTTTCATACAAGCCCACCACGACATTCACATAGGCACACACACACATACACACACACACACATTCATGAGTTAAAGGATAGGAAAGCATCAAGATTGCGGTAACCGTGTTTCACGGAAGTCGAGGGGTGCCTAACACCTTCCCCTCACTTAAACAAGCCCCCGAACTCTATGAATCTCAATTCGCAGACCAATTAATTCGGAGTCACATATGAGCCAGCGATTTACAAAAAAACGAAAATTCGGATGAGTTGGTACATCCATTTCAAATATACCAACTGGCGACTCTGGTTAAATTGGCTCATCATAAAAAACGATCTTTCAAAACCCCGTCGACCTCAATGCCGACCTTTTCCAAAAATCATCTAAACCAAAAGGCTAAAATTGGAAAAGACTAGAAAGCGATAACCCGGTGTCGACAGCTGGCGACTCTGCTGGGGACCTTTTAGAGGGCTTAAGCCGCATTAAAATCTTGATGTTATCCTATCCTTTAAAAAATTCGGGAATGTGCGTATGGGTGTGCGATATGTTGACATGTTTACTTATTGTTGTGTGATTGTGTTTTTTGTCCAATAAATGAATGTTTGTATGGAATTGCTTTACTTTAAAAGTAATCATTTGCATACGGTGAGGACGATGAATGTGAATGTATGTTGAGATTGTACCTCCTCCTGAGGCGAACCCGTCGGTTGCTTATTACTGGACTCGATGGGGCTGCTCCCCGGAGATGGCTCAGGAAACGCACCACTCAAATCCGCTCCAATCGAAAGGGCTCAAACGAGTAGATTGCGAAGATTTGGGAACCTTCATGCCGAAAAGCCCGTGAGAGTAACCCTAGGGTAGGTCAGCCTCTGATAAACCCAACGCAGGAAAAGTCTCTTCATGCCTTTTTTACGTTCAAGAATATAAATGTCATAATCCCATTGCAACGTACTCATACATGCTTCCCCTATTGTCAAAAAAGAATACTGACCCCCATGTTTTGCAGGAAACAGCTGGGGAAGCATAATAAAGTCATGTTTAGCATTTGTTATTGCACTAAAGGACTACTAACTTTCTCTTTTGCAGGGAAAAATTAAAAAAACAACACCAAAATTTTTTTTACAGTTTTAGCATGCATCCATGTTTTCATTTCCCCGGGACTAAACTTCGAACCGTTGTTTCTGTAGGATTGCTCCTCAAACCCGTTCGCAGTCTAAGAAAGCCCAAAATTCTACATCTGAAATGGCTGATATTCCTAACCATAGTGCCATATCTCGGGAGGAGTTTGATGATTTTAAAAGACAGATGATGGAAATGGCCACAATGTTAAAGGAACAGTTCTTAATCAGACAGGATCCGGTAAACCAGGGATCGCATAATATTCCACCACTAGGGGATGATCAGAATCCTCCTAAAAATGGTACAAACTTGCTTAAAGAGGACCAACCCCGACTCAAGGACGAGCCAGTCATCCCAAAGGCCGTTCCCATACCTAGCAGGACAGTGATTACTATCCCAGAAGAAGGGGACAATGACGACCTTCGGAGAAAAATGAAACACATGGAGGAGACCATCCAATCCCTAAAGGGCATAGGCTCCCTGGGCAGGGTTAATTACTCGGATCTATGTGTTTTCCCCGGAGCCAGATATCCAGAAAAGTTCAAAGTTCCCGAGTTCGAAAAGTACAATGGAAAGGGAGACCCCTATACACACTTGAAAATATACATTGGAGAACTCGGGGCTTATGCCGAAGACGAGGGGTTAAGAATGCAACTATTCCAGAAAAGCTTAACAGGGGAGGCAAGAATCTGGTATATGCCCGCCTCGACAACGCCCGAATCCACGACTGGGAGGAATTGGCCCATACCTTCTTAACCCAATACAAGCTTTCAGGCCCAGATGGCTCTTGACAGGTACCAAATGACAAAGGTTAAAAAACAGCCTAGGGAATCCTTCAGGGAATATGCCCAACGATGGAGGGGCATGGCCGCACAGGTGAACCCCCCGATGAGCGAATCGGAGATGGTAATGACTTTTGTAGACATCCAAGAGGCGCCGTATTATGAGCGGGTCATCTCGGGGATTGGAAGACCCTTTGCTGAAATGATTAAACATGGAGAGATGGTTGACATGGGGTTGAAATCGGGTAAAATCCGGGATCTTACTTGCTTTAGAAACTGCTGCCGAGCAAATACAGAATGGAAACTATGGCAGCACTTCCCGGAGGGTCCAAAAGAAAAAGGAGGAGGAATGTCTCCTTCATCCTACAAGGGTCATCCAGAAAAGCAGAAAGCCATCTTCCGGTACAGGTACAGAGGGGAGGGCCATCCCGACAGCTCAATTTCACAGATCAAAGGGCAGAGGGGCGAAGAAGATATGAGGCCTCGCAGAATCGAGTATTCACCCCGCTCGGGGAGCCGCTTGAACGGGTATTAGCGGTATTAGTAGCCCAAAAGAAGATAGTTGGTCTGGCACCACCGAGTGACCCAAAGGGTAGAAGGTTTGACCCGAGTAAGCGATGTGCATACCACTTCCAGTTCCCCTGGCCATGATACACAAAATTGATGGACGTTGAAACATCTAATCCAAAACATGATAGACAGTGGGGAAATTGTGGTGGAACAACCGGACTCCCCGAATGTTTAAGGCAAATCCCTTGCCAAGACATGATGGAGGGGGAGTTAATGCGACGGAGGCAAGTGAAGCTGGGGGGCCGCCAAGGTTGAACTATGTGCAGAAAGTTGAGGAGATAATCAACATGATACATGATCATGGGGATGCACGGGTAACGCCCATCAGGTTGATAGGGATAAGTACAAATGGCATGGAAAGACCTGTCAAGTTGACAGCCCCGAGGCCCATCATCCTTGCAGCAAGGCCGCAACTCCCTATCAGTAGTCTGAGGACTGTACCCTGGAATTATGGGGGAATACCAGAGGAAGCGGTCAGTTGTGCTTCCGTGACGACCAAGGGAAACCCCTACACATCGCGGTAATCTCCTCAGGATATCTCATGAATGGGGTGTTGATCGACGGGGGATCGACATTGAATATATGTCCTCTCAGTACGCTGAAGAAAATGAGCATCAGTCCCAAGCGCCTACGGGCCAGTCATGTGGTGGTTCGGGCTTTTGACGGATCCCGGAGGGATACCATCGGAGAGATAGAATTGCCAGTGGAGATAGGGCCCTGTACTTTTGATATATCCTTCCAAGTCCTAGATATTACGGCAAGCTACAACCTGCTGTTAGGGAGGCCGTGGATACACATGGCCGGGGCAGTTCCTTCCACGCTCCACCAACAAATCAAGTTGATCATCGATGGGAATCTGGTAACAATCTCGGCCGAATGTGATGACCCTTCTCCTCCCAGGAGTGGCCTACCAGTAATCAATGTGGATGAGTCAGCGGCACCTGCCAGCTTTCAAGCAATAGAGATTAGCACTCCCCATTATAGATGCCTGGGAGCTCCAGCTGTGAAACCAAGGGTCTCTCCGGAACTCACCTTTGTGGCAAGGGAAATGATTAAAATGAATTTCCAACCTGGACAGGGACTAGGGAAAAGCAGTCAGGGAATCACCGAGCCCATCCACCTACCACAGCAGGTAGGCAAAGCAGGATTGGGATACCATGTGGGCGCAGTACGGGGACACCGTCAGGGTGCGACTCCGATTCGACTAGTTGGCAGTCCAGTGACCAAAGTCGACAATGAGCAGGGGATCAGCGGACCTGTGATTGGGGCAGGGAATGAAGAGTTAACCCCCACACGTAATGAGTCGGCCCGGAGGGAAAGTTTCCTGCAGGAGGTCGCAGAAGAGTTTGAAACCAAATGCTATATCCCCGGACAATCAACGAGCAGTAAGGAGGGGACGAATGTTATCACACCACCGGGAGCCCAACAAGTTGTGCCTGTTATCGATTGGGCAGGACTGATTATTCTTGGAGAAGATATGGAGAAGGACTCAGGCGACGTATCCGTAATCATCGGGGAGGTGTCCGATGTGAGGCCCTCCTTTATCCAGCGCATTTCATCTGACCTGACCATCGATAATTGGACCCAAAAACCAGTGATATCCAAACAAGGGTAAAGCTCGACGTCAGGGTGGTTAACCCTAGAGGATGGGGGAATGAAGAAGTTTATTTTTGTTGTTGTTTTATTTCTGCATAATTGTGTCGTTTTTCGTGTTATTGGAAATTGCGATCGTCGTGAAAAATGATTTATATATGACAAGTATTTTGTTTCATGTCAGGTGTACCCATTTGAGTAATCCTTGCCCAACAAATGGTCTTTCAAATTTGAATGATGATTATGATTTTGACATTGAGCTGGATTTCGATTTAATGGGCATTGAACAAGACGAGACAGATTACGACGACGCACCTGACGAGATCAAAGGATGGGTCGAGGATAAACCCAAACCCAACTTGGACCAAACCATCACCGTTGATATTGGAACCCCTGACAAGCCAAAGGAACTCAAGATAGGGACGGACCTCACCCCCAGCCAGAAAGCCGAAATGACTGAGCTGCTAAAACAATATGAGGATGTCTTTGCCTGGTCTCATGAGGATATGATCGGATTGTCCACCGACATTGTGGTACACCGATTACCCATCAAGGAGGGTTTCAAGCCTGTCAAACAAAAATTAAGGAAATTGAAACCGGAGTGGAGCTTAAAAGTGAAGGAGGAGATCATCAAGCAGTTCAGGGCGGGAATCATTATGGTATCCACTTATCCTGAATGGTTATCCAATGTGGTCCCGGTGGCTAAGCCTGGAGGAAAGGTGAGGGTATGTGTAGACTACAGAGATCTAAACAAGGCCAGTCTCAAGGATAATTTCCCGGTACCTTTCATACACATCCTGGTAGATAACACGGCCCAGTACGAGATGTACTCTTTTGTGGATTGCTTCGCGAGGTATCATCAGATAATGGTGGCAGAGGAAGATCGGGAAAAGACCGCATTCATCACCCCCTGGGGCACTTTCTGCTATAGACGATTGGCTTTCGGTCTCACAAATGCAGGGGCTACTTATCAGAGAGCCATGATGGCCTTGTTCCACGATATGATGCACAAGGAGATAGAGGTCTACGTGGATGACATTATTGTGAAATCGAAGGTAGAATCCGATCATATAACTCATCTTAAAAAGCTATTCGATCGGCTCAGAAAGTATAATTTGAAACTCAATCCAGCCAAGTGTGCCTTCGGAGTACAGTCGGGCAAGCTCTTCTTTTCTTTTGGGTTTTCCTGGTTAGTGATCGGGGCATTGAGTTGGACCCAGCAAAGATTAAGGCCATTGTGGATATGCCGGCACCTCACACAGAAAAGGAGATAAGAGGATTCCTCGGGAGGATAAACTTTATCAGCCGTTTTATATCCCACTTGACGACTACATGTGAGCCGATTTTTAAACTGTTAAGAAAAGGGGTGTCCCAAGAATGGAATGAGCAATGTCAGAAGGCGTTTCAGACCATTAAAAAGCAATTGACTGAGGCACCAGTGCTGGTACCCCCGAAGGATGGGATCCCTCTGTTTATGTATATATCGGTAAATGCCATCGCGATGGGATGTATGTTGGGACAGAAAAATGAGGCGGGTAAAGAGCAGGCCATCTATTACCTCAGCAAAAGATTTAGCCAATGTGAGCAGAATTACACTCCCATCGAGAAGACCTGTTGTGCTCTGGCCTGGGCTGCAGGGAGATTACAGCACTACCTCCATGGGCATACAACGTACCTGATATCAAGAATGGATCCCCTGAAATATATTTTCGAAAGGCCCATGCTGAATTGTCGACTATCAAGATGGCAGTTAATTTTACAACAGTTTGACATGGTGTACGTGACCCAGAAGGCCATGAAAGGGCAGGGAATTGCAGATCAGTTGGCAGAAGCCCCGGCAGGAGGGATGGAGCCGTTAGAAACTCCTCTCCCGGGCGAGGATATATTTTGGGTATCGCGCGAAAAATGTGATGACGAGGGACAATTTTGGAAGCTGTATTTTGATGGTGCCATGAATGCCGAGGGGGCAGGAGCCGGAGCGGTCCTAGTCTCTATCACCGGAGAACAATACCCCGTGGCCACCAAGCTTCGTTTCAGCAATTCGAACAACACTGCTGAATACGAGGGGTGTATCTTGGGACTCCGATTGGCCCGTGACATGGGAGTAAAGAGACTAGCGGTGTTCGGGGATTCAGAATTGGTAATCAGACAAGCAATCGGGGTATACAACACTAAGGAGCTTCAGTTACTTCCATACCATCGTTGTGTCACCCAGCTTACGCAAGAGTTCGAAGATATCGCCTTCCGCCATATTCCTCGGGGACGAAATGATTTTGCCGATGCATTGGCGACTTTGGCTTCCTTAATCCACGTGATCAAGAGTAGGGACAGTCCACAGATTGAGATCACCGTACAGAATGCCCCGGCATATGAGGAAAATGTGGCAGTATTATCAAACGAGGTGGTGTTGACGAGGCAGCCCTGGTATCACGACATAAGGGAATATCTGAGAGACAGATCCCTTCCCGATCAGGTAAATCGGACTGAAAGGATGAGAATTCAAAAGATGGCGATGAAGTTTTACCTGAGTGGCGATTCACTTTACAAAAGGGATGCCGGGTTGGGACTGTTGCAATGCGTAGACGAAGCGCAATCCCAAAGGATTATGAATGAAATCCATGGCGGGGTGTGTGGGCCACACATGAGTGGACCGATGTTGGCCAAAAAGATCTTGAGGACAGGGCATTATTGGTTAACGCTGAAAGCCGATTGCGATGATCATGTCAAACGGTGTTATCAATGCCAGGCGCACGGTAATGTGATCCATACACCTCCCAATGAACTGCACTGTATGACCTCCCCCATGGCCATTTTCAATGTGGGGAATGGATGTAATCGGACCAATAGAGCCCAAAGCGAGCAACGGGCACCGATTCATTTTCGTCATGATCGATTATTTCACCAAATGGGTAGAGGCAGCTTCTTTCCCCAAAGTAACTCAGGAGGTCATCGTCAACTTCGTCAGGAATAATGTCATTTGCCGATATGGGCAACCTGAGGTTGTGGTCTCCGACAATGCCAAGAATTTAAACAACGCCCTCATGAAGGAACTGTGTGACCAGTTCAGGATTAAGCATCTCAATTCCGTCATTTACCGTCCCAAAATGAATGGGGCAGTGGAGGCTGCCAATAAGAACATCAAGAAGATCATGGCAAAAATGTCTGCTAATCATCGGGGATGGCCAGATCTGTTACCCCTCACCTTGCTGGCCTACCGAACGTCAACGCGTACTTCCACAGGGGCAACCCCTTACGCCTTGGTATATGGAATGGAGGCTGTCCTGCCAGCTGAAGTTGAGATGGCGTCCCTCAGAATAGTGATCGACGCTCAGATAAGCGAAGAGGATTGGATGCAAAGTCGATATGACCAATTGGCCCTGATTGATGAAAGGAGAGTGGCTGCCGTTTGGCATGGTCAGCTATATCAACAGAGGATCTCTCGATCGTACACGATAAAAAGATAAGACTTCGGAGGTTCAAGGAAAATGATTTGGTGTTGAAAAGAGTCATGCCTTGTCAAGACGAAGCCAAGGGGAAGTTTGCCCCAAGCTGGGAAGGGCCATTTGTGATCAAGAAAGTGCTATCCGGAGGAGCCCTCATATTGCAAGAAATGGATGGTGAGGTATTTCCACAACCCCTCAATGCTGACTCGGTGAAGCGGTTCTACGCTTAAATCATCAGTTCTTTTTTCCTTTGAGAGCGAACTACGTAGGACCTGATCTTCCAACTTGTGGGGGTACGTAGGCAGCCATCATGGCGCGGTCCGATCCTTTAAAAAAATAATCCTTTCCCTAACCAAAACCAATTTTCGATAGCCAGATAAAACCTTCCTACACCCTCAAAACCTTCCCGAAACCAACTGCCTAACCAGTTTCATCCCAGAATACATACCCTGATCCAACCAAACAGTTATCCAAAATCTGAGATTCAATCCGACGAAATCAAAAGGTGTGCGGCAATATCTGTCAAATCTCCATCAAGTCTTGAGGAAAGAAAGAAGGCGAAATGTCAAAATCATGGTCAGTTGGATAAAATGATGATCCAATGAATGGCAATGATACGACAAAAGGGGAAAATGACTAAAATTAAATGCATGTCTATATATATAAGTCGTTTTATTACAAGATTTCTCTTTCAATAACTGATGAAACCAACATAGTCTATGCAGGAAATAAAATAATCTACAAATCTGAAACTAGCCGAAGCAGGATGGACAGGGTGGTGGATAGATCTGAAGCATCAGCATCTCCTGCAATCTGCTGCCCCCATCATATCAATACGATCCAGTAAAGCAGTAGCTCGGCTGACAGTCCCAGAATTAGCATCTATAACTGCCCTGGTCTGAAATACAATGGCGTCTCTGTCAGCAATGGCAGCATCTCTGGCACGAATGGCCTCATCTCTCTCGACAAGGGCGACATCCCTCTCGGTTTCAGTAGTAATCAGGGCCAGGCGGAGTCGGGAATCCTCAGCGACCCGACTCGGGGCAGAATCGGCTGAGATGGAATGGTCTGTGGTATCTTCTGTGAAAATCACTCCAGAGTCATCAAAGGCCCCAGTCCGACTCAAACTAGCCGAATCCAGGTCTCCACGCAACCACTGTACGTAGGCAAATGTCTGGATGTGACAGCTCGTACTATATTCGGCAAAGATCCTGCGATCCCAAAGCTCGTATACCTGCAATAGATCCCTCTCTGTACAGGATGATATAAGGAATCGGTATGCGGCTGCACCCGCGAAGGGGTGTAAATCCTGTGTCTGATCAAACTGCCCCATAACCGCCATGGGATGATAGGTCGTCACGCCCCTTAACCCAGCAATGGGAATGAAATCCATGTCAAGCACATGAGTCAAGAAGCTCATGAAGGAGCAATAGCCCGAGTAAACCAATAGATGAAAGGGGTCCTCAATGATAGACAAAAATGATGTCCAGGAGGCCACATCAGTACAACTCGCGGGATGAAGCGAAAACTGCGTGGTTATGTCATGGCTGAAGCAAAACCCTTGGCGACGGAAATGGCCGATGGGACTAAGATGACTCATGAACCACATATACAATAAGGTCGAACTCCCTCTGAAGAATCTCCCTCGGAAGGACTGGCAATATGTGGCCGACATATAGGTATCCGCCAATATCATGGGGAGAATGGTGTGATCCTCCTGAAGGGCCCTAACGGCCGCAACAATCCGCATGTCCAAATGATCGGATCCTGCAGGCAAATACAAAAACTGAGATGACACAGGCCATCAGAACGTCCACTCTCAAGGCATCCCAGCGCTCCTCGGACACGGAAAAATCACCGAGGAAAAGACGGAAACTGTCAGGTGAGCCAAATCGGTCAATCAAGAATTGAAGAGGAACCATATGGTCTGACGTGATTACCGGTAATAGTACAGCCCTCCGCAAACTGGTGAAAGTCAAGAATTGACGGCGCATGGAACCAACAGTAACCCTAGCACAGGGACCATCCAACGGCAAGCCGGTGAAGCGAGCATACTCCTCAAGGGTGGGGGTCAGCTCTACTGTCCCAAACCTAAACACCTGACGGGCAGGGGCCCAATAGCTCAGAAGACCATCCACAAAGCCCGCTGGCACCCGGAAGGTTAATAAGGACCAAGAATGTCCCAAAAGACCATCTACGATAATCCTATCGGCCGGCAGTAAATTGTCCAACCAGCGGAAGAGGCTGCCAACCAACCCTGTAGGAGGGGTGGAATCCGAACGGACCACGGCATCTGAGGACAACATCTGTGGAAAAATAGTATCAAAAGGGACTGTACAGGGGTCATTCTCTATCCATAAATAAAAGAGCATGCATCATACAATTAATAAGAAAACAGGTGAATTCCATAAAATGAAAAAGAAAACTGTGCATAAATAAATAAATGAATTCAGTACATAGTGCATAAATGAAAAAGAAATCTAAACAGGTGCCGATACAAAAGGCCCTATCCTATCCTGGTCTAAATAAAATCAGTATCATCTATGAAAGCAGGATCCTCGAACTGATCCCCTGGAGTCGTCGAGCTCGGAGGACCAAAGTTCATATCAGGGATGTAGGGATGCGCTGTGGCATCAGATGAACTCGGGCCTGCATCATAACCTGCACCGTCAGGATCGTAGGTGTAAGCCTCCTCCGGGGTCCGGCCCAACCCCCGAATAAACAGCGACAACTGATCTACCTGACGAGTCAATGTGGCGATCTGCTCAGCGTGGGTAGGGGTCCGAACACAGGCAGCCCAATCGGTCATCGTAACCGAACCTGGAACCATGTCTCCAAGAAAGAAAGTGGCCCGAGTCTGGGGACCGATGGTACGAGGTACCCACCAAGTCCTGAAAGCCTCACTCGTACTGGGGCCTGTGGAAAGCATCCGACCGTCCTCCCCGGCGAGCATGATCTCCGAGGGCTGAGAATCCAGCGGCCAGAAAGTAGTGAAAGAAAGGGAGTGCGGGATGCGGATCTCTCCAGTGACGCATCTGAATGCGCGCTCTCCCAGGTACATAACCCATCCTCCGACACTCTGCAAAGTGAGGCGACGGGTGGAAAGTGCAAACTCCGGGCCGGAGGGATATCCATCGGTGAACCCCACATCCAAATGCTCCGAGAGATAGGGAGTCCAGACGACCTCCGCAGCCGTGATCAGCTCCAGCTGGATGCGACAGTGTGCGAAACTGCCAGATACCGGGATCTCCTCCAGCGTGCTATGATGCCATCGTCGACCCCGGGGATAGGTGTCCGGGCCAAGGGTAGTGACAGGCCTCAGGCATGGAAAACGCTCATAAGCCCAGAACTGTGAACAGAAACAGGGCAGGGCGTGAGTAACTATTAAATGCAGAAAAGAGAAACGAAATAAGGATAAGTGCAATAAATCAAAAGGAGGCGAGGACTCACCAACAGAAAGTGGTAGAAACCGAGCCAGGCGTCGGTCTGTCCCTCTGAGCGTAGGCGCATACCGTGGAGGAAATAGGCAAAGGTGAATGACCCCCAGTCATAGTCACTGATGCGGTCCACGTCTCTGACCGCTCCCACGACGCTGAAATGAATGGTGGAGGAGTTGTTCCCTAGGAAACAACCCCTCATGATCGTCAGGAACAAGCGTCGGAGTAGAATCTCCCGGGTACCCTGATCCGCTGGAATAGGCAGCGCGTAGAGACCCCCAACTGCATCAACAGCCAAGACACCAGAACGAATACTGCGGGCCTTAAAGACCCGGTCCTCAGCAGCAAAGCCCAATAAAGCCCGGACCGCCGCCGGAGTGATGTCGAGATCTAGAGGGACACGGGACCCAGTGAACTCGATCCCCGTGATATACCGCCAATCCCAAGGGGTCAGCACAACCTCACAGTCTAGAAAATGAAGGGACTGGGTCTGATGAAACCACCTCTCGGACAGGGCCCGCATATAGCCCCAGGGGCACTGGCGGGGAATGATGGTGAAGAAGTGGCGAAAACCCCAGGAGTCCACCACCGCGCGGTAATCATCGTGCAAGGCCGCGTAGAGGGAATAAATGTTGAACCAGTTACCCCTCGGCTGGGTAAACTCAGGCACCTGTGAAAATCACCAATGGGTCAGTCCAGAGAGAGCAGAAATTGAGAAATTGAGAGCAAATTCAGAGCAAAATTGAATATACCTCATTCGCAACAAGGGATGCCGAGGGATGACGGCTGAGATCCCGACCCAATAGGTCGGGTATCTGGACAGAGGCGCCAGATAAGGCGCGATGAGAAGGGGGAGCCGGTGTGCTGGAAGACGGCCCCTCCACCGCAGCCTCCGGGGGAACAACCTCCTCAACGTCCGGATGATCAGGACGGATGACAGCCTCCGTCAAGCGACGAGCCTGACGGGTCCGAGGAGGAATAGGGGCAGGTGCAGCCCTACGACGGCGAACACCCGAAGTCCGAGAGGCGGAGGAGCTACTGGGCGCATCACGATCCATAGCTGGAATAGAACGGGCGAGAAAGAAGGTAAGTTCCCTTTTAAAATTATGTAATGAACATTCTAAATTTCTAGCCTCATCATATGATTAATGCAACATGATGCATGGTTATGGTAAAAAAAAAAAAAAAAAAAAAAAAAAAAAAAAAAAAATCGGCAGAGTTCTGTTTGTAAAATGGACATCCCAGGCATAAGCCAAACGCGTTTTCCATCAATCAAAGCCTCAAATAGATTTAAATTGCATTCATATGTGTAATTACAGCATGTAATGCATGATTTTCTTGCAGAAAAGGAATAACAATATGTGGGACCGCCTCATGAACATAAAATAGGACTCACGCAGTTGATACATAGCATGTATATATGATGGTATATTGCATAAACATTGTGAAGCATACATTTTATGTCTAAACATGCAAATAGTCAAATGTATAGCAAAACATTGACGAAATTGAAAAGTGACCGGTCAAAGTGTTACCTGTAGCGCGTAGATCGATCCTACCGGAGCAGTTTTTTGCAGGGAAATTGAAAAAATCGACAAAAAGCCTTTGCGAACAAGAAAAATCGAGAGAATCTCTGAGGATTGCAAGTTGAAACTGACAGATCTGGAGGAGGCGCGTTGGTTATAAGGCCCGATCTTGGCCGCAGATGTATCTGCGGCTGGCCGCAGATCCATCTGCGGCTGGCCCTGGTGGGCCCCACCTTGCTCCCTTGAAGCCATTTGACGTGTTGAAGTGAAAAGTTTACGCGATGGGTGACCGGCGACGATACCCGGCCCCGACATGACGATCGACCGACGACGATAACCGGCGATCACGAGATGGATGTCCGGCGACGATAACCGGCTCCGACAAGATAACCAACCGGCAACGATAACCGGGGGTTACGAGATGGGTGACCGGCGACGATACCCGGCCCCGACATGACGATCGACCGGCGACGATAACCGGCGATCACGAGATGGATGTCCGGCGACGATAACCGGCTCCGACAAGATAACCGACCGGCGACGATAACCGGGGGTTACGAGATGGGTGACCGGCGACGATACCCGGCCCCCCGACATGACGATCGACCGGCGACGATAACCGGCGATCACGAGATGGATGTCCGGCGACGATAACCGGCTCCGACAAGATAACCGACCGGCGACGATAACCGGGGGTTACGAGATGGGTGACTGGCGACGATACCCGGCCCCGACATGACGATCGACCGGCGACGATAACCGGCGATCACGAGATGGATGTCCGGCGACGATAACCGGCTCCGACAAGATAACCGACCGGCGACGATAACCGGCGATCACGAGATGGATGTCCGGCGACGATAACCGGCTCCGACAAGATAACCAACCGGCAACGATAACCGAGGGTTACGAGATGGGTGACCGGCGACGATACCCGGCCCCGACATGACGATCGACCGGCGACGATAACCGGCGATCACGAGATGGATGTCCGGCGACGAAAACCGGCTCCGACAGATAACCGACCGGCGACGATAATCGGGGGTTACGCGATGGGTGACCGACGACGATACCCGGCCCCGACATGACGATCGACCGGCGACGATAACCAGCGATCACGAGATGGATGTCCGGCGACGAAAAACCGGCTCCGACAAGATAACCAACCGGCGACGATAACCGGGGGTTACGCGATGGGTGACCGGCGACGATACCCGGCCCCGAACGAGACGATAGATTGAAAGATGGAACCCAAAGACTAACAAACACGGTCAAGGGGTTGATACATTGACACTCTTACGAATGTCTTGCATGCATTACATCTTATGTTGCATCATAAGCTATATGTGTGGCATCATGTATGTACTGTCATTCTTACGCACTGTCATTCATGCATCGAGTGTCTATTTCTTTATCCTGTTCATTTCATTTATCATTTCATAAACATGATAAAGAGGGGCAGCTGTAGACACCCAAATTTTGCGTTTCCTTCTACTAACCATGACAGGAGGGCGAAATCGTCAATTGAACCGGCTTGCGGGAGCAAAGGAGCGGGCACAAGGGCGAGCGCCCGGCACCGCCGCAATGTTTTGGGCAAACCAAGTTTACGTGACAATAAAGCCGTCCGAGGCAGGCATTTCCGAATGAGGTGGCACGTCTCCCGGAAATTCCCGGACTGCAGAATACGAGCCTATCAGCGAAAACCGACGTTGCGGCACGAAAATCGAGGCGTGGCACAAAAATCGAGAAAGTCAAGCCCGCCAGCCGCGGATAGATCTGCGGCCAAGTGGGTGCGCCAGCACGGAAACCAGGAAATCAGCACTACCAGCTGAGTGCGATGGGAGGCGTGCCAGCTGGCCAGCCGCAGATCCATCTGCGGCCAGCCGCAGATAAATCTGCGGCTAGCTTTGGCCAACCTATTTAAGCCTAGCTTCGGGCAGCATACAGGAGGTGGGAAGAAAATTGAAAGAGGGAGAATTCCAGCAGGAAACAGCAGCAAAGAATCGGAAATAGAGAGGAAAAACACCATAATTTTTGCAACAAAATAGGAGGGAAAGGAAGGAAAAAGTGAGGATTAATATCTCTTGAGTTGATTGTATCACATATATTTCTCCTTCTATTCAAATACATCAAGTTCACATCCATTTGGATATCAATTGCAAGGTGAAATCTCTTTTATTATATCAATTTCTATCATATCATTTGATTGAATTAAATGTAGATTTCACGTAAATTATTGTGGAACAATGGATTAGGAATTATTAGAGAGGGTTCCATCGGAACAAAATTCTTCCTAATAATCCGATGATATCCATTGGATGAGGTTTTGCTCGTTTATGACGATAAATACATTAGGTGGAATTGATCTATTTAGATTGTTAATTTTGAATCATTGTGGTGCGTTAAGCAACCCGTTGTTAGTTATGTTGTTGTATCTACTTGATGTTTGTGAGAAATTATGGTTGTGAGCCTAGGAGAGCGACCCCATGGTCCAAATCCGATGATGGATATATCTTGATGTAAGAAGTAGAAATGACGTAATTTTCATTGTAAATATGTAATCGTTGGGCCTTAAAACGACGCTAAGGCGAGAATCGTGTTTAAGGCCCCGAAATAGTGAAATTTGTGATTGTAGGTGTTTGGGGTTTATTTTGATGGCTTACATGCCCATGAATAGCCCCCGACGCGTGTTTATGCTCGATTTGATTTATGACACGAAATTGATTTTAAAGCTAAATGATAAGATTTTTATAAAATCAATCAAAGTAGGATATTAGAATCACGAGGTTAAAATTTGAGAAATGTTAATGAATGTCGATTCCTATCTAACGAGAAAGCTAAAGAAAAATCGTTTTCAAACGTCACCAAATTTGATTTTATGAAAATAAGTAATGTTTTATTAAACCGTTGTGCATAGGGTTAAAGAGATTCTAGAAGTTGCCCATCGCTTGAGTTACGAAAGCAACGCATAGATCTCGATTCCTATTTTAACGAAGGTTTAAAACTCGTGTTTTGCCAAAGCGACACCTAATGAAAATCTCATAGTTTTGACAAATAAAAATCAAATCTTTCTTATAACGAACCAAGCTTTCTTGTATAAATTAAAAGACATTCCGAAGCGTTCTCAAATTAAAACACGGTTTTCCCTAAAAATCCAAATGATTCTTTCATACAAGCCCACCACGACATTCACATAGGCACACACACACATACACACACACACATTCATGAGTTAAAGGATAGGAAAGCATCAAGATTGCGGTAACCGTGTTTCACGGAAGTCGAGGGGTGCCTAACACCTTCCCCTCACTTAAACAAGCCCCCGAACTCTATGAATCTCAATTCGCAGACCAATTAATTCGGAGTCACATATGAGCCAGCGATTTACAAAAAAACGAAAATTCGGATGAGTTGGTACATCCATTTCAAATATACCAACTGGCGACTCTGGTTAAATTGGCTCATCATAAAAAACGATCTTTCAAAACCCCGTCGACCTCAATGCCGACCTTTTCCAAAAATCATCTAAACCAAAAGGCTAAAATTGGAAAAGACTAGAAAGCGATAACCCGGTGTCGACACTCTTCCTAAGAGCAAGCAACGTATGTACTAATCTATCCGGATTCACTAATCCCCAATTTAGTAATCCAACGATTAGGAACAATTTTAGTTTGTGAGCTATCTAGAATTTAGATCTCATTAGCATGATCACCATCATGATTCTAAAAGCATTGCTCAAAACTATGGGTTTATCACATTTAATATAACAACACTATGTCGATAATATAAAATACCTTTTAAGAAAATCAATTCTTTTATTAATAAATGAATAAGATTACAAAGTATATGCTACATCATATCAAATATGATTGGCTTATGTGCATACTACTTTCAATCTCCCACTTGCACTAAAGCCAATCGCCTTGGTATCTAATACCCATCTTCTCTAAGTGACGATTAAACTGTTGATGTGTTAAAGCTTTAGTAAATGGATCTGCAATGTTGTCTTGAGAGTCCGCACGCTCCAGGGTGACATGTCCTCTTTCAATGATCTCTCTAATCAAATGAAACCGCCGCAACACGTGTTTGGATTTCTGATGAGACCTGGGTTCCTTAGCCTGCGCAACAGCTCCGTTGTTGTCACAGAATAAAGGTATGGCTCCTCTAATGCTAGGAACCACTCCAAGTTCAATTATGAACTTCTTCATCCAAACAGCTTCCTTTGCAGCTTCACTTGCAGCTATGTACTCTGCCTCTGTCACTGAATCAACAACTGTTTGCTGCTTGGAACTCTTCCAACTCACCGCGCCACCATTTAAGGTAAACACATACCCTG
Source organism: Aralia elata (assembly GCA_034770075.1). Taxonomy (NCBI): domain Eukaryota; kingdom Viridiplantae; phylum Streptophyta; class Magnoliopsida; order Apiales; family Araliaceae; genus Aralia; species Aralia elata. Next base: position 266,181 of record JAVJAP010000249.1, on the reverse strand, counting down.
AAACGGATTTGCTGTCATCTTGGTCCGTTTGAAAACTTGAGTCTGTATAGCCCTCTAGTTTCAATTCAGACCCACCGTAGACAAGAAATACATCCTTAGTTCTTCTCAAGTACTTTAGGATGTTTTTCACTACCTTCTAGTGCTCTTCTCCTGGATTCGACTGATATCTGTTTGTTACACTAAGTGCATGAGCGACATCTGGTCTAGTACATATTATACTGTACATGATAGATCCTATTGCTGAAGCATAAGGAATCTTACTCATTCGGTATCTCTCCTCAGGTGGCTTTGGGGCCTGTTTCTTGGAGAGATGTATTTCATGACTCATTGCCATGAGACCTCTCTTGGAATCTTCCATGCTAAACTTCTTTAGCATCGAGTCAATGTACTTTCCTTGGGTCAAGCCCAGCATCCTTTTAGATCTATCTCTATAGATCTTTATCCCCAAAATATAGGATGCTTCACCCAAGTCCTTCATGGAGAAGTGATTAGATAACCATATTTTGATCGACTGTAGCATAGGAACATCATTCCCTATCAGTAATATATCATCAACATATAATACAAGGAATGAAACAACGCTCCCACTAACCTTCTTGTACACACAAGGTTCATCCTCATTTTTGATAAAATCAAATCTTTTGATTATCTCATCAAAACGGATGTTCCATCTTCGAGAAGCTTACTTCAATCCATAAATGGATCATTGTAGCTTACAGACTTGGTTTGTTCCAACCGTTGAAACAAAACCCTCTGGCTGTATCATATATACATTTTCCTTAAGCTCTCCATTGAGGAAGGCCGTTTTCACGTCCATTTGCCAGATCTCGTAGTCATAATAAGCTGCAATTACAAGCAAAATCCGAATGGACTTGAGCATAGCTACTGGTGAGAAGGTTTCATCATAGTCAACTCCTTGTCTTTGTTTGAAACCTTTTGCAACCAGTCGGGCCTTATAGGTCTCTACCTTGCCATCTGTTCCAGTCTTTCTCTTAAAGACCCATTTACACCCAATAGGCTTAATGCCCTGAGGTGGTGAAACCAAAGTCCATACATGGTTTTCATACATAGAGTCCACCTCGGATTTCATGGCTTCTAGCCATTTCTCTGAGTCTTCACTACTCATAGCCTCTTCGTAAGTCAATGGATCATCATCATCTATGATTCGTACCTCATCATCATCCTCTATAATGAATCCATACCTATCAGGTATCTTCGGTACTCTTCCAGATTTATGAATAGGTTGTGGTACAGTAGGTTCTTCTACTTGGTCAGGTACCTGACTTTGATCCGTAGTATTTTGTGGTTCTTGAACTTCTTCAAGATATATCTTACTTCCACTGACCCCTTTAAGGATAAACTCTTTTTCCAAGAAGGCAGCGTGTTTCGCAACAAACACCTTTTGATCAGTAGGATGATAGAAATAATACCCTGATGTTTCTTTAGGGTATCCTACGAATCTACATTTATCAGATCTAGTCTTCAGCTTATCATGCTCAAACTTTTTGACATAAGCTGGACAACCCCAAGTCTTAACATGCTTAAGATTTGATTTCCTCCCTGTCCATATCTCATATGGGGTCTTTGGGACGGATTTGGTAGGTACCTTGTTAAGTAGGTATGCAGCCGATTCTAGGGCATAACCCCAGAAGGATACTGGAAGGTCGGTAAAACTCATCATGGAACGAACCATGTCCAACAATGTTCGATTTCTCCTTTCAGATACACCATTCAACTGTGGCGTCCCTGGTGGAGTCCATTGTGAGATTATACCATTTTCTTTGAGACAATTGAGAAACTCATTGCTCAAGTATTCCCCTCCTCGATACGATCGAAGAATCTTAATACTCTTACCAGTTTGCTTCTCTACTTCACTTCTGAATTCTTTGAACTTTTCAAATGATTCAGATTTGTATTTCATTAAATACACATATCCAAATCTAGAATGATCATCAGTGAAAGTAATAAAATAAAAATACCCTCCTCGTGCATTCGTTGTCATAGGTCCACATACGTCTGTGTGTACCAACGCTAACAACTCTGTAACTCTTTCTCCTTTTCCACTAAAAGGAGATTTAGTCATTTTACCCATGAGACAAGATTCACAAGTTGGATCTGATTCGTAATCAGATAGCTCTAAAAGCCCATCTTTATGCAACTTGGATAATCTTGTTTTATTGATATGACCGAGTCTACAGTGCCACATAAAGGTATAATTAACATCATCTCTTTTTCTTTTCTTAGTTTGTTCAATTTGAAGTATATTTTCATGCAAGTCAAGTATGTAAAGTCCATTCAGTAGGTTCCCAACACCATATAAAACATTTTTATTATAAATAGAACAACTGTTGTTCTTTATTTTAATATCAAAACGATCCATATCTAATACAGAAATTGAAATAATATTTCTAATGAGTGTCGGAACATAATAATAATTATTTAAACTAATGAACTTGCCCGAAGGCAGTGCTAAACAATAAGTCCCTACAGCTAATGCAACAACCTTTGCTCCATTTCCCACTCGTAGGACGACCTCATCCTTGTTCAACTTTCTACTTCTGCTTAGTCCTTGCATATTATTACATATGTGAGAACTACAACCGGTATCCAATACCCAAGTAGAATTTTGACTTTCAGAAAAATTAATTTCAATCATGAACAAACCTAGATCGGAAGTCGAAGCTTCTCCAAGCTTCTTTTGGTCCGCAAGATACTCCTTGCAGTTCCTCTTCCAGTGTCCCAACTTATTGCAATGGTAGCAAATTCCTTTGCTATCTGGATCATGTTTCTTTTTATCCTTTCTCTTCGCCTTGCCCTTAGCCTTCTTATTTTTCTTCTTTTCAGAAGATACCTTGGGCCTCTTCCTTTTCTTGGAAGAATCTTCCACTAGTAAGACTTGGTTCTTGTTGGATGAGAAGTGACCTTCAACAGTTTTCAGCATGTTAAGTAACTCAGGCAAGCTGACGTCCAACTTATTCATGCGAAAATTCATAACAAATTGTGAGAAGGTGTCCGGGAGTGACTGCAAGATCAAATCTTGACTTAACGCCCCATCCATCACGAACCCAAGCTGTCCAAGTTGTTCAATCAGATTGATCATCTTAAGGACATGAGTCTCAACAGCAGTGCCCTCGGTCATACGAGATCGGAAGAGCTCCTTAGATATCTGATATTTAGCAGTCCTATTTTGCTCACCATACAACTCTTTAAGGTGCATCAATATAGTAGGAGCATCCATAGTTTCATGCTGACGCTGAAGCTCGTTACTCATGGATGCGAGCATGATGTATTGAGCCAAGATTGCATCATCTTGCCACTTTCTGAAAGTAGCAATCTCTTCCTCAGAGGCTGTTTCTGTAACATTTGCAGGGACTGGCGAAGTTAGGACATAAGAAATCTTTTCAACAGTGAGAACAATTCTCAGATTCCTTAACCAGTCCGTGTAATTCGGTCCGGTCAGTTTGTTAGCATCAAGTATGCTATGCAGTGATAGTGAGTTTGACATTTTTAAATTTTGCATGTGAAATAGACAACATTTTAGCATACATTCATTTAATTAATTACCAAAATAAATTGGGTCTTTATTTTAAATTGGTATCTCCCACTATTTTCATCAAACTATATTACCCTCATTATATAGTTCGACAATTCTAATTAAAGATTTGCTAATGAGATTAAGGATCCCATTTCAAATGTATATAGCTTTGTGGTGACACAACAAACGATATATAAATAAATAAGTAGACAACTATTGTCAATTACATCTCTATGTAACTCCTTGTATTTTTGCCTCTTAGATTATTTTGATCAAGTGGTGACACATCCGAATCAAAATTATCCAAGTTAAGTCCATCCTAGCACTTCCATATATTCGAAAGAAAAACACTGTCCTTGTGGTGACACAACAAAACAACATCGTTCAGTCTATTTATAAGTATCAAATGTGATAAAGCAATATCTTAAATATTTAATACTTGCCTTGTGGTGACACAACAAACTCATATTAAATATTTAATACTCTATTGCTTTACCATGCTAGAAGGCGACGTTCGATATTCCAAATATCTTTGAACGCTTAGGACTTAATATATTACTTTGAGGGGTTTGTAATTATTAGTCTCATCTTGTTTAGCGCGCATGCACATATATATATAAAATACGCGTCATATTATTTTACATGCAAAGCATGTTGGATAATATATAATATATATATATATAGTAAGCATGCACATATAGAATACTATATTCTACCCGGATTGATTATGGACTTTTATTCTAGTTTGGTTCACTAGAGCCACCAAGTGAACCAAAAGGCCAAACCTAGGGTGCAAGAATAAAATATAAATATAACTATTACATTTAAACCCGGGCTCCAATACAAACGGGTCTTCAAGCGCTCCTTGCTCCTTTGTCTCCATTTCCTCAAAATTAATTCTAATTAGTCCTATTACAGAAACTATTTACAATAAATAGAAACCTTGATCAGCAGTCAAGGGGAAGTACATAGGAGGGAGATAAAATTTACATTAAAAAAAAATTAGAGAAGACGAAGTGCGCAGACCCTATTTATAAAAACCCATACATTCAAGCATCCACTAAAATAAATCCAATCACATATTGGTCAATAGTCCATAATCAATCCCTATTTATTATCATACATATCTCTATATGTATCAATAAATAACATTCATCCCATGAATAATAAAACCATTCCATATATGCATTGATATCAATTAATGGGCAAAAGTTTTACTAATATTTAGTTTTGAAACAAAATAAACTCTTTTATTTTAATCAAAAACCAAATCCAAATTAAACTCCTTTAATTTTTAGCAATCTGAAATCCTATTCCAGATAAAATAAACTCTTTTATTTTAAACTTTTATCAATTAAATAAACCATTTATGTTAATTGAGAAAACAAAAAAAAAATTTCAAAGTCTGCACACCGGCGCGGCCGCGTTGCACCCCAGAAACATTTTCTGGTTTAGGGCGCGACCGAGCTCCAGAATGAACTAGAAGCGGCGCGGCCGCGCCGTGACGCAGAATCGGAAAAAAAATTTTCCAGCCCAAAAATCCGATCGTATCGCATATCAATTCATACATGGAATCATCACAATCAATAATTAACACAAGGATTAGGCTCTGATATCACTGTTAGGTTTGTATATAACGCAAGCATGTAATCCAATTACATAAATAGGGCGGAAGCGTGATAAAACGGATTTTAAAATTTTAATACAAACCATCACCATGATCTATCCTTGTGTTCAATTATCAATTAAACGAAAGAGAAAGAGAATAAGAAATTATACCCTCGTAGATCAAAGCTTCCTCGGGTACAAGTTCAACTCCTAGTCCTTCGTGTTCTCCTCAAATTCCACCGATGAGATTCCTTCCTTTGATCAACGTTAGCCACCCAAGTGTTTAGCCTCTAGAGGTGATCCACCAAGGAAGAATAGGTATTCAAGAAGTTGGGTATTGGCAAAACCCTAGTTTCTATCTCTATAGAAATTGCAAGTACTCTCCACAATCTAATACAAGAGTGTGTAACCCTAATCTATGATAAGAGTCCTCTTATTTATAGATGTAGGAATAACCCTTCCCTAAACTATTTAGGATTAGGGTTTCTATTATAATTAAACTCCTTTAATTAATTATGCTCCTAATCCAATTAGGAATTCATGGGAGAGTACTTCTATTAATTAATTCCCAATTCCTATTAGGATTAAATAATAGTAATAGAAATAATAATAATAATAATAATAATAAGACTCCTCTTATTAATTTATATTTAATATTTTCAAAATATTAAATAATAAATATTAAGCTATTTAATATATTCCATCTCCATAGATTAAATTAAATATACTTAACTTATTATTACAGTTATGTCATTTACTTCTTAAATAAATATTTTCCTTTTGCGGTGTGACCCTTTAGGTTCTCCATATTAAACCGGCTGTGAATAAATCAATTAGAACAATTTTAATCTTATTTAAATAAATAAATTAAACTATTTAATTCATTTAAATAAATAACATTTATTCTACAATAAGGGTAAGCCCCCTTAGCGATCAACGACTTTCCAGATAATATAGATTTCAACATCAATCACAAAAGAACCTTTGAGTAAATAGTTACCGTACAATTCAATCCTTCTACCAGACAATGTCCCAATTAAATATAAGACATGGATTTACTGTCAAGTCTTATTTTATTTAATTATATGTATTTCGATTCCCAAATGCACAACTCTAAATAATGCAAATTAGAAACTCCTTTCTAATTTCATTTTGCCTTGGCCAAGGACTACTGAATTGTCATTTATCGAATCACATAGGAGATTCACATCTTTTACTAGACGTGGTAGATTCTTTGTTGATCATTCATCTATTTCCATGTACAACTAATTATACCCAATCATACCATTTGATATACCCTAAAGGTCTTAAGGGACATGTCAAAGTATAACTCATCATACACAAGATACTATGATGATCTCAAGTCCAAGGATCACTTGTACTACTATCACTATAGGAATTGCTATTGACGGGCGAGTAAAACTCCATTAGGTATTCCTTAGCGAGCCACGTTCAGTGAACTTATTCTCCAATAAGTACCTACATACTTGCTTTAGTATCTCCACACAAATGATTATGAGATCAATCATCCTCTTTCTAAGAGCAAGCAACTTATGTACTAATCTATCTGGATTCACTAATACCCAATTTAGTAATCCAATGATTAGGAACAATTTTAGTTTGTGAGCTATCTAGAATTTAGATCTCATTAGCATGATCACCATCATGATTCTAAAAGCATTGCTCAAAACTATGGAGTTATCACATTTAATATAACAGCACTATGTCGATAATATAAAATGCCTTTTAAGAAAATCAATTCTTTTATTAATAAATGAATAAGATTACAAAGCATATGCTACATTATATCAAATATGATTAGCTTGTGTGCATACTACTTTCACTGTGATCAATGGGGATGGCTCCCTCTGCACTAGTTGCTCCCGGACTACATGAACATCTCAGGGCTCCTCCTCCCTAGCCTGACTGGGTTCTCCTCTATCAGACATCCTAACAATAAAATTTTAAGTTTAATTACTACTCGATACAACTCGCGAGCACATAAACTATAACACATAAGTTATAGCACATAAAATCTTTTATTATCTTTAATGAATTCCTTAATTCATTCCTTAGAACTCGATAAGAGTTTTAACACCACTAGATTTTCGTTTCTTAACAAGGCTAACTCCTAAGGTTCCCCACCTAAGGTTCTTAACCTACAGCTTTGATACCAACCTGTGACACCCCCAAATTCGGATACTTTAATTCCTCAGATTTGGTGTTCACTATTCCATACATTCATGACTAACTACCCATAATAAAAGGCAATATAATTAAACTGAATAAATTATCTACCCACAATAGGGGTTACAATTTAAATCTCTTAAGTAAACAAATCTCAGGTCATCTAACCTTTATTACATCATTGCGGAATTAAAACATAAAATTAAACAAGTCTTATTACATAAATTCATCAAACAGATAACTATTCGCCAGCTACTTCTGCATCTTGCTTTTGCCCTTACTAGTGGACGACTCATCTGATTTCTCAGTCTTAGCTGCAATGTTTAATGCAAGGGTGAGCAAACAATTGCCCACAAGTATGATAACAATAACATTTATATGATTAACGGAATAGATCTTAACTGAGGAGTAATAGTTTTTCTGAAATCAATCAACAACAAATCAAAGATCTGAAAGCTCAATAGAAAGCTTAGCTCAAGAACTAAATATTGATTCAAGATTAAAAGTGTATCTTAGGGTCTTAAGACCTCGAACTATGTCCTAGGTTAACAAGTATTTCTACCGCAACCTTTAACAGTCATGTAGACTATGGACTATCCATCTCGTACTCCGGGGGATCAGCTCTTTGTACAATGTATTGTGCACAAATATTTTAACGTCGTTGCGTAATTAATCCCCTATATTAGGGTTGTTCATCTCAGTTTAATATCAGAATTCGTACCAAAAAAAAAACTTGGTTTGGAAAAACTTCAAAGTATTATAAGTCTTTGAAACGCTCATTAACTATGGACTAGCTGAATCAATAAGGGTTTGCTAGTCACTAAACCATTTGATCAACAATAAAAATTGTACAATAGGATTTATGTTCAAAATTTGAATAACGATCAATGATCGAATAACAAATGACTGAAATAAAACATAAGCACTTGACATGATAACAACCTTGCTTGAATAATAATAGGCTTAGGTTAATAAGCTTGCTCTATGAAAGTAAACTTGTCTTAGATGAAATAATAAGATTAAGGGAGGGAAAACTTGCCTCGTGCGTAGATTACAGATTTAAATAATTCACGTTCCTTAATCAACCTATACATTTCGATTATAAAACGGAAGCAATAATTAGTTATATATTTATATTTACTTTAAGATTCGTTCTTATCCTATTTCATTGTAACATCTCGATTGTCATTCGATATTCAACAAGTACTTGCTTAACAACCAACGTGGTATCTCATTAGTCATTTAGTATCTTAATCTAAGTTTTAAACATGTACATAGCAACATATCAAGATCACAAAACAAATAGAAAATTTTCAGTTACTGTTCCACTGCGGGGGCGGTGGATTTCTTCACAAAACATCGCTGGGGCGAGGACACCGCCGGGGCGACATTTCTAGTTCAATTATGTCATTGGGGTGACGAGACCGCCGGGGCGACAACACCAGTTTATTTCTACCGCCGGGGCAGTAGACTCGACTGTCACCTTCTACAGTTCGCGAACCAGTGCAACTTCAGACCAAAATTTCCAAATTCTATCATCCGATTCATAAAATAAGCATACCCAGACGTCAAACATGATGTAAAATAGTTATCCAACATGTGTCTAACAATTCTAACTATTATAAACACATAATCAACCAATTAAAATCCAAAAATTCACTGTTTAAACAAAATATTCATATTTTGGCCTATTTGATAAAATTAAACACTGTGAATTCATCTCTAAACCATTTTAATTCATTCCACTTGCATTCTTTTTGTTTTTCATCATATTAACACAATCAAAAGTCAATTTACCGATTAATAATCAAAAATTGAACATCAATATTCATACATATAAGCCATACATGAAAGTGAAACTCTGTAAAAACCAAAAACTCTATTTTAAAACATGTTTTCACGGATTAATTACTCAAAAATCATATATAGACACCAAATAATGAATTAGGCATGCTTATAAACATATATTACCAATACATCATCGAATCACTCAACCAAAATGTTTACAATGAAGAACTTGGAAGCATATATATCAAGAATTAAGAGTAATACCTTTGATTAGCTAAATAATTGCAAGTTTAGATTATCTCCTTCTTTGATTCCTTGGACTCTCGCTTTCTCTCAATTTCTCTCTATTTCTTCTCTCAATTTCTCTCCACTTCTCTAACTGAACTCTGACATTCATGCTAAGTAAAAGAACGTATATGAAAAACTGATAAACAAAAGGTTTAATCAGTTAAAGTTTAACTGATATGGAATAGGAAGAGTTTAGGCCATGTTTGGCAAACTCAAATAAGAAAATAGAATTTCGAAGACCATAAGGAAGGCCTTGTTTGGTTGCACTAAAGCAAAATAACCCATTTTTCCAACCAAGGGTCACAAGGCCTTGTTTGGTTGCACTAAAATTAACTCTTTTTTATTTATTTTAATAACCCATTATACTATATAGTTTAATTGTCACACTTGACACACTTTCAATTTAATTAAATCTATTATTAAATAAATCCAATTAAACCTTAGTAATTTAATTATAACCTTTATTTGATCAATATCACTATACCAAATAAATTATTTTATTCAAATAAATCTTTTATTCAAACAACTCATTTATTCATCTAATTTAATTATTAAATTAAATTAGAATAAACACGTCAAATTACATTGAAATTACAATTAACATAATTACACTAAAATGAATTAGTCCACAATAACTTTATCAATTACTTATTATACTCATTAAATAAATTATATAATCTACTACCAATTATGTTTCTTCCCTAGTTATATGCCTCACATCATGTATTTATAGGTTACAAGTCTAATTCCTAAGCTTAATGAGGAAAAATAATCCAATTTGGAGTCAAAAACTTCTAAAAAACGCGTCCTCGCTTGATCTGTCCCGACCCCTAGTGCCCCGGCGCTGCTCACAACACTGGAAATCTGTATCCTAGCGCCCTGGCGCTAGAAATGAACTAGAAATGGGCGCCTCGGTGCTGGAACATTTTCTAAAATTTTCTACTTCGACATCTGTTAGTAAAATGTCCATAACTCTCTCATCCGAAATTCGATTGGGACGATTCAAGAGGCTCCAAAAAGCTAAGAAGTAGCTCTACAACTTTCATTCTTTGAGTTGTGAGAGATACAGGCTGGAGCTAGGTTCAAAGTGAGCTTAAAGTGGCTGTTATGTAAATGGCAACTCCAAACTGTGATCTCGGTTGATAAAAATGCCATAACTTTTGATCCGGGAGGCGTTACGGGACGTACCACCTATCAAATCGAAGCTCTCGACGAGCTCTACAATAAAATTTAAATCCTAAGCCATAAACATGCATCCAACTTTGTATTGAAAACCCTTCAATCTTCCATTCTCGTATTTGCTTGGGAGAAGGAACCCTTAAGGCTATAACCTTAGTAAAGATAGAGGGAGTAGAAGGAAATGAGACTTATGTAGAGTTTGTAAGATGCTTCTAGTGTAGAGGACCAGTAGGGTTGCAGAAGTATATTTTCATTCTAACCAATGAATTTATATCTTATCGTAAGGGTACTAATAGAGTGGTTGTTTTGTGGCTGCGGTTGTAAGAATGGCAGAAGTAGGCGAACCAAGTAGGATAATGGAGGAGGAACCATGTGACATACATATGGTATCCGAGACACTCCAGTTATTAGAACCTATATCGGCTGTTGTTCCAACCGAGGAGTAGCATGAGTCAGAGTCAGAACCAGAAGAAGATCCGAAAGAGGATCCCAAGGAAGACCCCATAAGTAGTGAACCCCTAGATGAACCAGAGGAGTTTCCCCATGTTGATACCGCATTGGAAGAAGATTTGTTAGAAGAGTATGCAGATCGTATTCTTGAACAAGGAGATCGAATTCAGGAATTAGAGCAGGAGGTTCAGGAACGAAAGGAAGCCTCTATCTAGTTAGGAGACCTTATACACCGTCTCTTGGTGAGTAATGTGGAACTGGTTAGTAGGTTAGAACAGTCAGAACATCGGGCAGAAAGTTTGGGATGGAGAAGGAGGCTCTACGAGCCCAACTGGAGGAAGAAGTAGCCGATCGAGTCCCGATAGAAGAGTAATAGGATGATGCCATAGGACTCGCAGGTGATTTAGAACGTGAGGTAAGGAGTAAGAGGAGAAAGATGAACAAGATGGGATACGCCTTCCAAAATACAATGGAAAGGTGGATGGATGGTGTGTATCACTATTCGGCAAAGCAAGGACAGACTCGATATACACTGAGTCGGGATTTGATGATTTACATGGGACAGTTAGAGTATGAGAGCGCCGCGGAGTGCGGAATGCTCGGGTAGATTGTTAGCCCGAGTGTCTTATAAGTTGAAAATCCTAGCCTTTTGTACTACGATTGGGATAATAATTTAGACCCCTAACTCTTGTAGAGGGGTGGTAGGTTAGAAATCCCCATCTTTTGTCATAGTAGGGGATAAGTAGTGGCGTTTATAGCGGTATGCTATAAGGAAATCATGTGTGATGTAATGATTAATGGCATATGAATATAAACGTCTGTAACGATTGTGATTTTTGTAAATAATTAAAAATATTTATTGAGTTAAATAAATATTTTAGCTGGTTTATTTATTGAATAAAATAAATAAATCATGGAAATTATTATGGAATAATTTAATTATGTGTGAATATGTTGGTTAAATTCATATTAGATGATTTATATTTTAGTGCGTAATTTTATTACGCTAATAGAATGGTAATATTCTAATTTAATTAAATAATTAAATTAGAGGATTAATGATTTATTAAATAAAGTGATTTATCAAATAGAATAATAATAATTTTATTATTAAGGTTTAAATTGGATTTATTAATAATTGAGTTTAATTTAATAAAGTGTGACAAGTGTATCATATTATAAGGAGATTATATTAAAATAAATTTAAAAAAAAAAGATTTTGGGTTCTAGCCAAACATGGCCTAGAGACCCTTGGTATTTTCTAACTGATGAACCTTTTGGTTTAGTAACTGTTGAAGTTGATAAAACCACGTAAGGTTTTGTCAGCTTATTTTCATAAGGCTCAAACACAGAGAAGAAGAGAGGAAGAGAGAATTAAGAGAGAGTTTTCTGTGAATTGAGAGCAAGAGTCCAAGAAATCAAAGAAGAGGAGGAAGATTAACTAAGTTTTTCTAAACAATTAAAGGTAAAATCCTAAATTCTTGTTATATTTTTCTCAAACTTCTTTACTGTAATTATTTTGGTTGAATGATTTGATAATATGTTGAACATATATGTTAATAAGTGTGTATAAATTGATTATTAAGCATCTATAAGTGGTTTACAGTAATCAAATTCGCATATGTGTAAGAAATAGGAAGAATTAGAGTTTTGGTTTCACTATGTAATATATGGCCTGCCTAAGAGTCAAAATTAAGTGTCAATCCATGCTTAGAATATGAGATTGATAGTTGTTTATTGTAATTCAATGAAATACGAAAAGAATGCAAGTTGAATGAATCGGTTTGGTTGTGTATCGAGTTCATAGTGATTGATTTCGCTAAGCATGTCAACATATTTAAAAGAGCCTGAACAGTGATTTTTGAACCTCTAAATTGGTTGTTTATGTGTTTTATGTTGTTAGGATAGTTAAATACATGTTAGGTTTTAGTTTTATAAATTTTAAAACATCTGGGTTTGGTTAATTTGTCATGTGGGTGATGAAGTTGGCTGTTTTTGGCCTTAGAACTGTGCTGCTCACGAACTGCAGAATCTGGTTCTGAGTCTCAGCGCAGCTGCGCCGGTTCCAAGGGTATGAACAACGCAGCTGCGCCGGTTTCCAGTGTTAATGCAGCGCAGCTGCGCTGCTGTGCAGTCTGACCAGTAATGAGTATTTAAGTACGAGAATAAGTTACAAATTAGTAAGTAATGAAAGATGTTAACTTGTTATTCATGTGAACTGGAATGCTAAACCCTATGTGATATATATGTAGGAGCTCGAAAAGAGAAAAATATAATTGTGTAACAAGCGTACGAGGCAAGTTTCTTAACCCTACTTTTAAATTGAGCAGGTTTCCTAACCCTATTCACTCTATATTCGTTGAATGCAAGTTTTAAACTCAACTTCTATATTGTACAAGTTTTCAAAGCTTACTTCTTTGTTTCAAATGAAGTTTTCCTAGATTGTTCAAAGTTGATAACCTCTAAACAAGTTTCTAATACTTCTGAAGACACTATCTCGATATGAAATGTTTATTCAGTTATGATTCACTATTGTTCAATTCTTGATCAATAGATGTTGTTGTACAATCTTATATTGTTGTATTAAACTCGTTAATGACTAGCGAACCCTTTTTGATTCGACTAGTCCATAGTTGATGAACGTTCTAAAGACTTGGGAATTTCTTTGAAGTTAATCCAAACTAAACTTTCTTTGGTGCGGACTCTAATGTCAATGCTGAGATGAACAACCCTATTATAGGGGATTATATTATGCAGTAGCGTTAAAATGTTTGTGAACAATACATTGTACAAAGGGCTGATCCCCCAGAGTACGAGATGGTAGTCCTATAGTTTATCAGACTGTTAAAGGTTACAGTAGAGATACTAGTTAACCTAAGGACATAGTTCATGGCCTTGTGACCCTCAGATGTACTTTTGGTCTTGTTTTCCAGACTTAAATCAAAAGCCGAGTTTTCTTTTGAGTTTTCAGTTTTTTAAATTATTGATGATTGAGTTCCGAGAAGATTATACCTTTCAGTTGAAATCTAGTTCGTTGGATTATTCAAACATTATTATTGTTGTTGTTATACTTGTGAGCAATTGTTTGCTTACCCTTGCATAAAACATTGCAGCTAAAAATAAGAAGCCCGACGAGCCATCTACGAGCAAGGGCAAAGGCAAGATGAACAAGTGATGAAGCAGAAGTTATTATTGATTTCATGAGATTATGTAATAGGACTTTATTATTATTTTATTCTGCAAATGATGTAATAATTAAGGTTAGATGACCTGGGATTTATTTGAGATTTTATTGATGTAACCCTTTAACGGGAAAGATGATTTATGAAGTTTATTTAAGTTTATTATTATCCTTTAACATGGGTAGCTAGATGTGAATGTATTGGATAGTGAGCACCATTTCTGTGGGATTTGGTACTAACCTTTGTGCCCGAAATATATGTACATATGCATAATTACTTAAGCAGTAATATGTGTGGATAGTAAGGAGATAGTATTAAAATTTTTCGTTCCATATCAGAAAATGCCGCTAAGACGAAGGATGCCAGTACAACCAACCCCAGATGAATCGGTCAACAATGAAAGGGAACGAGCGGACCCTATGCAGAGGCTGATGGATCTACTAGCGACATCCCTACAAGGAAGAAACACCGGGCCTATAAACCCTAACCCCCAATGATACCAGTAACGAGTTTTAAAGACTTCAAGAGCGTAGGATCCCCAGAATTTAGGGGCGCAACTGATCCAATTGAGTCCCAGTCGTGGGTCAAGGAAATACAAAAGGCTTTCATCATCGCACGAGTGGGAGAGGATCAAAAGACGACATTCGCCACCTATATGATGAGGGTCGAAGCTAATTACTGGTGGGAAGTAAACCAGCAACGGGCCGGAGAAGGAATTGTACCATGGGATAGATTTAAAGAGCTGTTCTTCGAAAATTATTTTTCGAAGAGCATGAAAAATAGGATGGAAGTAAATTTCTTAGAACTGAAGCAGGGAGAGATGACTGTGACGCAGTATGCGGCAAGGTTTAACGAACTCACGCGATTCGCTCCACACCAGGTGGACACGGAGGAACAAAAGGCTCGACTGGTTGAACAAGGACTGAAGCTGTGGTTGTTCAGTAAAATGTGTTCTTCAAATTGAATCGTTTGGTACCTTATTGGAAAAGGCCATTATCGTTGAGGGAGGAAGTGAGGCCCTAAGTCAGTATAACATGGAAAGGAAGAATAAGAAGATTGGAGGAGAGAGTCGAGGAGGAAGTAGCAGTGGAGGGAGTAATCTAGGAAAGAGAAAATGGGAATGAGGTAACAACAGTAACGCCAATATTTAGCAAAAAAAATAAAAATAGTAATGCCAATACCAGCCAAATGGGAGGTAAATAGGAGGAAATTAAGAAGAAAGGTGGAGCATGTACAAAGTGTGGAAAGAACCATCTGGGAGAGTGTTAGAAGGGGCGGAAAATTTGTTATAACTGTGAACAAGAAGGTCGCATAGCACCCAATTGCCCAAACCCTAAGAAAGTTCGAGGATGCTTCACTTGTGGAGCGATAGGGCACCAGATCAAAGACTGCCCGAACAGAGGAAACACTGGAAGGAGTGGCACCAAGGGAGGAAGCAACAAGTGGTTAATTGGCGGACCTACACAACCGAATCGTCCAATCGCCAGAACATTCATTATGACCATCCAGGATGCGGTGGCATCCAAGGATGTGGTGTCAGGTATTATCCCAATCAATAATATAGAGGCTTATGTATTATTCGATTCGGGTGCTACCTGTTCTTTTATGTCCGAAGAATTTGCTAAGCGGCTAGGATTACCCTAGGAATGATTAGAAAATCCATTGAACATAGAAGTTGCGAATAAGGAAGTAATCCTAGTAGAGGTTATATATCGTAATTGTTGTGTTGAGATTAGGGGACATAAGTTAAACATAGATCTAATCCTGATTAGATTGGGAGAATTTGACATAATTTTAAGAATGGATTGGTTGCATAGCCATGGGTCAGTAATTGAATGCCAGAAGAAAAGTGTGAGCCTTTAAACCCCGAAGCGGGCTAAGGTAGTATTTTACGGTAGCACATTACCCAGACAATCTTGTTATTTGACAGTGGTGCAGGCCAAGAAACTACTGAAGTAAGGATGTGTAGGTTATTTAGCCTATCTCGTTGATACAAAGAAAGAGGGTGGTAGAACTGAAAAACATACCGATTGTGAGAGACTTCCAAGACATATTTCCAGATGATTTACCCGGTCTTCAACCAGATAGGGAGATTGAGTTTGTGATTGACTTAGTGTCAGAAACCGCACCGATATCGAAAGCCCCATATCATATGGCACCAATAAAAATGAAGGAGCTGATGATACAACTGCAAGAGTTGCTAGATAAAGGTTACATTCGACCAAGTGTGTCTCCATGGGAAGCACCAGTTTTGTTCATTAAGAAGAAAGATAGATCCATGCGACTTTGTATCGACTATCGAGAGTTGAACAAAGTAACAATTAAGAATAGGTATCCCTTGCCGAGAATCGACGATCTCTTCGACCAATTGAAGGGAGCCAAGTGTTTTTCAAAAATAGATTTAAGAACACGGTACCATCAGTTGAAGGTACGAGAGGAAGATATACAGAAGATAGCGTTCAGGACCTTATATGGACATTATGAATTATTGGTGATATCCTTTGGATTGACGAATGCACTGACAGCGTTTATGGACTTAATGAAACCAGTCTTCAAGCCATATCTAGACAAGTTCGTGGTAGTTTTCATCGACAATATCTTGATTTATTCAAGGACCAAAGAAGAGCACGCTGAACATCTGGGGATAGTAATGGAGACCTTAAGGAAGGAGAAATTGTATGCAAAGCTCTCTAAGTGTGAATTTTAGTTAGAGAAAGTACAATTTCTAGGACATGTGATAGATAAAGATAGAGTCTCGGTAGACCTGGCAAAGGTGGAGGCGATGATTAATTGGGAGCAACCAATGACACCGACTGAAGTGCGAAGTTTCTTAGGATTAGCTGGGTACTATCAAAGGTTTATTCAAGACTTTTCTAAGATAGCAACCCCGTTGACCAATTTAACGAGGAAGGCGGTAAAGTTTGTTTGGACGGAGAAGTGTGAAGAGAGCTTTAAAGAATTAAAGAAGAGGTTAAGCGAGGCGCCTATATTATCATTACTGGATGGTATGGGAGGCTTCGTGGTGTATAGTGATCCATCGCACAAAGGTCTTGGCTGTGTGCTAATGCAGTATGGCAAAATCATTGCGTATGCGTCGCGACAACTGAAGGATTACGAGAAACGATACCCTACTCATGACTTAGAATTAGCCGCGTAGTGTTTGCATTAAAAATTTGGAGGCACTATCTTTGTAGGGAGAAATGTGAGATATATACAGACCATAAGAGTCCGAAATATATCTTCACACAAAGGGAGCTAAACATGAGACAAAAGGAGGTGGTTGGAATTAATCAAGGATTATGATTGCGAGATTTTTTATCACCCGGGAAAGGCAAACGTAGTAGCTGATGCGTTGAGCAGGAAGGGAAAAAAAAAATTGACCATGTTGACGGCCTAGGAGGAGTTGATAAGAGAAATGGAAAAACTGGAAATCGAGGTAAAAGGACCCGGAGAATCAAAGGAGAAGCTATTGGTAATAAGAGCTCATCCATCCTTATTGGATAGAGTGAAGGAAACACATGAGAAGGATCAAGGAGGTGAAGAGATAAAGAAAAAGATATCTGTAAGTGAGGGAGGAAAGTTCAAAATGGATAAAGACGGAGTCTTAAGATTTGAAGAACGAGTGTGGGTACCGGCAATGCCTGAGTTAAGAGAAGAGATTTTACAAGAAACACATAGTGCGGTTTATTCCATACACACTGGAAGTACGAAAATATACCATGATCTTCGACAACATTTTTTGGTGGCCCAATATGAAGCGGGAGATTGTGGAGTACGTTAGTAGATGTCTCACTTGTCAGCGGGTGAAGGCATAGCATCAGAGGCCGAGTGGCCTACTTCAACCACTGAAAATACCAGAGTGGAAATGGGAACACATTACGATGGACTTCGTAGTGGGACTCCCAATCACTCAGAAGGGTCACGACGCTATTTGGGTTATTGTGGATCGATTGACGAAATCGGCCCACTTTCTACCAATAAAGATCTGATGCAATCTAGATCAGCTCGCGAAGTTGTACGTGAAAGAAATTATTTCGCGGCACGGAGTGCCCGTGTCAATTATCTCAGACCGAGACCCACGTTTTACATCGAACTTTTGGAGAAGCCTGCAAGATAGAATGGGAATGCAGTTGAGATTAAGTACTGCTTATCATCCTCAAACTGACGGACAAAGTGAGCGAATTATTTAGACATTACAAGACATGCTTAGAACTTGCGTGATGGATTTCAAAGGAAATTGGGATGACCATTTACCTTTGGTAGAATTTGCGTATAACAATAGTTATCATGCAAGTATCGGTATGCCATCGTATGAAGCTCTCTATGGAAGGAAGTGCAGAACACCGCTGTGCTGGGATGAGGTCAGAGAGCGAAGACTTTTGGGGCCATAATTGGTCCAACAAACAGCAGATGTCGTGAAAACGATAAGGGCCAGGCTGGTAGCAGCTTAAGACCGACATAAAAAGTATGTAGACTTACATCGTCAGGATCGAGAATTCGACGTAGGCAGTTTGGTGTTTCTGAAAGTATCTCCTTGGAAAAGGAAGATAAGGTTTGGAAAGAAGGGTAAATTAAGCCCGAGATTCATAGGACCATTTGAAGTACTCCGAAGGATAAGCGAAGTTGCATATGAGGTAGCTTTACCTCCCGAACTGGAATATATTCATAATATGTTTCACATCTTGGTGTTGAGAACTTATAAGTCCGATTACAAGCACGTGATATCCTACGAACCTATTCAAGTTGAGAAAGATAAACTTACGAGGAAATCCCTATACAGATAATTAATAGAAAGGAATAGGCGTTAAGGAATAAGGTTATACCTTCGGTGAAGGTAGTTTGGCGAAACCACAACATCGAGGAAGCTACATGGGAGTTAGAAGATAAGATGAGGAAGGATTACCCCCATCTATTATAAGGGGGGATGATGTAATATCCAGAATTTTAGGAATTATTATTAATAAAATGAGGAATATTTTCTTTATGTGATTATGTGTAGATATGTGTATTACGAAGAAGAGCATTGTGGATACTTATAATATGTGACAAGCTTAAGTTATGAATTAACTAAGCTTGGTAGAATGAGCCATGTGTGGCATAATGATTCTTGGTGAATCAATTGAATGTTATGAAAAGGGTTAATTGATTATTAAGTGTAATTTCTTTAACTATATATTTAATATCATAAGTGGCAGCCATGACAGGAGCCCAAATAATTATGGGATACTAAGTGGACTGATTGGAGCAAATACTAGCCCAATCGGATGCACCAGTTGTTTATGCCCCAGCCTAACAAATCTTAGATCTATACCTGTAACCCTAAATTGACCAAACTGGGTCGGTAAGCCCAAGATGGGTTGGCCCTAATAAATTATGGATGTAAAGGGATAAGGCACATTAATATATAATCCCCAAATTTTAGCCCTGTTAGTACAAGCAGTCGTACTGGGCCAATGGTCTACCTCCTTACTTTGCTTGATAAAGGGTTAATGAGTCAATTACTGTGGGTATGGCTGGAGGGTGAGTTGGACTCTTAACCAGCGGGTACCGTTATTGTATGTAGGTCTTATGATTTGGGTAATGACTAATGATTGGACAAAGATTTCTCTATAAGTAGAGACCCCAGTCACCTTGTAGAGCTTGGTACTCTGTTCATTACCGATATAGAGAGAGAGATATTGTAAGTTTGAGAGATATAGAAGTTACCAAGGAGAATTCTTGCAAGCCGGCGAGGCAGAGTCTAGGAGAGGGTGAACTGCGAATGCTTAAAGGTATAATCATGTTACCTTAAGCATCGTTCTGTTGATTTAGCTATTTTGGATTGAGTATATGTATGTGTATAAGTGGGTATAATATGTTATAATGTGGGAATAGTGTTAACTCTGTGGTCATAAAGTGGTAATGCAGAAACTGCATGCTTAACTGGTTATAATACTGACCTTAATCATTTTACCTAGATAATGCCTAGAGTCAGAGTACAGCCTGAATGATTCTAAGACTCTGTGTTACTGTCTGGACAAACAATAGAGGATGATAGTTGGACTTATGACCAATCACTAATAAAGCCAAAGAAGAATGTATCTGACCAGGCTCCTCTTGTCCCAATGGTAAAAGAACTACTCATAAGGCTTGGGTGCATAAGGTCTTGGGATCCATTCTTGCCAAAGACAAGAATGTTACAATTTCCGCTAAAACTAGCAAAAAAAAAAAGAATGTATCTGAGTATTCACAACGACTTTTCTAATAAACCAGTCCCAAACATCTGTTAGTATGACAATGGAGTGTTACCAGTAACTAATGTTACACCAAACTCTAAACCATTGGTTCTGCAACAGACCTGAGTCGATGTCCATACCAAGGCCTGAAGTGTTTCTCTTGACTGATTTATGTACCTTAACTAACAGACCAAGTCAGACTCAGTGCATGTTTTGAACTTGTTTGAATGAAAGAACATGACCTTAGATCAATTAGCCAAAGACTTCTCTTTGAGCTAAAATGTCAAAGTGTGCCTTAGCCAACAAATCGTAGAGTGAACTCTTAAAGTAGTATGCACACAAGCTAATTATATTTGATATGATGTAGCATATACTTTGTAATCTTTTTCATTTATTAATAAAAGTATTAAAGGCATCTTACTTTATCTACATGGTGTTGTTATGTTATATGTGATAAACCCATAGTTTTGAGCAATGTTTTAGAATCATGATGATGATCATCCTAATGAGATCTAAATTCTTAGAAAGCTTAAAACTAAAATCATTCCTAATCGTTGGATTACTAAAAGGGGACTAGTGAATCAGGATAGATTAGTACATACTTTGCTTGCTCTTAGGAAGAGAATGATTGATCTCATAATCATTTATGTGGAGACACAAAAGCAAGTATGTAGGTGCTTATTGGAGAATAAGTTCACTGAATGCGACTCGTTGAAGGAATACCTAATGGAGTTTTACTTCTTTTTTTTTTTGTTGCTAAGTTTGGGGGTTGGAGGATTTGAACTCTAGACCTCTTGCTTAACAAGAGGCTAGTCATACCAACTAAGCCAAAGGTCACCGGTTAATGGAGTTTTACTTGCCTGTCAATAGGAATTCCTCTAGTGATAGTAGTACAAGTGATCCTTGTACTTGAGATCATCATAGTGTCTTGTGTATAGTGAGTTATACTTTGACATGTACCTTAAGACCTTTAGGGTATATCAAAGGCTATGTTTGGGTATAATAAATTGTACATGGAGATAGGTGAATGGTGGACAAAGAATCTACCACATCTATTAAAATTTGAGAATGTCTTATGTGATTCGATAAATGACAACTCAGTAGTCCTTGGCCAAGGCAGAATTAAATTAGAAAGGAGTTTCTAATTTGTATTATTGAGAGTTATGCATTTGAGAATCGAAATACATATAATTAAATAAAATAAGACTTGACAGTAATTCCATGTCTTATATTTAATTGGGACATTGTACGGTAAAATGATTGAATTGTACGGTAGCTATTCACTGAAAGGTTCTTTTGTGATTAATGTTGAAATCTATATTATCTGGAAAGTAGTTGATCGCTAAGGGGGCTTACCCTTATTGAAGAATAAATATTGTTTAATTAAATGAATTAAATAGTTTAATTTATTTATTTAAATAAGATTAGAATTGTTCTAATTGATTTATTCACAACCGGTTTAATATGGAGAACCTAAAGGGTCACACCGCAAAAGAAAAATATTTATTTAAGAAGTAAATGACATAATCATAATAATGAGTTAAATATATTTAATTTAATCTATGGTGATAGAATAAATTAAATAGCTTAATATTTATTATTTAATATTTTGGAAATATTAAATATAAATTAATAAGAGGAGTCTTATTATTATTATTATTACTATTATTGTTATTTAATTCCTGAAAGGGTTTGGGAATTAATTAATTGAAGTACTCTAATAAATTCCTAATTAGATTAAGAGTTTAATTAATTAAAAGAGTTTAATTAAAATAAAATCATAATCCTAAATAGTTTAGGAGGGTTACTCATATCTATAAATAAGAGGAGTCTTATTATGGATTGTGGTTACAAACACTTCCATCAGATTTTGGGAGAGTACTTACAATTTCTATAGAGATAGAAACTAGAGTTTTGTCAACACTTATCTTCTTGAATACATATTATTCCCTTGTGGATCACCTCTAGAGGCCAAATACTTGGGTGGCTAACATTGATCAAAAGAAGGAATCTAACCAGTGAATTCAAGGAGAACGCGAAAAGATTTGGAGTTGAACTTGTACCCGAGGAAGCACGGTTCTACGAGGGTATAATTCTTATTATCTATCTCTTTCATTTAAATAATAATTGCGCATTAAAAAAGATCATGGTGATAGTTTGTATAAAATTTTAAAATCTAATTTTATCGCGCTTCCGCTATATTTGTGTAATTTGATTGCATGCTCGCGTAATATACAAACCTAATAAACTCTACGATCGTAGAGTGACTTCACTCCGATCGTAGAGCTCACCTATTAATCGTAGAGCAAACCAGTTAAGCGTTGCACAAGTCGTAAAGTGAACCCTACGATTGTAGAGCATCCCCAGTGATCGTAGAGTCACTGCAATACACACTGAGCTAAGTCAACTGATCATAATATAGTTTCACCATATCACAGCTAGACCTCAGTAATCGTAAAGTCACCTCACCGATGGTAGAAGTGACCCCACTGATCACAGCATGACACCATTGATCGTAGAGTCACCCCACTGATCGTGGAGTGACTCCACTGGTCATGGCAGTGACCTAACAATCGTAGAGTGATCATAATAGATCATAGAGTGGGAAGGTGAATCGAAGAAAAAACTGTATGTGTCACGTTTGGTCCATTAAGACAGTTATTTGATGTTTAACAGTGACTAATCATAAGAATAACTTATAATCATTATAAGGTACTTGAAGAGCATAAATTAGTGTTAAATATGATAAGTGCATAATATTCGATAATTTTGATTCCTTTATATTTACTTTTATTACATGTTTTATGTGTATATGAGCTTATTAAGGTATTTATTGATCTCAGGAGGAATTGGAGCTAAAAAGAGAAAAACAGGAAAAAGGGATCAAAATGGGTGCACAAGGAGAAAAAAAGAAAAGGGACAGAACTTATGGGCCGCGACGCACGAGAAGCTGAGCCGCGGTGCAGGACTCTGAGCTGTGGCACTCAAATGCTGAGTCGCGGCGTGCGAGGTTTTCCGCGGGTGCGTGGCCAGTCGGCGAATTTTCCCAACTTTGTTATTTTTGGAGGAATTTGACTGTAACTTAGATTATTACTTCCTAGAATTATAGGGTTATGATCTAGGAGTATAAATATATGGTATTAGTTAGATTTTAGGAGAGCTTGACTACATAATTGTAAACCTTAGTTTTGGAGAATGAAGGCATGTCAGGCTAAACACTTTATTTCAGTTCTAAGAGATGTTGAACCTTCTTTATAATTAATGGATTAATTGAGTATTCATTATTTATTCCTTCTTATATGGAATTCGTTCTTGTTAATCTGTTTTAATTGATTGAATGTTATTTGGCTTAATTGATTTGATTTCTGCAGAATTGAATTGGTTTAACTAATATCATATGCTAGATTAAGGAATAGTATTACGTGTAATTGATATTGTTCTTAATCACAAGTAGTAATTAGTAATACATGATTGTGGACAAACTTTTGAGTATTGCTAAGATTATCAGAAGACGGGTTAAATAATTTGAGCTTGTGTGATTATTGCTTGGAATAGTTTAATTCCCTAATTCTTAATGCTGCTATTATATTAAATCTAGAGAGCTTGTTCTAGGTTGTATGAAAGTTAGAATCTTGTGAAGAGCTTATTTCATTAAGTGATAATCTAAGGGGAATTTCAGTTAACAGAGCTTATTGTTAGCTAGGTGATAGACTCCACGGCACGCTTGCGTGAGGTGGTCGTCGCCCGAATCATTTCTAGTAAGCAAATTGATGGAACTCTCACGATATCTTAACCCAACGTCTATTCTGGAGACGAGAATCTTGATATATTCGATCAAGCAATTGAATTCACATAGGATGGAACACCAACAACACTTAGACCCTCGTTTAGATGGAAAACGATAATCTCCGTAAGATTGTATGATGCGATAGAATAACGCCACACACAACTACGGTTTGTTGTATGATAAGTTAAATATGAATCTCAAAAGAAAAACTAAGAAAACTACTTAGAAATCCTTCAAAGAACCAAAAGTAGAAAATAGCTCTCAAGTATGAATAAACTAAGATTAATTATAATGTGTTCTTGAATTACAAGCATAAAACTTATTTATACTAACTATGAAACCCTATAATCCAAAAAGGAAATAACAATTGATTTGGAATCGAAATCCTATCTTAAAATATCCTAATTACAATAGAATTATGAAAATATACTGAAATCCCTAAAATTAAGGAAAAGAAATCTGATAAAATCTTCAAAAATGCGTCTGCCTCAAAACACGCGCCAACCAAATTCGACTATTCTCTCTGGGGCGAAAATTTTGAATTAGAATCCTCGCCGGGGCGAGAATAGCCAGAGAGGTCTTCGCCGGGGTGGCATCATTTCAGGCCGGAGCAAAAATGGGCAGAGAGGTTCTCGCCGGGGCGAGATATTTGGCCTTGATGTTCTCGCCGGGGTGAGAACTCTGCAAGTTGGAACTTTTCGTCTTCTCTTGTTTCCATCATTCCCAACCTTGGCGTGTTTGCTTGTATCATCATGACCAAATGCAAAGCCTTAGAATCCTGCTCCTCAAACTCTACACTTGATCTATCCTCGCTCCACATGCCTTGTATCAATCCATTAAGGCCTTCCTTGAATCGTTTAGCCCGAGCTCTTGTCACAGGTCCATCCGACATGCACATAGGATCCGCTCTATGGTTGTCATCCCTTCCCGGACCAAGGATGCCCTCATCATACCTCTCCTCTTAAGAAAGATTTGTCCTCAAATCGTCACCTACATCAAACGGACTAAGATCAGTAACGTTGAAGGTTGCATTAACGTTATACTCACCAGGCAAATCCAGTTTGTAGGCATTATCATTGATGCGCTCGAGAACTTGAAATGGACCATCTCCTCTTAGAAGCAATTTTGAACGTCGTTGAGCTAGAAATCTTTCCTTCCGCAAATGTAACCACACCCATTCTCCCGGTTCAAAAATCACTTGACGTCGGCCCTTGTTGGCCTGTTTTGCATATTGTTCCGTTCTCCTTTCAATGTTGAGTCTCGCCTTCTCATGTATCTGCTTAACAAATTCAGCCTTTTTCTTTCCATTCAAGTTAGAATACTCCGACAAAGGTAATGGTAACAAATCCAATGGAGTTAACGGATTAAAACCATATACAATTTCAAATGGTGAAAATTGTGTGGCAGAGTGAACAGATCTATTATAAGCAAACTCAATATGCGGTAGACACTCTTCCCAAACTTTAATGTTCTTTTTGATAATAGCTCTTAACAATGCAGATAAAGTTTTATTTACTACCTCGGTTTGACCGTCAGTTTGTGGATGACAAGTAGTTAAAAATAACAGTTTAATACCTAACTTACACCACAATGTCTTCCAAAAATTACTCAAAAATTTAGAATCTCTATCTGAAACAATTATTCTAGGCATGCCATGCAAACGCACAATTTCTCTAAGGAACAAATCAGCAATATGGGATGCATCATCAGTTTTGTGACATGGAATAAAATGTGCCATCTTAGAAAATCTATCCACGACCACAAATATAGAATCATGACCACGCTTAGACCTAGGCAAACCCAATACAAAATTCATAGACAGATCAATCCAAGGTTCATTAGATATAGGCAATGGTGTATACAATCCATGAGGTTGAACACGAGACTTAGTCTGCTTACACGTAATGCATTTATTACAAATTCTTTCCATATCTCATTTCATATGAGGCCAATAAAAATGCTCTTTTAAAACAGATAAAGTCTTTTCAACACCAAAATGACCTATTAGACCTCCCCCATGTGACTCTCTAATCAACAACTCACGCAAAGAACATGCAGGTATACATAGCTTATTTTCTCGAAACAGAAAACCATCCACTTTAAAATATTTACTATAACATTCTTTTCACATGATTTAAACTCTTCACAAAATTCAAGGTCATTAACATACAACTCTTTAATTCATTCAAACCCAAGCAATTTTGTATCAAGAGTATTCAATAACACGTATCTTCTCGAAAGAGCATCAGCAACAACATTTTCTTTACCTTGTTTGTATCGGATGACGTACGGAAATGTCTCAATGAACTCCATCCACCTTGCGTGTCTTTTGTTCAACTTATGCTGTCCCTTTAAGTACTTCAAAGATTCATGATCAGTGTGAATCACGAACTCTTTAGGCCAAAGGTAGTGCTGCCACGTCTCCAACGCTCGAACCAATGCATACAACTCCTTGTCATACGTCGGATAGTTCAAAGCGGCTCCACTCAACTTCTCACTGAAGTATGCTACTGGCTTCCCTTCTTGCATCAGCACCGCTCCAATCCCTAAACCTGAAGCATCACACTCAATTTCGAAAGTTTTAGTAAAGTTAGGCAAAACAAGCAAAGGAGCGTTAGTCAATTTATCTTTAATCAATTTAAATGCCTTTCCCTGTTCTTCACCCCCACACTCTTTTTGATTACTTCCGTCAATGGTGCTGTGATGTCGCTGAAGTTCTTCACGAAACGTCGGTAGAAACTTGCCAGTCCATGGAAACTACGAACTTGACTCACATTTGATGGGCTCGGCCATTCTCGGATTTCACGTACTTTCTCCTCATCCACTTGAACTCCCTGTGAACTCACAATAAATCCAAGAAAAACAACTCTATCCGTAAAAAACGTGCATTTATCCATGTTAGCAAATAACTTTTCCTTACGAAGTACATCTAAAACAGATTTTAAATGCAATGCATGCTCTCCCAAGTTTTTCCTATATATCAAGATGTCATCAAAATACACAACCACAAATTTTCCAATGAACGGACGCAAAACATGGTTCATTAATCTCATGAAAGTACTAGGAGCATTAGTTAGACCAAAAGGTAACACTAGCCACTCATACAACCCATATTTCGTTTTGAAAGCTGTTTTCCATTCATCACCCTCATGCATGCGAATTTGATGATATCCACTTTTTAAATCAATTTTTGAAAATACACAAGAACCATGCAATTCATCTAATATGTCATCTAAACGTGGAATGGGATGTCGATACTTTACCGTAATATTGTTTACCGCGCTCGACAGTCAATGCACATGCGCCACTTCCCATCCTTTTTAGGCACTAAGGTCACCGGAACTGCACATGGACTCATGCTTTCCCTCACGAACCCCTTCTCCATGAGTTCGCTAACTTGCCTTTGCAACTCCTTCGTCTCCTCGGGATTGCTCCGATAAGCTGGACGATTTGGAATGGTTGCATCGGGTACGAAGTCAATTTGATGCTCAATTTCCCGAATAGGTGGTAATCCCTGTGGAAGCTCCTCGGGAAACACATCCTTATATTCCTGCAAAAGAGATGAAACAACATTAGGCAAAGAAAAATTATTAGCGTTAGTATTCAAAAGCGCCTCCTTATACCGAAGTATAATCATCGGCTGTTTAGCATCTAAAGCTCGCCTCACGTCGCTCTTTTTTGCATAGATATTGGTTTTTCGCTCATCATCTTTTCTTTTCTCTCTTTCCTTTTCTCTCTTATTTTCCCTCTCATTATTTTTTCCCTCATTATTTTTCTTTTCTTCACTCTCTTTTCTTTTCTCATGATCTTTCTGAAAGTAGTATGCACACAAGCCAATCATATTTGATATGATGTAGCATATACTTTGTAATCTTATTCGGTAATTAAAGGCATTTTATATTATCTACATAGTGCTGTTATATTAAATTTGATAAACCCATAGTTTTGAGCAATGCTTTTAGAATCATGATGGTGATCATGCTAATGAGATCTAAATTCTAGATAGCTCACAAACTAAAATCGTTCCTAATCGTTAGATTACTAAAAAGGGGATTAGTGAATCCGGATAGATTAGTACATACGTTGCTTGCTCTTAAGAAGATGATGATTGATCTCATAATCATTTATGTGGAGACACTAAAGCAACTATGTAGGTGCTTATTGAAGAATAAGTTTACTGAACGTGGCTCGCTAAGGAATACCTAATGGAGTTTTACTCGCCTGTCAATAGGAATTCCTCTAGTGATAGTAGTATAAGTGATCCTTGGACTTGAGATCATCATAGTATCTTGTGTATGATGAGTTATACTTTGACATGTCCCTTAAGACCTTTAGGGTATAACAAAGGATATGATTAGGTATAATAAGTTGTACATGGAGATAGGTGAATGATCAACAAAGAATCTACCACGTCTAGTAAAAGATGTGAATGTCCTATGTGATTCGATAAATGACAACTCAGTAGTCCTTGGCCAAGGCAGAATGAAATTAGAAAAGAGTTTCTAATTTGTATTATTTAGAGTTGTGCATTTGAGAATCGAAATACATATAATTAAATAAAATAAGACTTGACAGTAATTTCATGTCTTATATTTAATTGGGATATTGTATGGTAGAAGGATTGAATTGTACGATAACTATGCACTGAAAGGTTCTTTTATGATTAATGTTGAAATCTATATTATCTGGAAAGTCGTTGATCGCTAAGGGGGCTTACCCTTATTGTAGAATAAATATTATTTATTTAAATGAATTAAATAGTTTAATTTATTTATTTAAATAAGATTGGAATTGTTCTAATTGATTTATTCACAACCGGTTTAATATGGAGAACCTAAAGGGCACACCGCAAAAGGAAAATATTTATTTAAGAAGTAAATGGCATAATTGTAATAATAAGTTAAGTGTATTTAATTTAGTCTATGGAGATAGAATAAATTAAATAGCTTAATATTTATTATTTAATATTTTATAAATATTAAATATAAATTAATAAGAGGAGTCTTATTATTATTATTATTATTATTATTATTATTATTATTATTATTATTATTACTATTACTATTACTATTATTTAATTCCTAATAGGGATTGAGAATTAATTAATAAAAGTACTCTCACATGAATTCCTAATTGGATTAGGAGTTTAATTTAATTAAAGGAGTTTAATTAGAATAGAAACCCTAATTCTAAATAGTTTAGGGAAGAGTTTTCCTACATCTATAAATAAGAGAAGTCTTATCATAGATTAGGGTTACACACTCTTGCATAAGAATTGTGGAGAGTACTTATAATTTCTATAGAGATAGAAACTAGGGTTTTGCTAACACCCATCTTCTTGAACAAGTATTATTCCTTGGTGGATCACCTCTAGAGGCCAAACACTTGGGTGGCTAACGTTGATCAAAGGAAGGAATTTAATCGGTGGAATTCAAGGAGAACGCGAAGGAATTGGCGGTGAACTTGTACCTGAGGATGCTAGAATTCTACAAGGGTATAATTCTTATTCTCCATCTCTTTCGTTTAATTAATAATTGTGCATAAAGAAAGATCATGGTGATGGTTTGTATAAAATTTTAAAATCTGATTTTATCGTGCTTCCGCTTTATTTATATAATTTGATTACATGTTCGCGTTATACAAACCTAACAGTGGTATCAAGAGCCAAACTTTATGCGAATTATTAATTGTTTTGATTCTGTATATACATTGATATGTGTTTAGAACAATTTAATTGGGCATAATTGTTTGTGTAAAATTATTTTTTTTTATTATTTTTTGTAAATTAAAATAAAGGAGTTTATTTTGATTTGGAATTTGATTAAAAAATAAAGGAGTTTATTTTTTATTCAAAATTGGATAAATTAAAATAAAAGAGTTTATTTTGATTTGGAATATGATTAAAATAAAAAAATTTATTTTAATTGAAATTGGATTTCATGATAACTAATTAGAGTTGGAATTGGATTCCATGATAACTAATTGAAGTTGAAATTAGATTTTATACTAACTAATATTTCCCATTAAATGATATCAATGCATATATGAAATGATTTTATTATTTATGAGATGAATATTATTTATTGATGCATATGAAGATATGTATGATAATAAATAGGGATTGATTATGGACTATTGACCAATGTCTGATTGGAATTATTTTAGAGGATGCTTGAATGTATGGGTTTTTATAAATGGGGTCTGCGTACCTCGTCTTCTCTAATTTTTCTTAATGTAAATTCTATCTCCCTCCTATGTATTTCCCCTTGACTGTTGATCAAGGTTTCTATTTATTGTAAATAGTTTACGTAATAGGACTAGTTCGAATTAATTTTGAAGAATTGGAGATAAAGGAGCAAGGAGCGCTTGAAGACCCGTTTGTATTGGAGCCCGGGTTTAAATGTAATAGTTATATTTAAATTTAATTCTTGCACCCTAGGTTTGACCTTTTGGTTCGCTTGGCGGCTCTAGTGAACCAAACTATAATAAAAGTCCATAATTAATCCGGGTAGAATATAGTATTCTATATGTGCATCCATATATATATATATATATATATATATATATATATATATATATATATATATATATATATATATATATATATATATATATACACGGTCCGGCTCTAAAGCGAACTTTAAAGAGCGAACCAAAGACGAACCGTCGTCTTTGGTGTCTATGGCGACGATTCGACCCGTCGCCATAGCCATGTAGTATTTGGCGATGGGTCGAACCGTCGCCACAGACACCAAAGACGATGGTTCGTCTTTGGTTCGCTCTTTAAAGTTCGTTTTAGAGCCGGACCGTATATATATATATATATATATATATATATATATATATATATATATATATATATATATATATATATATATATATTATATCATCCAACAACATACTTCGCATGTAAAATAATATGATGCGTATTTTATATATATATGTGCATGCGCGCTAAACAAGATGAGACAAATAATAATTACAAACCCCTCAAAGAAATTATATTAAGTCCTAAGCGTTCAAAGATATTTGGAATATCGAACGTCGCCTTCTAGCATGGTAAAGCGATAGAGTATTAAATATTTAATATGAGTTTGTTGCATCACACAAGGCAAGTATTAAATATTTAAGATGTTGCTTTATCACATTTGATGCTTATAAATAGACTGAACGATGCTGTTTTGTTGTGTCACACAAGGACAGTGTTTTTCTTTCGAATATATGGAAGTGCTAGGTTGGACTTAACTTGGATAATTTTGATTCGGATGTGTCACACTTGATCAAAATAATTTAAGAGACAAAATACAAGGAGTTACATAGTGATGTAATTGACAATAGTTGTCTACCTATTTATTTATATATAGTTTGTTGTGTCACACAAGGTATATACATTTGAAATGGAATCCTTATTCTCACTAGCAAATCTTTAATTAGATTTGCCGAACTATATATATATTGAGGGTAATATAGTTTGATGAAAAAATGAGAGATACCAATTTAAAATAAAGACCTAATTTATTTTGGTAATTAAATGAATGTATGCTAAGATGTTGTTAAATTACAAATTCATTTTACAAAATTTTACAATGTCTAATTCACTATCACTGCATAGCATATTAGATGCTAATTAATCGGACCGAATTACATGGACTGGTTAAGGAATCTGAGAATAGTTCTCAAGGCTGAAAAACTATCTTATATCCTTAATACGCATATCCCTGCAATGGTTACAGACAATGCCTCTGAGGAAGAGATTGCTACTTTTAGAAAGTGGCTAGATGATGCACAGTTGACTCAATGCATCATGCTCGCATCCATGAGTAACGAGCTTCAGCGTCAGCATGAAGTTATGGATGCTCCTACTGTACTTCTGCACCTTCAAGGAGTTGAATGGTGAGGAAAGTAGGACTGCTAGATATTAGATATCTAAGGAGCTCTTCCAATCTAGAATAACCGATGACACTACAGTATAGACAAATGTCCTAAAAATGATCAATCTGATTGAACAATTAGGACAGCTGGGTTTTGTCATGGATGGAGAGTTGATCCAAGATTTGATCTTGCAATCACTTTTGGACTCTTTCTCACAATTTGTTGTGAATTTTCACATGAATAAGCTATATGTCAGCCTGCCTGAGTTGCTTAAACACGTTGAAAACTGTAAAGAGTCACTTTCCAACCAAGAAAGACTAAGTCTTACTAGTAGATGATTCTTCCAAGAAGCGGAAGAGGGCCAAAGGATCTTCTTAAAAGAAGAACAATTCAAAGAAGGTATAAGGAAAGGCAATAACTAAGGACACTAAGAACAAAAAAAACTAATGAAGATAGCAAAGGAGTTTGCTTCCACTGCAATAAGCCTGGACACTGGAAAAGAAACTATAAGGAGCATCTTGCAGTGGCTAACCAGAAGAAGCTTAGTGAAGCTTCGGTTACAGATATAGGTTTGTTCATCATTGAAATAAATATTTCTATAAGTCAAGGTTCTACTTGGGTATTGGATACCGGCTATAGTTCTCACGTATGCAATCCATTACAGAGACTAAGTAGAAGTAGAAAGCTAAACAAAGAGTAAGTAATCTTACGTGCGGAGAATGGAGTAATGGTTTCTACATTAGCCGTAGGAACTTATAGTTTAGCGTTGCCTGCGGGCAAGTCTATTAAGTTAATAAGTTGTTATTATGTTCTAGTTCTCTTTCGAAACATTATTACTTTCATTGTTGGACAAGGAAGGTTCTGGTATTATATTTAAGAATAATTGTTGTTCTATTTATAATGATAATATTTTGTTTGAAACTAGAAGATTACTTGATGGACTTTGTAAACTTGACTTACATAAAAAATAATTTTGCAAATTGAACAAACTAGTAAAAGAAAAGGAGATGATCATTCAAAGAGTTGAATATGTGTATTTGATGAAAATACAAGTCTGAATCATTTGAAAGGTTCAAAGAATTCAGAAGTGAAACAAATTGACAAAGTATTAAGATTCTTTGATCAGATCGAGGAAGGAATACTTGTGCAATAAGTTTCTAGATCATCTCAAAATGGTATTTTCTCATAATGGACACCTCCTGATACGCAATAATTGATTGGTGTATCTAAAAAGGATAAATTGTACCTTGTTGGACATGGTGTTGTCCATAATGATGTTTACCGACATTCCAGTATCCATCTGGGGTTTTGCCCTAAAAACGGCTGCATATTTAGAAAATAAGGTAACCTTAAAATTCGGCCCCAAGACTCCATAAAAGTTATGGATAGGGAGGATTCCTAATCTTAAGTATGTTAAGATAAGGGGTTGTCCAACTTATGTGAAAAAGGTTTCAAAAGATAAGTTTGGGACAAAATCTGACAAGTGCAGAGTTGTGGGATATCCTAAAGAAAGTTTAGGGTATTATTACTATAATCCTACACGCTGCCTTCTTGGATAAAGGTGTTTATCATTGAAGGAGCTAGTGGGAGGATAATAGATCTTGAAAGAGTTCATGAACCACAAAGCACTTTAAGTCAAACCGAGGGACCTGTAGATAGACCTATTGTACCACAACCGAATCGTAAATCTGGAAGAGTACCGAAGATACTTGGGAGGTATAGATTCATCATAGAGGATGATGATGAGGTACGCATCATAGAGGATGATGATCCAGTTATATACGATAAGGCTATGAGTAGTAGACACTCAGAGAAATGACAGATGGCCATGAAATACGAAAAGGACTCCATGTATAAGAACCAAGTATAGACTCTGGTTACTCCATCGAAAGGCATAGTTCCTAAAGGGTGTATATGGGTACTTAAGAGAAAGACTAGGGAAAATGGCAAGGTAGAGACCTATAAGACCAAACCTGTTTAAAAGGTTTCAAATAAAGTCAAGGAGTTGACTGTGATAAAACCTTATTACCGGGTAATGCTCAAGTCCATTTGGATTTTACTTGTGATTGCAGCTTATTACGATATCTGGCAAAATGGATGTGGTGACGTCCTTCCTTAATGAAGATTTGAGGAGAATGTATGTATGATACAGCCAGAGGAATTTGTTTAAAAGATTGAAGCAAATCGTGTATGTAAGCTACAATGATCTATTTTGGATTGAAGCAAGCTTCTCAAAGATGGAACATTCATTTTGATGAGACAATCAAAAGAGTTTTATTTTATCAAAAACGGAGAATGAACCTAGTGTGTACAAAAGGGTCAGTGGGAGCACTGTGACATTCCTAGTATTATATATTGATATATTACTGATAAGGAATGACACACCAATGCTACAATCAGTAAAGATAAAATTGTCCAAAACATTCCTCCATGAATAACTTGGGAGGAGCATCCTATAAATTGGGGATATAAATCTATATAGATAGATTTAAAAGGATGTTCGGCTTGACCCAATGAACGTATATTCATTCGATGCTAAAGGCGTTTATGAAAGTAGTATGCACATAAGCCAATCATATTTGATATGATGTAGCATATACTTTGTAATCTTATTCATTTATTAATAAAATAATTGATTTTCTTAAAAGGCATTTTATATTATCTACATAGTGCTGTTATATTAAATGTGATAAACCCATAGTTTTGAGCAATCCTTTTAGAATCATGATGGTGATCATGCTAATGAGATCTAAATTCTAGATAGCTCACAAACTAAAATCGTTCCTAATCGTTGGATTACTAAAAAGGGGATTAGTGAATCCGGATAGATTAGTACATACGTTGCTTGCTCTTAAGAAGAGGATGATTGATCTCATAATCATTTGTGTGGAGACACTAAAGCAAGTATATAGGTGCTTATTGGAGAATAAGTTCACTGAACGTGGCTCGCTAAGGAATACCTAATGGAGTTTTACTCGCCTGTCAATAGGAATTCCTCTAGTGATAGTAGTACAAGTGATCCTTGGACTTGAGATCATCATAGTATCTTGTGTATGATGAGTTATACTTTGACATGTCCTTTAAGACCTTTAGGGTATAACAAAGGGTATGATTGGGTATAATAAGTTGTACATGGAGATAGGTGAATGATCAACAAAGAATCTACTACGTCTAGTAAAAGATGTGAATGTCCTATGTGATTTGATAACTGACAACTCAGTAGTCCTTGGCCAAAGCAGAATGAAATTAGAAAAGAGTTTCTAATTTGCATTATTTAGAGTTGTGCATTTGAGAATCGAAATACATATAATTAAATAAAATAAGACTTGACAGTAATTCCATGTCTTATATTTAATTGGGACATTGTATGGTAGAAGGATTGAATTGTACGGTAACTATGCAATAAAAGGTTCTTTTATGATTAATGTCGAAATCTATATTATCTGGAAAGTCGTTGATCGCTAAGGGGGCTTACCCTTATTGTAGAATAAATATTATTTATTTAAATGAATTAAATAGTTTAATTTATTTATTTAAATAAGATTAGAATTGTTCTAATTGATTTATCCACAACCGGTTTAATGTGGAGAACCTAAAGGGTCACACCGCAAAAGGAAAATATTTATTTAAGAAGTAAATGATATAATTGTAATAATAAGTTAAGTGTATTTAATTTAGTCTATGTAGATAGAATAAATTAAATACCTTAATATTTATTATTTAATATTTTAGAAATATTAAATATAAATTAATAAGAGGAGTCTTATTATTATTATTACTATTACTATTATTTAATTTCTAATAGGGATTGAGAATTAATTAATAGAAGTACTCTCACATGAATTCCTAATTGGATTAGGAGTTTAATTTAATTAAAGGAGTTTAATTAGAATAGAAACCCTAATCCTAAATAGTTTAGGGAAGGGTTTTCCTACATCTATAAATAAGAGAAGTCTTATCATAGATTAGGGTTACACACTCTTGCATAAGAATTGTAGAGAGTACTTACAATTTCTATAGAGATAGAAACTAGGGTTTTGCCAACACCCATCTTCTTGAACAAGTATTTATTCCTTGGTGGATCACCTCTAGAGGCCAAACACTTGGGTGGCTAACATTGATCAAAGAAAGGAATTTAATCGGTGGAATTCAAGGAGAACGCGAAGGAATTGGAGGTGAACTTGTACCTGAGGAAGCTAGAATTCTACAAGGGTATAATTCTTATTCTCCATCTCTTTCGTTTAATTAATAATTGTGCATAAAGAAAGATCATGGTGATGGTTTGTATAAAATTTTAAAATCTGATTTTATCGCGATTCCGCTTTATTTATGTAATTTGATTGCATGTTCGCGTTATACAAACCTAGCAGTGGTATCAAGAGCCAAACTTTATGCGAATTATTAATTGTTTTGATTCTGTATATACATTGATATGTGTTTAGAACAATTTAATTGGGCATAATTGTTTGTGTAAAATTATTTTATTATTTTATTTTTGATAAATTAAAATAAAGAAGTTATTTTGATTTGGAATTTGATTAAAAATAAAGGAGTTTATTTTATTCAAAATTGGATAAATTAAAATAAAAGAGTTTATTTTGATTTAGAATATGATTAAAATAAAGAAGTTTATTTTAATTGAAATTGGATTTCAAGATAACTAATTAGAGTTGGAATTGGATTCCATGATAACTAATTGGAGTTGAAATTGGATTTTATACTAACTAATATTACCCATTAAATGATATCAATGCATATATGGAATGGTTTTATTATTCATGGGATGAATGTTATTTATTGATACATATAGAGATATGTATGATAATAAATAGGGATTGATTATGGACTATTGACCAATGTGTGATTGGATTTATTTTAGTGGATGCTTGAATGTATGGGTTTTTATAAATGAGGTCTGCGTACCTCGTCTTCTCTAATTTTTTCTTAATATAAATTCTATCTCCCTCCTATGTACTTCCCCTTGACTGCTGATCAAGGTTTCTATTTATTGTAAATAGTTTTTGTAATAGAAATAGTTAGAATTAATTTTGAAGAGTTGGAGACAAAGGAGCAAGGAGCGCTTGAAGACCCGTTTGTAATGGAGTCCGGATTTAAATGTAATAGTTATATTTAAATTTAATTCTTGCACCCTAGGTTTGACCTTTTGGTTCACTTGGTGGCTCTAGTGAACCAAATTAGAATAAACAAGATGAGACTAATAATAATATGACGCGTATTTTATATATATATGTGCATGCGCGCTAAACAAGATGCGACTAATAATAATAAATCCCTCAAGAAATCATATTAAGTCCTAAGCGTTCAAAGATATTTGGAATATCGAACGTCGCCTTCTAGCATGGTAAAATAATAGAGTATTAAATATTTAATATGAGTTTGTTGTGTCACCACAAGGCAAGTATTAAATATTTAAGATGTTGTCTTACCACATTTGATGCTTATAAATAGACTGAACGATGTTGTTTTGTTGTGCCACCACAAGGACAGTGTTTTTCTTTCGAATATATGGAAGTGCTAGGATGGACTTAACTTGGATAATTTTGATTCGGATGTGTCACCACTTGATCAAAATAATCTAAGAGACAAAATACAAGGAATTACATAGAGATGTAATTGACAATAGTTGTCTACCTATTTATTTATATATCGTTTGTTATGGCACCATAAGGCTATATACATTTGAAATGGGATCCTTATTCTCACTAGCAGACTTTTAATTAGATTTGCCGAACTATATATTGAGGGTAATATAGTTTGATGAAAATAGTGAGAGATACCAATTTAAAATAAAGACCTAATTTATTTTGGTAATTAATTAAATAAATGTATGCTAAAATGTTGTCTATTTCACATGCAAAATTTAAAAATGTCAAACTCACTATCACTGCGTAGCATACTTAATGCTAACAAACTGACCGGACTGGTTAAGGAATCTGAGAATTGTTCTCACTGCTGAAAAGATTTCTTATGTCCTAAATTCGCCAGTCCCTGCAAATGTTGCAGAAACAGCCTCTGAGGAAGAGATTACTACTTTCAGAAAGTGGCAAGATGATGCAATCTTGGCTCAATGCATCATGCTCGCATCCATGAGTAACGAGCTTTAGCGTCAGCACGAAACAATGGATGATCCTACTATATTGTTGCACCTCAAGGAATTGTATGGTGAGCAAAGTAGGACTGCTAGATATCAGATATCTAAGGAGCTCTTCCGATCTCGTATGACCGAGGGCACTGCTGTTGAGACTCATGTCCTTAAGATGATCAATCTGATTGAACAACTTGGACAGTTTGGGTTCGTGATGGATGGGGAGTTAAGTCAATATTTGATCTTGCAGTCACTCCCGAACACCTTCTCACAATTTGTTGTGTATTTTCACATGAATAAGTTGGACGTCAGCTTGGCTGAGCTACTTAACATGCTGAAAACTACTAAAGGTCACTTCTCATCCAACAAGAACCAAGTCTTACTAGTGGATGATTCTTCCAAGAAAAGGAAGAGGCCCAAGGTATCTTCTGAAAAGAAGAAAAACAAGAAGGCTAAGGGCAAGGCGAAGAGAAAAGATAAAAAGAAACCTGATCCAGATAGCAAAGGAATTTGCTACCATTGCAATAAGCCGGGACACTAGAAGAGGAACTACAAGGGTATCTTGCGGACCAGAAGAAGCTTGGAGAAGCTTCGACTTCCGATCTAGGTTTGTTCATGATTGAAATTAATTTTTCTGAAAGTCAAAATTCTACTTGGGTATTGGATACCGGTTGTAGTTCTCACATATGTAATAATATGCAGGGACTAAGCAGAAGTAGAAAGCTGAACAAGGATGAAGTCGTCCTACGAGTGGGAAATGGAGCAAAGGTTGCTGCATTAGCTGTAGGGACTTATTGTTTAGCACTGCTTTCGGGCAAGTTCATTAGTTTAAATAATTGTTATTATGTTCCGACACTCATTAGAAACATTATTTCAATTTTTGTATTGGATATGGATGGTTTTGATATTATAATAAAGAACAATAGTTGTTCTATTTATAATAAAAATGTTTTATATGGTGTTGGCAATCTACTGAATGGACTTTACATACTTGACTTGCATGAAAATATACTTCAAATTGAACAAACTAAGAAAAGAAAAAGAGATGATGTTAATTATACCTTTATGTGGCACTGTAGACTCGGTCATATCAATGAAACAAGATTATCCAAGTTGCATAAAGATGGGCTTTTAAAGCTATCTAATTACGAATCATATCCAACTTGTGAATCTTGTCTCATGGGTAAAATGACTAAATCTCCTTTTACTGGAAAAGGAGAAAGAGTTACAGAGTTGTTAGCGTTGGTACACACAGACGTATGTGGACCTATGACAACGAATGCACGAGGAGGGTATTCTTATTTTATTACTTTCACTGATGATCATTCTAGATTTGGATATGTGTATTTAATGAAATACAAATCTGAATCGTTTGAAAAGTTTAAAGAATTCAGAAGTGAAGTAGAGAAGCAAACTGGTAAGAGTATTAAGATTCTTCGATCGGATCAAAGAAGGGAATACTTAACCAATGAGTTTCTCAATTGTCTCAAAGAAAATGGTATAATCTCACAATGGACTCAACCAGGGACGCCACAGTTGAATGGTGTATCTGAAAGGAGAAATTGAACATTGTTGGACATGGTTCGTTCCATGATGAGTTTTACCGACCTTCCAGTATCCTTCTGGGGTTATGCCCTAGAATCGGCTGCATACCTACTTAACAAGGTACCTACCAAATCCATCCCAAAGACCCCATATGAGATATGGACAGGGAGGAAACCAAATCTTAAGCATGTTAAGACTTGGGGTTGTCCAGCTTATGTCAAAAGGTTTGAACATGATAAGCTGAAGACTAGATCCGACAAATGTAGATTCGTGGGATACCCTAAAGAAACATCAGGGTATTATTTCTATCATCCTACTGATCAAAAGGTGTTTGTTGTGAAACACGTTGCCTTCTTGGAAAAGGAGTTTATCCTTGAAGGGGTCAGTGGGAGTAAGATATATCTTGAAGAAGTTCAAGAACCACAAAATACTACGGATCAAAGTCAGGTACCTAACCAAGTAGAAGAACCTACTGTACCACTGCCTATTCGTAAATCTGGAAGAGTACCGAAGATATCTGATAGGTATGAATTCATCATAGAGGATGATGATGAGGTACGCATCATAGATGATGATGATCCATTGACTTACGAAGAGGCTATGAGTAGTGAAGACTCAGAGAAATGGCTAGAAGCCATGAAATCCGAGATGA
This sequence comes from Aralia elata, assembly GCA_034770075.1. Lineage (NCBI taxonomy): Eukaryota > Viridiplantae > Streptophyta > Magnoliopsida > Apiales > Araliaceae > Aralia > Aralia elata. Next base: position 225,787 of record JAVJAP010000249.1, on the reverse strand, counting down.
ACTCCATGTATGAAAACCAAGTATGAACTTTGGTTTCTCCACCTGAGGGCATTAAGCCTATTGGGTGTAAATGGGTCTTTAAGAGAAAGACTAGAGCGGATGGCAAGTTGGAGACCTATAAGGCCCGACTGGTTGCAAAAGGTTTCAAACAAAGACAAAGAGTTGACTATGATGAAACCTTCTCACCTGTAGCTATGCTCAAGTCCATTCGGATTTTGCTTGTAATTGCAGCTTATTATGACTACGAGATCTGGCAAATGGACGTGAAAATGGCCTTCCTCAATGGAGAGCTTGAGGAAAATGTATATATGATACAGCCAGAGGGTTTTGTTTCAACGGTTGGAACAAACCAAGTCTGTAAGCTACAACGATCCATTTATGGATTGAAGCAAGCTTCTCGAAGATGGAACATCAGTTTTGATGAGATAATCAAAATATTTGATTTTATCAAAAATGAGGATGAACCTTGTGTGTACAAGAAGGTTAGTGGGAGCGCTGTTTCATTCCTTGTATTATATGTTGATGATATATTACTGATAGGGAATGATGTTCCTATGCTACAGTCGATCAAAATTTGGTTATCTAAACACTTCTCCATGAAGGATTTGGGTGAGGCATCCTATATTTTGGGGATAAAGATCTATAGAGATAGATCTAAAAGGATGCTGGGCTTGACCCAAGGAAAGTACATTGACTCGATGCTAAAAAAGTTTAGCATGGAAGATTCCAAGAGAGGTCTCATGCCGATGAACCATGGAATACATCTCTCCAAGAAACAGGCCTCAAAGACACCTAAGGAGAGAGACCGTATGAGTAAGATTCCTTATGCTTCCGCAATAGGATCTATCATGTACGGTATGATATGTACTAGACTAGATGTCGCTCATGCACTTAGTGTAACAAGCAGATATCAGTCGAATCCAGGAGAAGAGCACTGGAAGGCAGTGAAAAACATCCTAAAGTACTTTAGAAGAACTAAGGATGTATTTCTTGTCTACGGTGGGTCTGAATTGAAACTAGAGGGCTATACAGACTCAAGTTTTCAAACGAACCAAGATGACAGTAAATCCGTTTCAGGGTATGTGTTTACCTTAAACGGTGGCGCGGTGAGTTGGAAGAGTTCCAAGCAGCAAATAGTTGCTGATTCATTGACAGAGGCAGAGTATATAGCTGCAAGTGAAGCTGCAAAGGAAGCTGTTTGGATGAAAAAGTTCATAACTGAACTTGGAGTGGTTCCTAGCATTAGCGAAGCCGTACCTTTATTCTGTGACAACAATGGAGCTGTTGCGCAGGCTAAGGAACACAGGTCTCATCAGAAATCCAAACACGTGTTGCGGCGGTTTCATTTCATTAGAGAGATCATTGAAAGAGGAGATGTCACCTTGGAACGTGTGGACTCTCAAGACAACATTGCAGATCCATTTACTAAAGCTTTAACACAACAACAGTTTGATCGTCACTTAGAGAAGATGGGTATTAGATACCAAGGCGATTGGCTTTAGTGCAAGTGGGAGATTGAAAGTAGTATGCACACAAGCCTATCATATTTGATATGATGTAGCATATACTTTGTAATCTTATTCATTTATTAATAAAAGAATTGATTTTCTTAAAAGGCATTTTATATTATCTACATAGTGTTGTTACATTAAATGTGATAAACCCATAGTTTTGAGCAATGCTTTTAGAATCATGATGGTGATCATGCTAATGAGATCTAAATTCTAGATAGCTCACAAACTAAAATTGTTCCTAATCGTTGGATTACTAAAAAGGGGATTAGTGAATCCGGATAGATTAGTACATACGTTGCTTGCTCTTAAGAAGAGGATGATTGATCTCATAATCATTTGTGTGGAGACACTATATCATGTACATAGGTGCTTATTGGAGAAAAAGTTCACTGAACGTGGCTCGCTAAGGAATACCTAATGGAGTTTTACTCGCCTGTCAATAGGAATTCCTCTAGTGATAGTAGTACAAGTGATCTTTGGACTTGAGATCATCATAGTATCTTGTGTATGATGAGTTATACTTTGACATGTCCCTTAAGACCTTTAGGGTATAACAAAGGATATGATTGGGTATAATAAGTTGTACATGGAGATAGGTGAATGATCAACAAAGAATCTACTACGTCTAGTAAAAGATGTGAATGTCCTATGTGATTTGATAAATGACAACTCAGTAGTCCTTGGCCAAAGCAGAATGAAATTAGAAAAGAGTTTCTAATTTGCATTATTTAGAGTTGTACATTTGAGAATTGAAATATATATAATTAAATAAAATAAGACTTGACAGTAATTCCATGTCTTATATTTAATTGGGACATTGTATGGTAGAAGGATTGGATTGTACAGTAACTATGCACTGAAAGGTTCTTTTATGATTAATGTTGAAATCTATATTATCTAGAAAGTCGTTGATCGTTAAGGGGGCTTACCCTTATTGTAGAATAAATATTATTTATTTAAATGAATTAAATACTTTAATTTGTTTATTTAAATAAGATTAGAATTGTTCTAATTGATTTATTCACAACCGGTTTAATATTGAGAACCTAAAGGGTCACACCGCAAAAGAAAAATATTTATTTAAGAAGTAAATTGCATAATTGTAATAATAAGTTAAGTGTATTTAATTTAGTCTATGGAGATAGAATAAATTAAATAGCTTAATATTTATTATTTAATATTTTAGAAATATTAAATATAAATTAATAAGATGAGTCTTATTATTATTATTACTATTACTATTATTTAATTCCTAATAGGGATTGAAAATTAATTAATAGAAGTACTCTCACATGAATTCCTAATTGGATTAGGAGTTTAATTTAATTAAAGAAGTTTAATTAGAATAGAAACCGTAATCCTAAATAGTTTAGGGAAGGGTTTTCCTACATCTATAAATAAGAGAAGTCTTATCATAGATTAGGATTACACACTGTTGCATAAGAATTGTAGAGAATACTTACAATTTCTATAGAGATAGAAACTAGGGTTTTGCCAACACCCATCTTCTTGGACAAGTATTTATTCCTTGGTGGATCACCTCTAGAGGCCAAACACTTGGGTGGCTAACGTTGATCAAAGGAAGGAATTTAATCGGTAAAATTCAAGGAGAACGCGAAGGAATTGGAGGTGAACTTGTACCTGAGGAAGCTAGAATTCTACAAGGGTATAATTCTTATTCTCCATCTCTTTCGTTTAATTAATAATTATGCATAAAGAAAGATCACGGTGATGGTTTGTATAAAATTTTAAAATCTGATTTTATCGCGCTTCCGTTTTATTTATGTAATTTGATTGCATGTTCGCGTTATACAAACCTAACAGTTTATCCATGTTAGCAAATAACTTTTCCTTACGAAGTACATCTAAAATAGATTTTAAATGCAATGCATGCTCTCCCAAGTTTTTGCTATATATCAATATGTCATCAAAATACACAACCACAAATTTCCCAATGAACGGATGCAAAACATGGTTCATTAATCTCATGAAAGTACTAGGAGCATTAGTTAGACCAAAAGGTAACACTAGCCACTCATACAACCCATATTTCGTTTTGAAAGCTGTTTTCCATTCATCACCCTCATGCATGCGAATTTGATGATATCCACTTTTTAAATCAATTTTTGAAAATACACAAGAACCATGAAATTCATCTAACATGTCATCTAAACGTGGAATGGGATGTCGATACTTTACCGTAATATTATTTACCGCTCGACAGTCAATGCACATGCGCCACTTCCCATCCTTTTTAGGCACTAAGATCACCGGAACTGCATATGGACTCATGCTTTCCCTCACGAACCCCTTCTCCATGAGTTCGCCAACTTGCCTTTGCAACTCCTTCGTCTTCTCGGGATTGCTCCGATAAGCTAGACGATTTGGAATGGTTGCATCGGGTACGAAATCAATTTGATGCTCAATTCCCCGAATAGGTGGTAATCCCTGTGGAAGCTCATCGGGAAACACATCCTTATAATCCTGCAAAAGAGATGAAACAACACTAGGCAAAGAAGAATTGTTAGCGTTAGTATTCAAAAGTGCCTCCTTATACCGAAGTATAATCATCGGCTGTTTAGCATCTATAGCTCGCCTCACGTCGCTCTTTTTTGCATAGATATTGGTTTTTCGCTCATCATCTTTTCTTTTCTCTCTTTCTTTTTCTCTCTTATTTTCCCTCTCATTATTTTTTCCCTCATTATTTTTCTTTTCTTCACTCTCTTTTCTTTTCTCATGATCTTTCTGAAAGTAATATGCACACAAGTCAATCATATTTGATATGATGTAGTATATACTTTGTAATCTTATTCGGTTATTAAAGGCATTTTATATTATCTACATAGTGTTGTTATATTAAATGTGATAAACCCATAGTTTTGAGCAGTGCTTTTAGAATCATGATGGTGATCATGCTAATGAGATCTAAATTCTAGATAACTCACAAACTAAAATTGTTCCTAATCGTTGGATTACTAAAAAGGGGATTAGTGAATCCGGATAGATTAGTACATACGTTGCTTGCTCTTAAGAAGAGGATGATTGATCTCATAATCATTTGTGTGGAGACACTAAAGCAAGTATATAGGTGCTTATTAGAGAATAAGTTCACTGAACGTGGCTCGCTAAGGAATACCTAATGGAGTTTTACTCGCCTGTCAATAGGAATTCCTCTAGTGATAGTAGTACAAGTGATCCTTGGACTTGAGATCATCATAGTATCTTGTGTATGATGAGTTATACTTTGACATGTCCCTTAAGACCTTTAGGGTATAACAAAGGATATGATTAGGGAATAATAAGTTGTACATGGAGATAGGTGAATAATCAACAAAGAATCTACCACATCTAGTAAAAGATGTGAATGTCCTATGTGATTCAATAAATGACAACTTAGTAGTCCTTGGCCAAAGCAGAATAAAATTAGAAAAGAGTTTCTAATTTATATTATTTAGAGTTGTACATTTGAGAATCGAAATACATATAATTAAATAAAATAAGACTTGACAGTAATTCCATTATTACTATTACTATTATTTAATTCCTAATAGGGATTGAGAATTAATTAATAGAAGTACCCTCACATGAATTCCTAATTGGATTAGGAGTTTAATTTAATTAAAGGAGTTTAATTAGAATAGAAACCCTAATTCTAAATAGTTTAGGGAAGAGTTTTCCTACATCTATAAATAAGAAAAGTCTTATCATAGATTAGGGTTACACACTCTTGCATAAGAATTGTGGAGAGTTGTTGGTCGATTTCGCAATCAATAAAACACGCGCAAGTATACGCGGTCCACAAGTAATATAAGATAAGTAAAGTGTCGAACCCACGAGGAATTATGATAAATAATTACCAAATATTAATCGCATGTAAAATCAATCCAATTTAAACAATGACAATATGCTTTGTGTTTGTTGTTGATTAAAACTAAAATAAGGGAAATTTAGAAAACAAGGTTTTACTAACACGGATAAAGTTCAAGATAAAAAGATCTAAGATTACAATATCCCCCAACTCTTTATTTAAACATCATACTCTCTCTTGTTTGGTAAATTAGAACATAAGAATTGCTATCCGAGAAATCACAAGTATATATAAGCCTCTCTCGATGGTCGAATACGTATTTCCTATTGTGGTGTATAGATAAATTTCTATTCTATACACAAGCAAGAATCCCATATCAAGAACAATTAATAAGACACATGTCACGTAAAATCCCATTAACCATTCTATCAATTACCAACTTTCACAATAGAAATCATTAAGCATGATTCTCAAATGGATACATGTGGTATTTAGGTATATGTCTATTCTAAATACAATCAAATTATCAACCCTCAAGAATAATACATAAGACTCACGTCACATAATCTCATACATTATCCATAAAGAACCTCTAATTTTCACATGAATTCATAACTAGGTCTCAACTTATACTTCCTCTCTCAATTCTATATAAGTTACCAAAGTAATTACGGGCCAAGCAATTAATCCTTAATCAAAGGTTATAGACTCCAATTCACAAAATGCCTAATTACCATTCAAAAGAGAGCATTCAATTTAAGCTACAAGTTGGGTTCCATTGCAATCTTAGAATGAAGAGTTTAGCTCATATTAAATCTCAATAACATCATAATCTGATTATAGTACATGGTTTGGATTAACAAAATAAGAAATAAGAACTACAACATATGAAGAAACACCCCTTTTTTGATGAGAATCCCGAATTGGTGTGGTGTAGACCTTCTTGAGTTGCTCTTGCTTCTTATTTCATGCTCCTAGCCTCCTTGAGTTGATGAAATTCAGATGATTATTCCCTTTTTCCCTTTGTTCTTCTTCTTTTTCTCTCAAACCCTAGCCTCCAAATTGTGTAACTAAGCTTGAATAATTGAATACCCACTCCTTGGATGCCTAATAATCTCAATATTCTCTCTCCTCCCATTTCCATTGTGCTCCCGAATTTGCTCCACTGAAACTCCACTATCAGCAGAAGTGACAAACGCCAGCCATAATTCATGTCCCGACCTGTCGCCCCGGCGACAAAAATACACTGCGGAGTGTCGCCCCAGCGACAACGTCGCCCCAGCGCTGAATATTGCCTTCAAACTGTCGCCCCGGCGACAGCGTCGCCCCAGCGATGAATACTGCCTATAAACTGTCTCCCCGGCGCTGGAGCCTACTGTTGGGTTTTAACAATTTTGCACTAAAATTTCCATAATTCCACAATCATTCTTCATAGATCCTCCTCCTACACAATAATGAATTAACTAGTGATATAGTGCTATAAATGCTTAAAGATAGCCGAGAATTGAGCCTAGAAAGCATCCAACTCGTAGGTATAAAACCCACTCATCAAGAGTACTTAAAATTTCTATAGTGATAGAAACTAGGGTTTTGCTAACACCCATCTTCTTGAACAAGTATTATTCCTTGGTGGATCACCTCTAGAGACCAAACACTTGGGTGGCTAACGTTGATCAAAGGAAGGAATTTAATCGGTGGAATTCAAGGAGAACGCGAAGGAATTGGCGGTGAATTTGTACCTGAGGAAGCTAAAATTTTACAAGAGTATAATTCTTATTCTCCATCTCTTTCGTTTAATTAATAATTGTGCATAAAGAAAAATCATGGTGATGGTTTGTATAAAATTTTAAAATCTGATTTTATCGCGCTTCCGCTTTATTTATGTAATTTGATTGCATGTTCGCGTTTTACAAACCTAACACTTTCTGCAAATGAAGTTGATCCTCATGCACCTGTTGTGCTGACATAGGACATAAAGTAACCTTCCTTTTATTGTGAAAGAAAGAATACTCATTTGAAAAGCCATCATGCTTCACACGTCTATCAAATTGCCAAGGTCAACCAAACAATATGTGACCCGCCTGCATTGGAACTACGCCACACAAGATTTCATCCACATATTTCCCAATAGTAAACTGCACCAAAACCTGTTTAGTCACTTTAATCTCATTACTATCATTGAGTCATTGCAATCGATACGGTTGAGGATGTTTGGTTGTGGAAAGCCCCAATTTCTCTACCATAGCCTTACTTGCCACATTCATGCAACTACCCCCATCTATCACAACACAACAAATTTTCCCATTCACAAGGCACCTAGTATGAAATAAATTCTCACATTGCTCGTTGCTTTCCTCCTTCACTTGTGCACTAAGCACCCTTCTCGTCACCAAAACTTCCCCAAATATTGCCACTTCCCTATCTTCTGCTTCCTCTAGCGGTGGCATAGAATCACTATCACTATCTTCCCCCTCAGTTTCCACCTCGCCGTTGTCAAGCAACAACATTGTTCTTTGATTCGGACATTGATTCGCAATATGTCCCTTACCTTGACATTTAAAACATTTAATATCTCGATTACGACTAAAATAAGTAGGGTCAGTTTTACCTTGCACTCCTCTATTAGTCGTTTCCGGTTTTGGCTCAACTTTGGGTCTACTCATGGCTGGCTTCTCCTCTCGCTTCCCAACATTAGACTTCCATGATGATCCTGAATTAGGTATCGAACGTTGGCTACCTCTCCTCTTAAGCTGTTTCTCAATCTTGATAGCCATGTGAACCATATCCTCCAATACTAAGTAATGTTGTCGTTCCACTAAGTCTGCAATCTCCCAATTTAATCCCGCCGAAAACCTGGCCATTGTTGATTCGCCATCCTCATTGATGTTTGCCCTAGCCATCAACATCTCCATTTCTTTGTAATAATCTTCTACGTTCCTACTACCTTGCTTTAAGCTTTGTAAACTCTGAACTAGCTCTCGGTGATAGTAATCTGGAACGAACCTCTTTTTCATCACGGTCTTCATATCTTCCCAAGTTTCAATCGGACGTTCCCCACATCTCTTTCGACTGATCATCAACTGATCCCACCAAGTAACAGCATAAGCTGAGAACTCTGTGGCGGCGAGTTTCACTTTCTTTAGCCCCGAGTAGTTATGACATTCAAATATCCAATCCGTCTTCTTTTTCCACTCTAGATAGGCCTCCGGATCACTTCTTCCTTGGAAAGTCGGAATTTTCATTTTTATACTATCCAAGTTGTTTTCCTCTCTATCTCGACCCCCTCTATCCCTAGTTCCTCGTTGTCTTCGATGTAAGAAGTCGGACTCTCGATCATCCTCTTCACTAAATCCTCTATCATTGAAATCAGTTTCTTCCACCCTAGCTCCTATTTGCTGAGCTACCCCTTTTTGTTGAGTTCCCTGGCGGTTTTGAGAAGATTCTTCCCGAGTAACGCTTAATTGGTCCAAGTGCTCATGCACCTGTTCCATTGCCATAACTAACCTCCTACCCCATTCCTTATTTATGGCCTCAATTATCAACTTCATATCGGCTGGCAATGAAGGTTCTACAAAAGTTCCCTTATCCTTTGAGTTAGACATATTTCCTGCAACACAGAGGTTAGTAGCAAAATATTTTCCTTACCACTCCCTTACATGTTTTGCTCGATTAATGTTTCACTCGTGTATCACTCAATAGGCTTTCCCCTCAATTGATCTCACCACTAAGCCTTTTACCTCTAATTATTCTCTCTAATAGGTTCTTTTTGAATTTACCTAGCAAAATTTCTCGGTTCTACTAATCAATTCAAAATAACTTATCACAAACAATATAGTCGGTATGAATAGAAGTAGCAACAATCTCGATTACGGAATTGAAAACGAATTCTACGAACAAATTGAAATAACTGAAATAATAAAATTTTCTATACTTTTTTTTTTTGCTCACAACTTCAATGAAACAATAAAGATAGATACTTAGCTAGAAAATGCAGCTCTGATACCAAATGATAGACTCCACGGCACACTTACGTGAGGTGGTCGTCGCCCGGATCTTTTCTAGTAAGCAAATTGATGGAACTCTCACGATATCTTAACCCAACGTCTATTCTGGAGACGAGAATCTTGATATATTCGATCAAGCAATTGAATTCACGTAGGATGGAACACCAATAACACTTAGACCCTCATTTAGATGGAAAACGATAATCTCCGTAAAATTGTATGATGCGATAGAATAACGCCACACACAACTATGGTTTGTTGTATGATAAGTTAAATATGAATCTCAAAAGAAAAACTAAGAAAACTACTTATAAATCCTTTAAAGAACCAAAAGTAGAGAATAGCTCTCAAGTATGAATAAACTCAGATTAATTGTAATGTGTTCTTGAATTACAAGCATAAAACTTATTTATACTAACTATGAAACCCTAGAATCCAAAAAGGAAATAACAATTGATTTGGAATCAAAATCTTATCTTAAAATATCCTAATTACAATAGAATTATGAAAATATACTGAAATCCCTAAAATTAAGGAAAAGAAATCTGATAAAATCTTCAAAAATGCGTCTGCCTCGAAAAACGCGCCAACCAAATTCGACTGTTCTCGCCGGGGCGAGAATAGCCAGAGAGGTCTTTGCCGGGGCGGCATCATTTCAGGCCGGAGCGAAAATGGGCAGAGAGGTTCTCGCCGGGGCGAGAACTCTGCAAGTTGGAACTTTTCGTCTTCTCTTGTTTCCATCGTTCCCAACCTTGGCGTGTTTGCTTGTATTATCATGACCAAATGTAAAAGCCTTAGAATCCTGCTCCTCGAACTCTACACTTGATCTATCCTCGCTCCACATGCCTTGTATCAATCCATTAACACCTTCCTTGAATCGTTTAGCCCGAGCTCTTGTTACAGGTCCATCCGGCATGCACATAGGATCTGCTCTATGGTTGTCATCCCTTCCCGAACCAAGGATGCCCTCATCACTAGGCCTATTAGTTTCATTGAAGGATAAATAATGTTACACTTGATTAATTTATTATTGTGAAGGCGATACTGAACTTAAGAACTGAAGTGTTTTATTCATTGGTTATTTCTTAGTATTTTCATTATGTTAACTTAGTTAAACAAACTCAAAACCCCCCAATTTATATTTAGTAATATTTAGATTTTGAAAACAATAGAATAAATATAAGATAAATTCACTCTCTGTGGGATCGATCCTTGCTTGTTGCTATACTAATTTTTGTGTTAGTAGAATAATAGTAAGGTTTAATTTTGGAGTGTAAACGACTGCTCCCAAATTTTGGCGCCGTTGCCGGGGAGTGTTATTTCTTTTTATTTATTATTCGTTTTCGTTTATTTATTTTTATTTTATTTTATTTTTATTTTTAGTTTATGACTCGATCCTCTCACTCTCTTGAATTGAAATTGGATCTAAAGATAAAGCACCACTGCAGATTCAGACGAAGAAGAGATGGCTGCTGCTAACAACAACAGAACTTTATAAAAGAACTGACTACTCTTGATCTGAATCAACCATCCTTGTGTATTGAATATCCTACTTTAGATGCTCCTTTTGAATTTCAATCAGGATTAATACACCTTTTGCCTACTTTTCGTGGTCTTACAGGTGAAGATCCATACAAGCATCTAAAGGAGTTTCATGTGGTGTATTCAACCATGAAACCACAAGGAGTAACAGAGGAGCAAATAAAGCTTAGAGTTTTTTCATTCTCACTAGCAGAGTTGGAAAAGGATTGGTTATACTATCTTCCTTCAAGAAGTTATGTTCCAGTTGTCCACCTCACCAGATTGATGATCAACACCTAAACCAATACTTCTATAAGGGACTGTTGCCTATGGACAGAAGCATGATTGATGCAGCAAGTGGAGGCGCACTGGTAGACAAAACTCCAGAGGCTGCAAAGAACTTAATTGCAAACATGGCTGCAAACTCACAGCAGTATGACACTAGGATAGATCATACATTTACAAGGATGAATGAGGTAAGCACTAGCAGTGTTGAACAGCAGATTTCTAACTTAACTGTTTTGGTTCAATAAATGGCTGCTGGGAAGATGCAAATTGCAAAGGTATGTGGAATTTGTTCAAAATTAGGGCATGATACAGATGATTGTCCAATGTTGCAAGAGGATGTAATTGTTCATCAGGTCAATGTTGTGGGAACATTCTCAGGACAAAATCCACATCGCTTAAATGCTGAGTCGCGGCGTGCGAGGTTTTCCACGGGCGCGGCGAATTTTCCCAACTTTGTTATTTTTGAAGGAATTTGATTGCAACTTGGATTATTGCTTCCTAGAATTATAGGGTTATAATCTAGGAGTATAAATATATGGTATTAGTTAGATTTTAGAAAGCTTGGCTACATAATTGTAAACCCTAGTTTTGGAGATTGAAGGCATGTCAGGCTAAGCACTTTATTTTAGTTCTAAGAGATGTTGAACCTTCTTTATAATTAATGGATTAATTGAGTATTCATTATTTATTCCTTCTTATATGGTATTCATTCTTGTTAATCTGTTTTAATTGATTGAATGTTATTTGGCTTAATTGATTTGATTTCTGCAGAATTGAATTGGTTTAACTAATATCATATGCTAGATTAAGGAATAGTATTACGTGTAATTGATATTGTTCCTAATCACAAGTAGTAATTAGTAATACATGATTGTTGACAAACTTTTGAGTATTACTAAGATTATCAGAAGACAGGTTAAATAATCTGAGCTTGTGTGATTGTTGCTTGAAATAGTCTAATTCCCTAATTCTTAATGTTGCTATTATATTAAATCTAGAGAGCTTGTTCTAGGTTGTATGAAAGTTAGAATCTTGTAAAGAGCTTGTTTCATTAAGTGATAATCTATGGGGAATTTCAGCTAACAGAGCTTATTGTTAGCTAGGCCTATTAGTTTCATTGAAGGATAAATAGTGTTACACTTGATTAATTTATTATTGTGAAAAAGGCGATACTGAACTTAAGAACTGAAGTGTTTTATTCATTGATTATTTCTTAGTAATTTCATTATGTTAACTTAGTTAAACAAACTCAAAACCCCCAAATTTATATTTAGTAATATTTATATTTTGAAAACAATAGAATAAATATAAGATAAATTCACTCTCTGTGGGATCGATCATTGCTTGTCGCTATACTAATTTTTGTGTTAGTAGAGTAATAGTAAGGTTTAATTTTGGAGTGTAAACGACGGCTCCCAAATTTTGGCACTGTTGCTGGGGAGTGTTATTTCTTTTTATTTATTATTTGTTTTCGTTTATTTATTTTTATTTTCTTTTATTTTTATTTTTAATTTAGAACTCGATCCTCTCACTCTCTTGAATTGAAATTGGATCCAAAGATAAAGCACCACTGCAGATTCAGACGAAGAAGAGATGGTTGCGGCAAATAACAACAGAACTTTAAAAGAACTGACTACTCCTGATCTGAATCAACCATCCCTGTGTATTGAATATCCTACTTTAGATGCTCCTTTTGAATTGCAATAAGGATTAATACACCTTTTGCCTACTTTTCGTGGTCTTATAGGTGAAGATCCATACAAGCATCTAAAGGAGTTTCATGTGGTGTATTCAACCATGAAACCAAAAAGGAGTAAAAGAGGAGCAGATAAAGCTTAAAGTTTTTCCATTCTCACTAGCAGAGTTGGAGAGATCATCCCAACTAGAGCTATGAGGATGATAGGCAGCCTAGTTTTCAACAGATTCAACAGCAGTATCAAACACATGAACAAGCAGTTCCTACCAATTCTGGACCATCTCTTGAGGATATGTTCAAAGCTTTCATGAATCAAGCACGGCAGTTCCAGTAAGAGATAAAGACTTCCATCCATAACTTGGAGAATCAGATGAGTCAACTTGCTACTACAGTTGGACGATTGGACTCTCAACGTTCAGAGAAGTTGTCTTCTTAGACTGTTGTTACACAAAGAGAGAATGTAAGTGCGATTACTTTGGGAAATGGTGTAGAGGTATGGAAATAAGAGAAGTCAGTGCTTACTTCAGAAACATGCAGTAGTGTTATGTGTGCTAATGTAATGTCTGAAGCTAACACTGACTTTGATGAGAAGGAGCTAGAGATAACAAAAACATTGAATGATAAACATCATGGAACCTTAACCATGGAATTGGATGATGAAAATGTCCAGTTCGGCATATATGAGGCTAAGAGGTATCTTGGTGAAGTTTCTTCTGTTTTTTTTATTAATGCTATTGACTCCATGGTGCAGGAATCTTTTGATCAAATACAAATACAACAGAAAGATTAGAGGAATGTAGTTTCCAATGACTAGGAAATGGAGGACGATATAGGAATGGAGAAGAATCAACATTTGAAGGATGCTCCTAGTTTAAAATTGAAATTGTTACCAGTCCACTTGAATTACACAAGTCCAATTACATAGAATGAGAGGATTGAAGTCGAGCAAATAACATAAAACAAATGCGCTGCTTGGGAGGCAACCCAAAAATACAGATTTTAATTTCTATCCCTTTTTAGTTTATAGTTGCATATTAATTAGTTGCTTCTTTGTTGCATTATTGTCTTACATTGGGGACAATGTAAGGTTTGAGTGTGGGGAGAGAGGTTTAAGGTAGATTAGGTTAGCTTATGCTTGATATGTTGGTGGAAAATTGAAAATTGCCTCAAAATTTTGATTTTATTTGGCCAAGTTTTTAAGGGGTAACATAGAATGAAAATTGATGCTAATTTGCAAGAATTTGTTTGATGCTAAATCAATTGATGAATGAGGATAACTAAGTCGGGATCCATAGTTGACAAATTTAAATTGAATTTGTGTTACATGAATACTTGAATATGGGATATATGTTTACTTGGCTGAGTTTTATGTGAGGTCTAACTATGTACACTGATTTCATGATTTAAAACTGTTTATCTGCTTGTTTTGATTACAGAACCATGTGAAAGAAAAAGAAAGAGAAAAATTTGGAAAAAAATTGAAGAAAGATTGAAAGACGAAAAGTGCAAAATTCATGTAGTGGGTTGAGATGGAGCGTAAAACGCACTCATCCATAAACATATACAAAAGTGAGATAGAGCGTAAAATGCACTCACTTGCAAAAGAAAAGAATGTGAAAAGTGAAATGGAGCATAAAATACATTCACCTTAAAAAAAGTAATTGAAGGTCCTAATGAGTGAGAAAAATAGTAGAAAAAACATGTTCTTAGTTTTGAGTCAGTGTGCACAGTTGTTGTTCCATATGAACTAAGTTGAGTATTTATGTTGATCATAGTAGAGACCTTTATGTGATTACAGTTTCATTTGGAGATGTTTAGTGGGGAACGACAAGGTTGTTGTTGTGAATTGATTGATGAAGTATTAAACATATTTCTGTTGATTACTGTTGATATTCATGGCTGTTTATTGAATTGAAACCTTTGAAAATTTGGTTGAGTAGAATTCAGATGAAGTTAATATTACCTTTGCTTTGGTTTATACGAGGACGTGTAAAGACTAAGGGTGGGGGAATTTGATAAGTGTATAAGATTCGATAATTTTGATTCCTTTATATTTAGTTTTATTACATATTTATGTGTATATGAACTTATTAAGGTATTTATTGATTTCAGGAGGAATTGGAGCTAAAAAGAGAAAAAAAGGAAAAAGGGATCAAAATGGGCGCACAAGGAGAAAAAGAGAAAACGGACAGAACTTATGGACCGCGTCGTACGAGAAGTTTGTGACGCCCCCAAATCCGGGTACCTCAAACCCGAATCCGGTGCTATACGATACATCCCATTCCATACAACATAATAGACATGAATGTAATTACTATATTATTACAACACGTCTTACTCTCAATCCCAGGTTCTATCACCATAACATCATTCCAAATACATAATAAGTCTTAGTATTACAACATTACTAATACAAATATACTACGACGCCATCTAGACGTTCATCTTGCCCTTTCCCTTGTCCTTACCGGAACCTTCGACCTGCTCGGACTTAGCTGCAATGTTTAATATAAAGCAAGAATGAGCATTCAATTGCCCAGTAAGTACAACAGTTGAATAACAACAATATCATCAATCATATCATTTCTCTTCGACAACTGAATAATAGTTGTGAAATATTCTGAATAAATAAGTATAATACTTTGCTTTCGTTTTAAAAATATATTTTCGAAACGACATTGAGTGGTCATACGACCTTGAACTTTTTTTTGCTTTCTTGAAAAGGTACATGATGAGTGTGTTTTATACACACAATTTGGGTACTTTTCGCCTTGATTATTTGCAAGTCTTTAGGTATTTTATATCGTTTTTATGTATTTTCATCTCATTTTTACATAAATTAGTTTTTAGTTACTTTTACATGTTTTATGTTCCTTTGATGCATTTTTATTATGTTTGTAGGAATTGAAATAAAGACCGCTCGGATCGTTGTTTGGATTGACTCATTGTCCGTGCCTGGACGTCGGTGCCCGAATGGTAATATGATGGATTATGGTGATTGGCGGCGCCCGGTGCTTAATTTGACAATATTTGGTAGTTGGGCGTGCACGGCGTTGGATTGCGTGCACGGCGTCGGCGTCGGCCAAGCCACATGGGCATGCCCGTGCTTGGATGTCCGTGCCCGAATAATGACGCGGTGAGAAATTATGTTTGGCGATGCTCGGGGCTTAATTTGTTGACATTTGGATGTTGGGCGTGCACGGCGTCGGAGTGCATGCACGGCGTGCGGCGGGGCGCTGGGCAGCCTCGGCGTTGGGCGCGCGCGCGCGCACGGGCGGCATGGCTCGGCGGGGCGCTGGGCAGCCTCGGCAACCTCGGCAGCGCTTGTGGGCGGTATGGCAGCAGCATCCAGGCGCTTGGGCGCGGGCGCGCGCCTGGGCGTGCGGGAGCACGGGCGGCCTCGGCAGCCAGCCTCGGCAGCCAGCCTCGGCAGCGCATGTGGGGGAGCGGGCGGCATGCAGGCGCACGCCTGGGTGTGCGGGCGCACGCCGTCGTGCTGAGTGCGATCTGACACACCTTCAGTGCGATCTGAGCTGCATTTTGTCCGATTTTGGCTAGGGTTTCTTGATGAAGACTATATATAATCTCTTCTAAGCCTCATATCAGATATCTAGAGGGAGGGAGGCTACAAAATACATCAACCAACAGAGCTCAAGGCTGGAAATCAAGCTGAATCAAGCCAAAAGCCAAGGAACTCAGTCAAGAAGAATTGCAAAGCCAAGGAGGAGAGCTAGAAATCTACAGCAACCAAAGGAACACCAGCTGAATAGCTTCAAAATTGGTTTCATTTCTAGTTTTCCATCTCCTTTGTAATTCGAATTTGACAATGTATCAATTGAAAATGATGTTTATTGTAGCTATCATGAACTAACCTTCTATTCTAAGATTGCAATGGAACCCAACACTTAATTTGAATTGACTTCTCTCTCTATTGATTTTAGTTATGCATTTGTGAATTGATTGTCATAACCTTTGCTTCTAGATTAATTGCTTGGCCCGTAATTACCGTGGGAACCTATATGAACTTGATGAACGGATTATAGGTTAAGACCTAGTTATGATAACATGCGAAAGTATAGATTGTTGTGGGTTATTAATTGGATTAAGTGACATGTGTTTTATTAATTATTTGCAATAATAGGTATCTTGGTAGTAGTTGGGATAAATATATACCTAATTACCGCATGCAACCTATTGAGAATCTAGTCTTAATGACTTCCGAGGTGAAAGTTGGTAATGGAAGGGAGGATTAATTAGATTTGGTGACACGTGTCTATAAATCATTCCTGAAATTAGTCTCTTGATAGTGTATAGGATAGACATATACCTATGCACCGCTTAGGAAGATTCGTGATTGACCATCGACAGAGGCTCTTATGTAGTTTTGATTTCTCGGTTGTCAATTCGTATGCTATAATTGACTGAAAAGAGAGAGTTAGGAGATTCAAATGACGCGTTGGGGGAAATTGTAATCTTAGACCTTTCTATCTTGATATTTTACCGCATTTTACTCATTGCTTAACTTGTGAACTCAACCAATCAACAAATTATCAAATCTTCATTGTTTAAATTAGATCAATTTGATAGACGATTGGTACTTGGTTATTATTTGTCACAATTCCCTGTGGGTTCGACTCATATCTTATCATATATTACTTGTTGACCGTGTATACTTGCACGTGTGTGTTTATCGATAGCTAAATCGACCAACAAGTTTTTGGCGCCGTTGCCGGGGAATTGTTTTCTAATAATTATATCAATTTTATTCGACTTGGTCTCTTTTTAGACTTGTATATAATTTTCATTTTTTTTTTGTTTTGTAGGTATTCTTGATTTGTATGCCACGCTCACGTGATCTTGAGTTAATTCCTTACGATCCCGAGATCGAGAAAAATATTCGACGACTACGTAGAGAACGAGTTCGGGGTATACCCAATCAAAATACCATGGCTGAGGAGGAGCCTAAAACCTTGAGGGAGTACGCCATGCCTCTTGTCACAGATTTGCACTCTAGCATTTCCAGGCCAGCCATTGAGGCCAATCACTTTGAAATTAAGCCTGGAACCATCCAAATGGTTCAAAACTGTTTGCAGTTTGGTGGGTTGCCCAATGACGACCCAAATGCTCATTTGGTGAGTTTTCTGGAAATTTGTGACACATTCAAGTACACTCAAGTGACTGATGATGCAATTAGACTCCGACTATTTCCTTTCACACTCCGTGATAAGACAAAGAGTTGGTTGCATTCGCTTCCTTCGGGCTCGATTACCAAATGGGATGACTTAGCCCAGAAATTTTTGGCAAAGTTCTTCCCACCGGCGAAAACTGCAAGATTGAGGAATGGCATCACGTCATTTGTTCAATATGATTCCGAGTCCTTGTATGAGGCTTGGGAAAGGTTCAAGGATCTAATTAGGAGATGTCCACACCATGGTTTGCCTCAATGGTTGCAAGTTGAGATTTTCTATAATGGGTTGACCAATGCCACTCGATCAAGTGTCGACGCAGCTGCAGGTGGTAGTTTAATGGGGAAGAACTTTGCGGAAGCCTACAAACTATTGGAAACCATGGCTGCAAATATTTATCAATGGCCTTCGGAGAGAAAAATGCCACAAAAGGCAGTAGGAAAATTTGAGGTGGATCATCTCACCTCAATTACCGCATAGCTAGCCACGCTCACAAAGGAAGTGAAAAATTTAGGAACTCATTCTGTGCAGAGCATTTCTGAAACCTGTGAGTTGTGTGTTGGAAATCATCCTACCGAGCAATTCCCCATCAATGCAGAATCCGTACAGTTCGTTGGTAATTACAATAGACAACAAAACAACCCCCACTCCAATCACTACAATCCTGGATAGAAAAATCACCCAAATTTCTCATGGAGCAACAACAATAATACCCAAACCCAATATTCAGCTCCTAGGCATCAATATCCCCCAGGTTTCCAAAATCAAACTCAAACACACCATCAACCCCAATCACACCAACAAGCCTCAACCCCACCTTTGCCACAACAGGAGAAAAAGCCTAGTGGGGACGAGTTATTGGCTCAATTGGTTGCACAACATAGCGCTTCGATTCGGAATATTGAGCTTCAGCTTGGGCAGATAGCTAGCACCATGAATATCCGTCCCCCTGGTGCCTTACCTAGTGACACTGAAGTTAATCCGAAAAGAGATGGTAAGGAGCATTGCAAGGCTGTGACTTTGAGAAGTGGGAAGGAGCTACCGGAAGTTGTGAATGAGGTTCCAGCTGAAGGGGTGGTTGAGGATGTGAATGGGGAGAATGAGGAAGAAAAGAGAAAAGAAGAAGAAAAGGAAAAGGAGCCAGTGCCAAAACCAACGGGGAGCAAGCAAGGCCCTATATATCCACCATGCCCGTTTCCACAACGTCAGCAGAAATTAAAGTTGGATAAGCAATTCTCTAAGTTCTTGGAGGTTTTCAAGAAATTGCACATAAATATCCCATTCGCTGAGGCATTGGAACAAATGCCTAGTTATGTGAAGTTCATGAAAGAAATCTTGTCAAGAAAGAGAATGTTTGAGGAGTTTGAGACGGTGGCACTAACCGAAGAATGTAGTGTTGTGTTACAAAGGAAGTTACCACCAAAGTTGAAAGATCCGGGGAGTTTCACGATTCCTTGCACTATTGGTAACCAATTCTTTGGCAAGGCCCTATGTGATTTGGGGGCAAGCATCAATCTAATGCCACTCTCAATTTATCAACAGCTGGGATTAAGTGAGGCAAAACCTACAAATGTTACATTACAACTTGCGGATAGGTCTCTCACATACCCAAGAGGCATAGTGGAAGATGTGCTTGTCAAGGTGGACAAGTTTATTTTTCCAGCAGATTTCATTGTCCTTGATTTTGAAGAAGACAGGGAGATACCTATCATCCTTGGGTGACCATTCTTAGCCACAGGCAGAACCTTGATTGATGTGCAAAAAGGAGAGCTAACCATGCGTGTCCAAGACCAAGAGGTAACTTTTAACGTTTTTAAAGCAATGAAATTTCCTAATGTGCAGGATGAATGTTTCAGGATAGACTTGATTGACGAGGCGGTGGAAGAGGTGTTCACAGCAACATATGAAGTTGACCCTTTTGAAGAATTGCTAGGAGAATCACTTGAGAGTGAACCTCTGTTTCCTAACGAGATGGTAAATGTGCTGAATGTTCCCCCACGTTTTATCAAGTTTAAGCAACTATTTGAACCGTTAGATAGACCAAGCAGCTCTAGTACCATTGCAAAATCCTCATGGGAGGAGCCACCTACTCTGGAGCTCAAACCATTGCCAATCCACTTGAGGTATGCGTATTTGGGTAATGCTAGTACTTTGCCTGTTATTGTGTCGGCTTCACTTGATGATGTGCAGGAAAACAAATTGCTAAGAGTGCTACGGGAGTACAAAGAAACCCTAGGTTGGTCCATTGCCGACATTAAGGGAATTAGCCCCGCTTTTTGCATGCACAAAATCATATTGGAAGATGAGGCCAAACCTGTGGTTGAGCATCAGCGTAGATTGAACCCCGTCATGAAGGAGGTGGTCAAGAAGGAAATCATCAAATTGCTCGATGCCGGCATCATCTATCCCATCTCAGACAGTCCATGGGTCAGTCCAGTGCAATGTGTTCCAAAGAAGGGTGGCATGACAGTGGTGTCAAATGAAAATAACGAGTTGATACCAACTAGAACTGTCACCGGATGGAGAGTGTGCATGGACTACAGAAGGTTGAACAAGACTACATGCAAAGATCATTTCCCGCTCCCATTCATTGACCAAATGCTAGACAGGTTGGCGGGACATGAATTCTATTGTCTCTTGGATGGATATTCGGGCTACAACCAAATTGCCATTGCCCCCGAAGATCAAGAGAAAACGACGTTCACTTGCCCATATGGGACATTTGCTTTTAGAAGAATGTCATTTGGGCTATGCAACGCACCCGCCACCTTCCAAAGATGTATGATGGCTATATTCTCTGATATGGTTGAGCAAGGATTGGAGGTTTTCATGGACGATTTTTCAGTTTTTGGAGATTCATTCGACTTATGCCTAGAAAACCTTGTGAAAGTGCTGAAACGATGTGTTGAGACAAATTTGGTGCTTAATTGGGAGAAATGCCACTTCATGGTGCAAGAAGGAATTATTTTGGGGCATAGAGTATCTTCAAAGGGGCTGGAGGTTGATAAGGCCAAGATCGAGACCATTGAGAAGCTTCCTCCACCAACCAACGTCAAGGGAATCCGTAGTTTCCTTGGACATGTGGGATTTTATCGGCGATTTATCAAGGATTTCTCAAAATTTACAAAACCGCTGTGTAGTCTCCTTGAGAAAGACACTCCTTTTGTCTTCAATCATGCTTGTTTAGAGGCTTTTGAGTTACTAAGGAAGAAGCTTGTAAGTGCACCTATTATCGTGGCCCCGGATTGGAATCTTCCGTTTGAATTGATGTGCGATGCTAGCGACTTTGCAATTGGTGCTGTATTGGGCCATCGCAAGGACAAGGTCTTTCATGTAATTTATTATGCTAGCAAGACACTAACTGGAGCTCAACTTAATTACACAACAACGGAGAAGGAATTGCTTGCTATCGTGTATGCCTTTGACAAATTTCGTGCCTATCTCATTGGCACCAAGGTCATTGTGTACACAGACCATTCTGCCATAAAGTACTTAATAGCAAAGAAGGACGCAAAGCCGCGCTTGATTCGATGGGTTTTATTGCTTCAAGAGTTCGATCTTGAGATAAGAGATAAGAAAGGAACCGAGAATCAAGTGGCGGATCACTTGTCTAGGTTGGAAAATGCAGACTGTGAGGTGGGAGATGATGTCATGATTAATGAATTTTTTCCGGACGAGCAGCTTTTCGCCATCACACATGAGGTGCCATGGTATGCTGACTATGTCAATTATGTGGTGAGCCATGTCCTACCACCCGAGCTGAGCTATCAACAAAAAAGGAAGTTCTTGCACGATGTGAAGGATTATTTTTGGGACGAACCTTTTCTGTTTAAGCAATGTGCTGACCAACTGATCCGGAAGTGCGTACCTCAATCTGAGATGGATAGTATTTTGCAACAATGTCATGCCTCAGCTTTTGGTGGACACTATGGCGGAGAGAGAACAGCGGCGAAGGTGCTTCAGTCTGGTTTTTATTGGCGATCGCTGTTCAAGGACGCCCATGTGTTTGTGCTGAAATGCGATCGATGTCAAAGAGTAGGGAACATTTCCAGGTGTCATGAGATGCCACTAACCACAATCTTAGAGGTTGAGATCTTTGACGTATGGGGTATCGACTTTATGGGCCCGTTTCCCTCTTCGTTCAACAATTTGTATATCATTGTGGCTGTAGATTACGTGTCAAAATGGGTTGAAGCAGCAGCGACACCCACCAATGATGCCAAGGTTGTGCTGAAGTTCCTTCGAAAAAATGTATTCACAAGATTCGGAACTCCGCGTGCAATAATTAGCGATGAAGGGTCGCACTTTTGTAACAAGAACTTTAATGCCCTTCTTGCTAAATATGGGGTAACCCATAAAATTGCCACGGCCTATCATCCTCAAACAAGTGGTCAGGTGGAGGTATCCAATAGAGAGGTGAAAAGGATTTTGGAGAAGGTTGTAAACCCGAATAGAAAAGACTGGTCCTTGAAGCTTGATGACGCCTTATGGGCGTATAGGACGGCATACAAAACTCCTATCGGGATGTCACCTTATCAGCTTGTGTATGGGAAAGCATGTCATCTACCGGTGGAACTTGAACACAGTGCTTATTGGGCCATCCGGAAGCTAAACTTTGATTTGAATGCCGCGGGAGAGAAACGCCTCTTACAACTCAATGAGATGGATGAGTTCCGTCTCCAGTCCTATGAGAATGCAAAGCTCTATAAGGAGAGAGTTAAGAGGTGGCACGACAAGAAGATAATCGATCGGAAGTTTGAGGTTGGACAACCCGTCCTCCTCTATAATTCTCGGTTGAAGCTATTTCTCGGTAAGCTCAAATCACGATGGTCAAGGCCATTCTATATCAATCATGTATTCCCGCATGGTGCAATTGAACTGCAGGATGAGAAGACAAACCAATTGTTCAAGGTGAACGGGCAAAGAATTAAGCACTATTGGGGTGGCGACATCGAGCGCCAAAAGACCTCAATTAATCTCGTTGATCCGATATGAAGGGGTATAGTCAGGCTGAGGACTTTAACTCAAGCGCTAATTGGGAGGCAACCCAATGTTTCATTTTAATGTTTAAGTCAAATTTTCTATAAAAAAAAAAAAAAAAAATTCAAAAGGATGATTTTTAGTGTTAGTTGTTTCTAATGTTGTTAATTTTGTTGCTACATGTAGGTATTTGTATCCAATTTTGGCAATTGAGCGATGCGTGTCAGCGAAACGCCGATGGCACGCCAGCAGCAGCACGTCAGCAGCAGCACGCCCAGCAGCACCAGGCAGGCGCCAGTATGCGGGCGCACCAGGCGCCGCGCGGGCGCGCGCGCACCAGGCGCAACGCTCGGCAGCAGGCGGGGCGCAGCAGGCGGGCGCGCGCTGAGCGGCAACCAGGCGCGCGCGGGCGCACAGCAGGCCGTGCGGCCGCACCTGGGCAGCTGGCTTGGTTCCTTAAATCACCACTTTGGCTCATTTTTTTTGTCACTCCATTCTTATATCTCTCTCCTCCCACTCCATAGCCAACTTGCTTAAACTTACCCAAACTCAATTTTGTGCCCCATTGCAACATTTTGGCACCCAATTGCGGTAACCCATCATCATTCTCACCTTCCATCTTGGATTTGAACAACATTTTGAAGGTTTTTGAAGAATTTCTTTGATTTTTCACAAGTTCTCCAAGATAAGGTAATAAGGGCTATAAATTTCCAATTTTTCTTGCTTGGGTGCTGTGTTTTGGTGATTTTGATTAGCAGGTACATATCTAGCTCCCATTGCAAGGCTTTGTGGAGGGTTTGGCCTAGTCCCCATTGCACTTACACTTGTGATTTTAAGGAGTGCACACCAACTGTTCGACAAATTGCCTGAGTGGGATTTCGTGGGTATTTTGAGTGTTTTGCTTGCATCTCTGATCTTGATGGCTACCAAACGACAAAGGGGTGAACCTTCCTCATCCAGGGCATATGATAAGAAAAGGTTTGTCAGTGCAGAAGCTTCCGATCGTTACCACACCACCATGGTCACAAAATCTTTGATTCCGGAACGGGGTATTCTTCCTGACGCAACAAACAACTGGGGGTTGACTGAAATAATTAGGGAAAGAGGATGGGAAACTTTTGCCGCTCAGCCCGAGCCTGCGTGTATTCCTCTTGTCAGGGAATTCTACGCTAATGCATTAGAGGCTGAAAATTATGTGGTAACGATTAGGGGCAAGAAAGTTTCATTTGGAAAAAGGAGCATTGAAGAATACTATAACCTACCTAACAGCCATGGTGAGGATGACCTTACTAATTATGGGGCCGACAAGCCCGACTGGGATGCAGTCATTACAACATTATGCAAACCCGGTGCTCGTTGGGCTACGACAAGGGGAGAGCCGGTGCATTTTCGCCAAGGCGACTTAAGCAAATATGGGAAAGCATGGTTATACTTCATCAATGCAAAGCTATGGCCGACCACACACGCAACTCAAGTAATTCCAATGCGGGCTCTTATCCTGTTTGGTTTGGTGACTGGGCGGAGCATTAGTGTGGGTCGGTTGATTCGGAACTCAATTCTTCAGTTTGTTAATGGGAAGTCTTCAGGCGGGTTGCGCAAGAGGGCCAAAGTTAAGGTGCATGCCCACGAGTTACTTCAACAACCACTCACACCCATTGACAGCCTAGCTATTGGCCTTTACAAGGTCTGGAATGGGGTGGCACCGGAGCCACATGGAGCTGGGTTTTTACCATTAGTTCAGCCTCACGAGCGCGAGGCAAGTGTCGGAACTCCACCACCAAGCACGGAGCACACCGAGGCGTCTTGCTCTTCTATGGACCTACTTCTTGCTGAGATGCGGGAGCTTCGTCGTGACAATCAGGCGATGAGGGCCGAAATGCAACAGAACGAGCAAGCGAGACTGTGGGAAGAGCAGGAGAGGGAGCGTGAGCATAGGCGCATGTCCCGCCGCCTTGATCACTCCATTCAGCAAGTCAATTCCTTATGCATTTGCACTACCGATTTTTGTAACGCAGCTGCACAGGTGATCAACAACAGCGGGGCCAATACCGGCCCCAATGCAGTCCAATTTCCCATGACACCTATGTTCCCGGAGTATGGCTTTGACTCGGATGATGACGCTGCTTGAGTTCCCCGGTGATGTTCTCTATTTAAATTCTGTCTATTTTAAACATCGAGGACTATGTTTACTTTAAGTTTGGGGGTGTGTGTTAGTTTAATTGTGTCATGTTATTGTGTCTATGTTAGTTTAAGTTATTCATGTTATTGTGTTCAAGTTGTGTGTGTTTCAAGAATGGCCAATGATATTCTGCTGGTTAAGGTGTTTCTTTCTAAAAGTAAGGCTCGAGCAGACTTAGTTACTCCTTAACATTTTGGCTAACTCCCCTACTCTTGGTTACGTTAACTCCTCACGTTTTCAGCATGCCTGTTAGTTAGTTAGTATTGAGAAATCTCATTTACTTTTATGTTTGGGCGATTATACTTGAAATGTACTGAACTCATGTATGCAACCTGTTTTGTCATTTTAGGCTTTCATATAAGTTTGGGGGAAGTTATTAATTCGAAAAAAAAAAAAAAAAAAAACTGACCAAGTTTAATTACGTGGCCTTTGCTACTCGAGTTAATAGACCCTTTGGGGTGTTTTACACCTAATGCCCTAAAGCCATCTGGTTTGGGAGTCATTGATCAAACGCTCGTTACATGGGTAGCTCTGTATAGCCTAATGTGATTAGACATTGCACGGTCATACGATTAGTAAGGTGAGATGGAGCGTAAAACGCACTCACCATTGTGATTACTCATTACTGCATCATTGCACTTAGAACCCCCCCTTTCTTATGTGGTCGTCTTGTTTGATTTTCTCTAGGTAACGATGAGTTTGTAGATTTACAGTATAATCCCTCGGAAGTTGAGTTCATGCGTTAGCTCTTTCCTAACTTACATAAACAGATATCATGCACTCACACACACACTACTGGGATCGTGAGTAGCCGTGTGCTTAGAACTCTTGTTAATTTGTAACTCTCAGTCTGCTTGGGCCCTTTTGGATCTTTTTCCTTTGAGGCCAATTCTTGGAGTCACTTTCCTCTAAATTCAGTTGTTTTTATATAAATTAGTAAATCTCTGTTTACTTGAGGACAAGCAAAGATTTAAGTTTGGGGGTATTTGATGAGTGTGTTTTATACACACAATTTGGATACTTTTCGCCTTGATTATTTGCAAGTCTTTAGGTATTTTATATCGTTTTTATGTATTTTTATCTCATTTTTACATAAATTAGTTTTTAGTTACTTTTACATGTTTTATGTTGCTTTGATGCATTTTTATTATGTTTGTAGGAATTGAAATAAAGACCGCTCGGATCGTTGTTTGGATTGACTCATTGTCCGTGCCTGGACGTCGGTGCCCGAATGGTAATATGATGGATTGTGGTGATTGGCGGCGCCCGGTGCTTAGTTTGACAATATTTGGTAGTTGGGCGTGCACGGCGTTGGATTGCGTGCACGGCGTCGGCGTCGGCCAAGCCACGTGGGCATGCCCGTGCTTGGATGTCCGTGCCCGAATAATGACGCGGTGAGAAATTATGTTTGGCGATGCTCGGGGCTTAATTTGTTGACATTTGGATGTTGGGCGTGCACGGCGTCGGAGTGCGTGCACGGCGTGCGGCGGGGCGCTGGGCGCGGGGCAGCCTCGGCGGCCTCGGCGGTGGGCGCGCGCGCGCGCGCGGGCGGCATGGCTCGGCATGACTCGGAAGCATCCAGGCGCTTGGGCGCGGGCGCGCGCCTGGGCGTCCGGGCGCACGGGCGGCCTCGGCAGCCAGCCTCGGCAACCTCGGCAGCGCTTGTGGGCGGTATGGCAGCAGCATCCAGGCGCTTGTGCGCGGGCGCGCGCCTGGGCGTGCGGGAGCACGGGCGGCCTCGGCAGCCAGCCTCGGCAGCCTCGGCAGCGCATGTGGGGGAGCGGGCGGCATGCAGGCGCACGCCTGGGCGTGCGGGCGCACGCCGTCGTGCTGAGTGCAATCTGACACACCTTCAGTGCGATCTGAGCTGCATTTTGTCCGATTTTGGCTACGGTTTCTTGATGAAGACTATATATAATCTCTTCTAAGCCTCATATCAGATATCTAGAGGGAGGGAGGCTACAAAATACATCAACCAACAGAGCTCAAGGCTGGAAATCAAGCTGAATCAAGCCAAAAGCCAAGGAACTCAGTCAAGAAGAATTGCAAAGCCAAGGAGGAGAGCTAGAAATCTACAGCAACCAAAGGAACACCAGCTGAATAGCTTCAAAAGTGGTTTCATTTCTAGTTTTCCATCTCCTTTGTAATTCGAATTTGACAATGTATCAATTGAAAATGATGTTTATTGTAGCTATCATGAACTAACCTTCTATTCTAAGATTGCAATGGAACCCAACACTTAATTTGAATTGACTTCTCTCTCTATTGATTTTAGTTATGCATTTGTGAATTGATTGTCATAACCTTTGCTTCTAGATTAATTGCTTGGCCCGTAATTACCGTGGGAACCTATATGAACTTGACGAACGGATTATAGGTTAAGACCTAGTTATGATAACATGCGAAAGTATAGATTGTTGTGGGTTATTAATTGGATTAAGTGACATGTGTCTTATTAATTATTTGCAATAATAGGTATCTTGATAGTAGTTGGGATAAATATATACCTAATTACCGCATGCAACCTATTGAGAATCTAGTCTTAATGACTTCCGAGGTGAAAGTTGGTAATGGAAGGGAGGATTAATTAGATTTGGTGACACGTGTCTATAAATCATTCCTGAAATTAGTCTCTTGATAGTGTATAGGATAGACATATACCTATGCACCGCTTAGGAAGATTCGTGATTGACCATCGACAGAGGCTCTTATGTAGTTTTGATTTCTCGGTTGTCAATTCGTATGCTATAATTGACTGAAAAGAGAGAGTTAGGAGATTCAAATGACGCGTTGGGGGAAATTGTAATCTTAGACCTTTCTATCTTGATATTTTACCGCATTTTACTCATTGCTTAACTTGTGAACTCAACCAATCAACAAATTATCAAATCTTCATTGTTTAAATTAGATCAATTTGATAGACGATTGGTACTTGGTTATTATTTGTCACAATTCCCTATGGGTTCGACTCATATCTTATCATATATTAGTTGTTGACCATGTATACTTGCACGTGTGTGTTTATCGATAGCTAAATCGACCAACAGTACACAGCAATATAACTGCAAACCGTCTTACTTACGAGCACTTCTAGGTGATCAGCCTATTGTACTCTATGTTGATCAATACTCTAGCTGGAAACGACTATATGCGTTTGTTTTAAGCGCTCGATGCCTTGCCAGAATAATTGACTAAAAACTGCCCCAAATATTAGGGTTGTTCATCTCATTCATGTCTCGAAATCCTAACCAAAACAATTCGGTTGGATAACTCTACTTAATCATCAATAACATTTCAAGGATTTATTATCAAATCAATAAAACATTTAAATATCTATCTAGCCGAAACAAATGGCATTGACATTCTCTATAATAGTTCATATATATGTGAACTTGAAAGCTTCAACAATTTATGTCATAACATAGCTCGAATACTTGTGCAAATACTGAAAGATTTACATAAGTAAAGAATTCATGCAACCATATATGTATTACGTAAATCGGAACTTCAAACATCGCATGAGAGTCATGAGAATATAAAATCAAATGAATCAAATAAACTTGCCCAACACAAGGGTTAGACAAGCGTTAGAAAACTTGCACAATATACGTCTTTTGTATAAGATACGAAACTTGCATTCAATACTGAAAATGAATGAAGCTAGAGAACTTGCCCAACACAAGGGTTAAACAAGGGTTTGTTTAGGAAACTTCCCTTAAGCGCTTGCTACTATTTGACGTTAATCGTCCTTCAAATATGTCCTATGCATTTAAACACATATTCACATACCAATTAGTCTCACAATAGACACCAAACATTGGCTTACATTAATCAACACATTATAATCATTACGAACAATTATTGCTACTACGACTACCCAAACGGGGGTCTCGCTCCCCGGTGAGCTGGCGGGGGAGTAGGGGGCAGTGCCCCCCTGAATGCCAAACGAAAAATGCAACTAAGCTATCCACTTCATTTAAGAAAATCTCACGTGACTAAGTCATTTCATGCTTGCTTAACCAGTTAATAACATGCTTCATGTATTACTACTTAAGAGGTTCACATACACTTGCCTCAAGCTTCAGTTCATGAAAAGAAACAACTGGGCAACTCTGCAGCACGGCGCGGCCGCGCTGCTATTTGGCCTAGGAGTGGCGCGGCCGCGCTACTCCCCCAGATGCACTTTTCTGGTTTATTTCTTACACTGCTCAACTTCTAAATGCTTGGGGTCATTCTACTATTATACTAACATATCATACATATGCTTTAGGGTATTTATAACATGTTGGGTCTACGTAAACATGCATCAAATCAACAACACGAAACAACAAAGCAATTCAGCTTTGCAGACCAGTGCGGCCGCGCTTGTTTTAAGCTTGGGAGTGGCGCGGTCGCGCCACTCTGCATCCAGGGAACTCCCAGGTTCTGCTACTGCAGAACCAAAGCCAATAATTTTGGTTTCGTCGCCTTTGCTTCTTAGCCATTATACAACAAGTCTATATGACTCAAAACATGCTTTTACAACTGAGCTATGCATCATAACATCATTTAATCAATTAATCACTCCTAATTCTCATGTTTCTGAGAGAAATCATTCTCTTGGACATTAAATCAAATAGCTTGTGGGCATGGCTTTAGAGTTCATAACTCATAGTCTATCATTACATGGTTACCCTTGACTTCACATATGAAATCAATTCCCATAGCTTCTGGACATATACAAATAGTACACAACCAATGCACATAACCAAACCAAGATTATATCTTCATTAATACACAATAATAGTCCTTAACAGTCCATTAATGTCCATTCTTGATTCCTTATGCATAGGCTTTGATTCTCATTCATTATTCCACTTTCACATACCATTAACAAGGTTTTATAGAGCTAATTAACCTTCATACATGTTCATACTAACTAGCAAAATCAGTCACATAACTCCAACAAAGCAACCAAAGCAAAACTATACACTTGGAAATATTGTGGAAATGAGCTAAGATCTATATTGCTTACCTCTTGGAGCTTGTTCTAAGTTGCTAATTGGATTAAAGCTCAGCTGATACTACACTCCTTCTTCTTCCTCAAATCACCCGAACACACTCTTCTCACTCTTTTCTCTCAAGTTTTCAGTTTCAACACTTGGCAACAAGAAAGGGATGGAAGGCATGCAATGGCATGAGTATTTATAGAGGGAATGATCAGAGCTCCTTTGGCTGGGTAGAGGAGGTGAGCGTGCCATACATAGCAGCTCCCCATGGTTGGGAGAGTGAGCTTTGCTCCTCCCCATGCCCGGGTAATCCCCCTCCCTTCTCCCCCAATTTCTTTATTCCTTCCTTGCTTCACCAAATGCAGATTTTGCTCCTCCCCAAATGCACCACGTTCTTCATTCTCTTCTCCCTCTCTTCTTCTCCTTCTCCCGTACTCTTCTTCCTTCTTCAATTGTGATCAGCTGATTACATAACCCATTTCCCTCATGGGTCATGGGTTGTGGGTCATGGGGTGCGGGTTTGGGTCATGGACTAGGTCCATGGCTTTTGGGCTTCAATTAATAATCTATTGAGCTTCTCTTGGACTCCAAATTTAATAATCTATTGGGCTTCTAATAAAAATTCAATTGAGCTCAAATAAAATCCCACACTTGGATTGTTAATCCCTCTCATTAACGCTTTGGCGAAATTATAAAAAGTCATAAAATCGAAAAAGGCGTCTTTGGCGTAAATAGCGCTTTAGCGCTATTTCTCTAATGATTTAATCAACTCCAATAAAAATAATAACAATCAAAAATTATCACCTACACATCATATGTAGTAATAAAATATTCAAACACATAACACGGAATAATATTAATAAAAGTTCAATTTATTCAATAAAATTCATAGGCTCGTATTACAAAGCTACCCACGATCCGCGGTCATTACATCCTCCCCCCTTATAAGAATTTTGTCCCCAGAATTACGACATAAGGTTAAACAAAAAGATGGGGATAATTCTTCTTCATCTTATCTTCGAGTTCCCACGTCGCTTCTTCGGCGTTGTGGTTCCTCCATACTACCTTCACAGAATATATTGTCTTACTTCGCAAGACTTGCTCCTTCCTATCAATTATCTGAATAGGAATTTCTTCATATGTTAAGTCTTTCTCAACCTGAATAGGTTCATACTCTATCACATGCTTATAGTCTTACTTATAAGGCCGTAGTACCAACACGTGAAACACGTTATGGATGTGTTCTAACTCAGGAGGTAAGGCTATCTCATAAGCCACTTCCCCTACTCTTCTCAACACTTCAAACGGTCCTATAAACCTTGGACTCAGCTTCCCCTTCTTCCCGAACCGTATCTTCCCCTTCCAGGGAGACACCTTCAAGAATACGTAGCTACCGACGTCGAAGTCTCTCTTCTGGCGATGCTTGTCTGCATACTTCTTTTGCCTGTCTTGGGCCGCGACTAGTCTCGCTCTTATTACCTTGACGATCTCCGCAGTTTGCTGTACCAATTCCAGTCCCAACAATTTGCGTTCCCCTACCTCATCCCAGCACAATGGCATTCTACATTTCCTTCTGTATAACGCTTCGTAAGGCGGCATGCCTATAATAGCGTGATAACTATTATTATAGGCGAACTCAACTAAAGGTAGGTGGTCATCCCAATTCCCTTTAAAGTCCATCATACATGCCCGTAACATATCTTCTAAAGTCTTTATCGTCCGCTCGCTCTGCCCGTCTGTTTGAGGATGATACGTCGTGCTCAACCTCAGCTGTGTTCCCAATTGCTCTTGCAGGCTCTTCCAAAAATTCGATGTGAAACGTGGATCCCGATCCGACACAATCGAAATTGGCACTCCATGTCTAGAAACAATTTCCTTCACATAGAGTTTAGATAGTTGGTCTAATTTGAACCTAATTCTGATCGGCAAGAAATGCGCCGATTTCGTCAAACGATCCACTATGACCCATATAGCATCGTATCCCTTCTGCATTGTTGGGAGTCCTACCACAAAATCCATCGTGATATGCTCCCACTTCCACTCTGGAATCTCTAAAGGTTGAAGCAACCCACTTTGTCTCTGATGCTCGGCCTTGACTCTTTGACAAGTCAAGCACCTACTTACGCACTTTGCCACTTCTCTCTTCATGTTCGGCCACCAGAAATGTAGTCGGAGGTCTTGATACATTTTTGTACTTCCCGAATGGATCGAGTACCTCGAACTATGGGCCTCTTGAAAAATCTCCTCTCGTAACTCGGGTACTGGCGGTACCCAAATTCTTCCTTCAAACCTCATCACTCCATCATTATCGAGTTTATACTTAATTTTCTCTCCTTGGGAAATTCTCTGCCTTATTCCCTCGCACTCCTCATCGCTAAGTTGTGCTTCTTTTACTCGGTCCAATAAGATTGGACGAGTCTCTATGGTGAACAACTTCTCCTCTGATTCTGTCGGGAACCTCACTTCTATCTCCAGTTTAGCCATCTCTGTTATTAGCTCATCTTGAGTCGTTAACATTGACAACTTCCCCCGACCCTTCCTACTTAAGGTGTCGGCCACTACATTCGCCTTCCCTAGGTGATATAGAATCTCACAATCATAATCTTTGATCAATTCTAACCACCTCCTCTGCCTCATATTCAACTCTTTCTGTGTGAAAATATACTTTAGACTTTTATGGTCCGTGTATATCTCACATTTCTCGCCGTATAAGTAATGCCTCCAAATCTTCAGGGCAAACACAACTACTGCCAATTCGAGATCATGAGTAGGGTATCCCCTCTCATAATCTTTCAACTGTCGTGACGCATACGCAATGACTTTACCGTGCTGCATAAGCACGCATCCAAGTCCCTTGTGTGACGCGTCACTATAAACTACAAAATCACCTGTATCATCCGGTAAGGATAATACTGGCGCCTCGTTCAACCTTTTCTTGAGCTCTTGGAAGCTCTCTTTGCACTTCTCCGTCCAAACATACTTTACCGCCTTCCTCGTCAATTGGGTTAATGGGGTTGTTATCTTCGAAAAATCCTGAATAAATCTTCGATAGTAGCCCGCTAACCCTAAGAAACTACGCACTTCTGTCGGTGTCTTCGGTTGTTCCCAGTTAATAACCGCCTCCACCTTCGCTAGATCTACGAATATACCGTCTTTGTCGATCACGTGTCCCAAAAAGTGGACTCTTTCTAGCCAAAATTCATATTTCGAGAATTTCGCGTACAACTTCTCCCTCCTCAAGGTTTCCATCACTATTCTTAGATGTTCAGCATGATCCTCTTGTGTCAGGGAGTAGACTAGAATATCATCTATGAACACCACTACAAATTTGTCCAAATGCTGCTTGAACACTCTATTCATTAAATCCATAAATGCGGCTGGTGCATTCGTTAACCCAAATGACATCACCAGGAACTCATAATGGCCGTAACGAGTCCTGAACGCTATCTTAGGTACGTCCTCTCCCCTCACCTTCAACTGGTGATATCCCGTTCTCAGATCTATTTTAGAAAAGTATTTTGCCCCCTTCAACTGATCAAACAAATCGTCGATCCTGGGCAACGGATACTTATTCTTGATCGTTACTTTGTTCAACTCCCGATAGTCAATACAAAGCCTCAGTGATCCATCCTTCTTCTTCACGAATAACACTGGCGCTCCCCATGGAGACAAACTCTGTTGGATATACTTTTTATCTAACAATTCTTGCAGTTGAACCATCAACTCTTTCATCTCTACTGGAGCCATTCTATATGGTGCCCTTGAAACGGGTGTCGTTCCAAGCACTACGTCTATCACGAATTCGATCTCCCTATCTGGTGGAAGTCCTGGCAATTCGTCTAGAAATACGTCAGCGAATTCATTGACGATAGGTATCTGCCCCATTTTGGCTCCCTCTCGTTCGGTATCGACAACATGGCACAAATAACCTACACACCCTTTTCTTAACAGCTTCTTGGCTTGCATCGTCGATAGCAAACTCAAACGTCTAGGAGGTTTACTACTGTAGAACACTACCTTAGACTGCTTCAAAGTCTGAAGGTTTACGCTTTTCTTCTGGCAATCGATTACTGCCCCGTGGTTAAATAACCAATTCATTCCCAGTATTATGTCAAATTCTCCCAGTCTAATCAGAATTAAATCTACCGATAACTTACTCCCTCTAATTTCAACGCAACAATTCCTATGAACATGTTCAACAGGGATTACTTCCTTATTCGCAACTTCTATGTTCAAGGGAGACTCTAGTTTCTCTAGAGGTAAGCTTAAACGTTGAGCAAATTCACATGATACAAAAGAATAGGTCGCACCCGAATCAAACAACACATATGCATTAATATTATTGATCGGAATGATACCTGAGACTACGTCTCCTGATGTCACTGCATCTTGGACCGTCATATTGAAGGTCCGGGCTGTTGGTTTACTCGGTGGAGCTGGACTAGTCATAGTTAGCTTGCCACTGCTATTCCCATTGTCTCCCCCGTCTGCCCCCGTCTTTGGGCAATTCTTTGCCATGTGGCCTGGTGCTCCGCAAACGAAACACCCACCGATCTTCTTCGGGTTGGGGCAGTTAGGAGAGATATGTCCCTCCTGCCCACAGTTGTAGCATGCCATCCTTCCCTTCAAGCAGACCCCCAGGTGATTCTTCCCACAGGTCTTACACGGCTCTACCCTCTTCTTTGGGTCTCCTTGTTTATTCCCGGTGTTCCCGGAATTATTCCATTTCCTCTTTTGGTTACTTCCACTTCCACTGGCTACATCAGTCTTATTTCCTCCTTCATTCCTACCCTTATTCTTCTTCTCCCTATTGTAAAGGCTCAATGCCTCACTTCCCCCTTCGGCTATAATAGCCTTCTCCAAGATTGATCCAAAAGAATTAATCTGTAACACACTCACCTTGTTGTAGAGCCAGGGTTTCAGGCCCTGTTCAAACCTCCTCGTCTTCCTTTCCTCGGTGTCCACTTGGTGTGGCACAAACCGAGCCAGCTCGTTGAACTTGGCAGCATATTGGGGTACTGTCAGGTTATCTTGCTTTAGTTCTAAGAATCGCATCTCCATGCGACTCTGCATGCTCTTGGGAAAGTAGTTGTCAAAGTACAACTCCTTGAACCATTCCCAAGCAATGACTCCTTCTCCAGCCCTATTCTGGTTTGCTTCCCACCAGAAATTTACTTTCCCCTTCAGTAGGTAGGTAGCAAAAGTGGTCTTTTGCTCTTCCCCAACTCCAGCAATGATGAATGCATTCTCCACCTCCTTAACCCATGATTGAGCCTCTATAAGTTCGGTGGTCCCCTTAAATTCGGGTGGTCTCATGCTCTTAAAGTCCTTAAAGTTGGCAACACGCGCAACTAGAGGAATGACAGTTGGTACGGTTGGAACTCTGTTCAAAGCTCCTACCAGTAAGTCTATGAATTGCTGCATAGGGTTTCCTGTTTCCCTAGTCTCACTCTCATTATCGGATTCTCTATCCTCATTCCTCCATGTTCCCTGTCTTCCTCTTCCTCTCCATCTCGGCGGCATATTTCTGTTAAACAAATCATGCCGCTATTAATCTACTATCCATCCTCAAGTATTTTATTAACACAACACATACACATACTCATCACAAAGCATATTTAATAAACAAACTTATATTAATATGCTTCATATTTCATACATCTTATAACACATAGCTTCTGCTATTCGCATACAATATATCCCTCTATTACTAAAAAGATGGGATTTACACCAGATAATCTATTACATATACAAAATTTAGGATTTACATCCTTACAAGGTACACCTCTAGACCTCGTCAAATCACTGAACTAGACCACGCCTAATGGCGTCTGCATACTCGTCGTCAGCTATGGCCGTCACCAGATCCTTACTAATGGTGTGCCTGGTCTGCCCTCCTCTGCTGGGTAATGGGTCACCCTACGCTAAAATCACCCATGTGACGACCTGAAGGCATAGTTAGACCTATCGGTCCTCACCTTCTTAACCCTAGCCTTTTCTTCTAGGTCATCGGCCCGATCTTCGACCCTAACCCTATCATCGATCTCTGCCTCCCAGTAGGCCTCTAACTCATGCCTCTCCTGCAGGAGTTCTTGAACCCTCGCCTCTAAGGCTTGAACTTTACCCCTCAATGCTGCATTCCTGTCAAGTACCACCGTAAACAAATTATTCATGTCTTCCGGTGCCACTTCCTCCTCTTCAGAAGGCACAACATCCGATAATATATCATTTGCTTCCTCCTCATGCTCGGACGGATCCTCATCAAGTGAAAGGTCCATCTCTGGTTCCTCCTCCGGATCTTCCTCCGGGTCACTTTCTATCTGAGCCTCAGCCTCTGCTACTCGCTCGGGTGTTGGCTCGGGTGGAGCGATCAGCTCCTCGCTTACTACATGGATATCTCTATACTCGGGTCCTTCTCCAGACATCTACAAACCAATATACTAACTCGATTAGTACATAATAATAAAATAATATTATAACACTTAACAAATATCGTTTATTTTAAGTATACTTTTAATTCTTTTGATGAATTTCCTCAATCCACCCTTAACAACTCTATTTGAGTTCATTTACTAACCCTTCCATTCTCTCTACGGTCATATTCCTAAGGTTTTCCCCAACCTAAGGTTTAAAACCTATCAGCTCTGATACCAACCTGTGACGCCCCCAAATCCGGGTACTTCAAACCCGAATCCGGTGCTATACGGTACATCCCATTCCATACAACATAATAGACATGAATGTAATTACTATATTATTACAACACGTCTTACTCTCAATCCCAGGTTCTATTACCATAACATCATTCCAAATACATAATAAGTCTTAGTATTATAACATTACTAATACAAATAAACTACGACGCCATCTAGACGTTCATCTTGCCCTTTCCCTTGTCCTTACTGGAACCTTCGACCCGCTCGGACTTAGCTGCAATGTTTAATATAAAGCAAGAATGAGCATTCAATTGCCCAGCAAGTATAACAGTTGAATAATAACAATATCATCAATCATATCATTTCTCTTCGACAACTGAACAATAGTTGTGAAATATTCTGAATAAACAAGAATAATACTTTGCTTTCGTTTTAAAAATATATTTTCGAAACGACATTGAGTGGTCATACGACCTTGAACTTTCTTTTGTTTTCTTGAAAAGGTACACAACAATATAACTGCAAACCGTCTTACTTACGAGCACTTCTAGGTGATCAGCCTATTGTACTCTATGTTGATCAACACTCTAGTTGGAAACGACTATATGCGTTTGTTTTAGGCGCTCGATGCCTAGCCAGAATAACTGACTAAAAACTGCCCCAAATATTAGGCTTGTTCATCTCATTCATGTCTTGTAATCCTAACCAAAACAATTCGGTTGGATAGCTCTACTTAATCATCAATAACATTTCAAGGATTTATTATCAAATCAATAAAACATTTCAATATCTATCTAGCCGAAATAAATGGCATCGACGTTCTCTATAATAGTTCATATATATGTGAACTTGAAAGCTTCAACAATTTATGTCATAACATAACTCGAATACTTGTGCAAATACTGAAAGATTTACATAAGTAAGGAATTCATGCAACCATATATGTATTGCGTAAATCGGAACTTTAAACATCGCATGAGAGTCGTGAGAATATAAAATCAAATGAATCAAATAAACTTGCCCAACACAAAGGTTAGAGAAGCATTAGAAAACTTGCACAATATACGTCTTTTGTATAAGATACGAAACTTGCATTTAATACTGAAAATGAATGAAGCTAGAGAACTTGCCCAACACAAGGGTTAGACAAGGGTTTAGGAAACTTGCCTTAAACGCTTGCTACTATTTGACGTTAATCGTCCTTCAAATATGTCCTACGCATTTAAACACATATTCACATACCAATTAGTCTCACAATAGACACCAAACATTGGCTTACATTAATCAACACATTATAATCATTACAAACAATTATTGCTACTACGACTACCCAAACGGGGGTCTCGCTCCCCGGTGAGCGAGCGGCTGCCCTGAATGCCAAACGAAAAATGCAACTAAGTTATCCACTTCATTTAAGCAAATCTCACGTGGCTAAGTCATTTCATGCTTGGTTAACTAGTTAATAACATACTTCATATTTTAGTACTTAAGAGGTTCACATACACTTGCCTCAAGCTTCAGTTCATGAAAAAAATAACTGGGCAACTCTGCAGCACAGCGCGGCCGCGCTGCTATTTGACTTAGGAGTGGCGCGGTCGCGCTACTCCCCCAGATGCACTTTTCTGGTTTATTTCTTACACTGCTCAACTTCTAAATGCTTGGGGTCATTCTACTATTATACTAACATATCATACATATGTTTTGGGGTATTTATAACATGTTGGGTCTATGTAAACATGCATCAAATCAACAACACGAAACAACAAAGCAATTCAGCTCTGGAGACCAGCGCGACCGCGCCACTCTGCATCCAGGGAACTCCCAGGTTCTGCTACTGCAGAACCAAGGCCAACAATTTTGGTTTTGTCCCCTTTGCTTCTTAGCCATTATACAACAAGTCTATATGACTCAAAACATGCTTTTACAACTGAGCTATGCACCATAACATCATTTAATCAATTAATCACTCCTAATTCTCATGTTTCTTAGAGAAATCATTCTCTTGGACATTAAATCAAATAGCTTGTGGGCATGGCTTTAGAGTTCATAACTCATAGCCTATCATTACATGGTTACCCTTGACTTCACATATGAAATCAAATTCCCATAGCTTCTGGACATATACAAACAGTACACAACCAATGCACATAACCAAACCAAGATTTTATCTTCATTAATACACAATAATAGTCCTTAACAGCCCATTAATGTCCATTCTTGATTCCTTATGCATAGGTTCTGATTCTCATTCATTTTTCCACTTTCACATACCATTAACAAGGTTTTATAGAGCTAATTAACCTTCATATATGTTCATACACTAACTAGCAAAATCAGTCACATAACTCCAACAAAGAAACCAAAGCAAAACTATACACTTGGAAATATTGTGGAAATGAGCTAAGCTCTATATTGCTTACCTCTTGGAGCTTGTTCTAAGTTGCTAATTGGATTAAAGCTCAACTGCTACTACACTCCTTCTTCTTCTTCCTCAAATCACCCGAACACACTATTCTCACTCTTTTCTCTCAAGTTTTCAGTTTCAACACTTGGCAACAAGAAAGGGATGGAAGGCTTGCAATGGCATGAGTATTTATAGAGGGAATGATCAAAGCTCCTTTGACTGGGTAGAGGAGGTGAGCGTGCTATACATGGCAGCTCCCCATGGTTGGGAGAGTGAGCGTTGCTCCTCCCCATGCCCGGGTAATCCCCCTCCCTTCTCCCCAATTGCTTTATTCCCTCCTTGCTTCACCAAATGTAGATTTTGCTCCTCCCCAAATGCACCACGTTCTTCATTCTCTTCTCCCTCTCTTATTCTCCTTCTCCTATACTCTTCTTCCTTCTTCAATTGTGACCAGCTGATTACATAACCCATTTCCCTCATGGGTCATGGGTTGTGGGTCATGGGGTGCGGGTTTAGGTCATGGACTAGGTCCATGGGTTTTGGGCTTCAATTAATAATCTATTGGGCTTCTCTTGGACTCCAAATTTAATAATCTATTGGGCTTCTAATAAAAATTCAATTGAGCTCAAATAAAATCTCACACTTGGATTATTAATCCCTCTCATTAACGCTTTGGCAAAATTATGAAAAGTCATAAAATCGAAAAAGGCGTCTTTGGCGTAAATAGCGTTTTAGCGCTATTTCTCTAATGATTTAATCAACTCTAATAAAAATAATAACAATAAAAAATTATCACCTACACATCATATGTAGTAATAAAATATTCAAACACATAACACGGAATAATATTAATAAAAGTTCAATTTATTCAATAAAATTCATAGGCTCGTGTTACAAAGCTACCCACGATCCGCGGTCGTTACAAAGCTGAGCCGCGACGCTGGACACTGGGCCGCGGTGCTCAAATGCTGAGCCGCGGCGCGCGAGGTTTTCCGCGAGCGCGTGGCCAGTCGATGAATTTTCACAACTTTGTTATTTTTAGAGGAATTTGACTGCAACTTGGATTGTTACTTCCTAGAATTATAGTGTTATGATCTAGGAGTATAAATATACGATATTAGTTAGATTTTAAGAGAGCTTGGCTACATAATTATAAACCCTAGTTTTAGAGATTGAAGGCATGTCAGGCTAAGCACTTTATTTCAGTTCTAAGAGATGTTGAACCTTCTTTATAATTAATGGATTAATTGAATATTCATTATTTATTCCTTCTTATATGGAATTCATTCTTGATAATCTGTTTTAATTGATTAAATGTTATTTGGCTTAATTGATTTGATTTCTTCAGAATTGAATTGGTTAACTAATATCATATGCTAGATTAAGGAATAGTATTACGTGTAATTGATATTTTTCCTAATCACATGTAGTAATTAGTAATACATGATTGTGGACAAACTTTTGAGTATTGCTAAGATTATTACAAGATAGGTTAAATAATCCGAGCTTGTGTGATTGTTGCTTGGAATAGTCTAATTCCCTAATTCTTAATGTTGCTATTATATTAAATCTAGAGAGCAAGTTCTAGGTTGTATGATAGTTAGAATCTTGTGAATAGCTTATTTTATTAAGTGATAATCTAATAGAAATTTCAGTTAACAGAGCTTATTGTTAGCTAGGACTATTAGTTTCATTGAAGGATAAATAGTGTTACACTTGATTAATTTATTATTCTGAAAAGGCGATACTGAACTTAAGAACTAAAGTGTTTTATTCATTGGTTATTTCTTAGTAATTTCATTATGTTAACTTAGTTAAACAAACTCAAAACCCCCCCCCCCCCAATTTATATTTAGTAATATTTAGATTTTGAAAACAATAGAATAAATATAAGATAAATTCACTCTCTGTGGGAGTGATCTTTGCTTGTCGCTATACTAATTTTTGTGTTAGTAGAGTAATAGTAAGGTTTAATTTTGGAGTGTAAACGACAGCTCCCAAATTTTGGCGCCGTTGCCAGGGAGTATTATTTGTTTTTATTTTATTTTATTTTTATTTTTAGTTTAGGACTCGATCCTCTCACTCTCTTGAATTTAATTTGGATCCAAAGATAAAGCACCACTGCAGATTCAGACGAAGAAGAGATGGCTGCTGCTAACAACAACAGAACTTTATAAAAGAACTGACTACTCTTGATCTGAATCAACCATCCTTGTGTATTGAATATCCTACTTTAGATGCTCCTTTTAAATTTCAATCAGGATTAATACACCTTTTGCCTACTTTTCGTGGTCTTACAGGTGAATATCCATACAAGCATCTAAAGGAGTTTCATGTGGTGTATTCAACCATGAAACCACAAGGAGTAAAAGAGGAGCAGATAAAGCTTAAAGTTTTTCCATTCTCACTAGCAGAGTTGGCAAAGGATTGGTTATACTATCTTCCTTCAAGAAGTTGTGTTCCAATTGTCCACCTCACCAGATTGATGATCAACACCTAAACCAATACTTTTATGAGGGACTGTTGCCCATGGACAGAAGAATGATTGATGCAGCAAGTGGAGGCGCCCTGGTAGATAAAACTCCAGAGGCTGCAAAAAACTTAATTGCAAACATGGTTGCAAACTCACAGCAGTATGACACTAGGATAGATCATACATTTACAAGGGTGAATGAGGTATGCACTAGCAGTATTGAACAATAGATTTCTGACTTAGCTGCTTTGGTTCAACAAATGGGTACTGGGAAGATGCAAATTGCAATGGTATGTGGAATTTGTTCAAAATTCGGGCATGATACAGATGATTGTCCAATGTTGCAAGAGGATGTAATTATTCATCAGGTCAATGTTATGGGGACATTCTCAGGACAAAATCCACATCGCTCAAATGCTGAGTCGCGACGCACGAGGTTTTCCGCGGGCGCATGGCCAGTCGGCGAATTTTCCCTACTTTGTTATTTTTGGAGGAATTTGACTGCAACTTGGATTATTACTTCCTAGAATTATAGGGTTATGATCTAGGAGTATAAATATATGGTATTAGTTAGATTTTAGGAGAGCTTGGCTACATAATTGTAAACCCTAGTTTTAGAGATTGAAGGCATGTCAAGCTAAGCACTTTATTTCAGTTCTAAGAGATGTTGAACCTTCTTTATAATTAATAGATTAATTGAGTATTCATTATTTATTCCTTCTTATGTAGAATTCATTCTTGTTAATCTGTTTTAATTGATTGAATGTTATTTAACTTAATTGATTTGATTTCTGCAGAATTGAATTGGTTAACTAATATCATATGCTAGATTAAGGAATAATATTACGTGTAACTGATATTGTTCCTAATCACAAGTAGTAATTAGTAATACATGATTGTGGACAAACTTTTGAATATTGTTAAGATTATCAGATGACAGGTTAAATAATCCGAGCTTGTGTGATTATTGCTTGAAATAGTCTAATTCCCTAATTCTTAATGTTGCTATTACATTAAATCTAGAGAGCTTGTTCTAGTTTGTATGATAGTTGGAATCTTGTGAAGAGCTTATTTCATTAAGTGATAATCTAAGGAGAATTTCAGTTAACAGATCTTATTGTTAGCTAGGACTATTAGTTTCATTGAAGGATAAATAGTGTTACACTTGATTAATTTATTATTATGAAAAGGCGATACTTAACTTAAGAACTGAAGTGCTTTATTCATTGGTTATTTCTTAGTAATTTCATTCTGTTAACTTAGTTAAACAAACTCAAAACCCCCAATTTATATTTAGTAGTATTTAGATTTAGAAAATAATAGAATAAATATAAGATAAATTCACTCTCTGTGGGATTAATCATTGCTTGTCGCTATACTAATTTTTGTGTTAGTAGAGTAATAGTAAGGTTTAATTTTGGAGTGTAAACGATAGCTCCCAAATTTTGGCGTCGTTGCATGGGAGTGTTATTTGTTTTTATTTATTCTTTGTTTTTGTTTATTTATT
Source organism: Aralia elata (assembly GCA_034770075.1). NCBI lineage: Eukaryota > Viridiplantae > Streptophyta > Magnoliopsida > Apiales > Araliaceae > Aralia > Aralia elata. The sequence goes on along the minus strand of JAVJAP010000249.1, from coordinate 182,583 downwards.
TTTATTTTATTTTATTTTATTTTTAGTTTTGGACTCGATCCTCTCACTCTCTTGAATTGAAATTTGATCCATAGAGAAAGCACCACTGCAGATTCAGACAAAGAAGAGATGGTTGCTGCAAACAACAACAAAACTTTAAAAGAACTGACTACTCCTAATTTGAATCAACCATCCTTATGTATTAAATATCCTACTTTAGATGCTTATTTTGAATTGCAATCAGTATTAATACACCTTTTGCCTACTTTTCGTGGTCTTACAGGTGAAGATCCATACAAGCATCTAAAGGAGTTTCATATGGTGTATTCAACCATGAAACCACAAGGAGTAAAAGAGGTGCAGATAAAGCTTAGAGTTTTTCCATTCTCACTAGTAGAGTTGGCAAAGGATGGGTTATACTATCTTCCTTCAAGATCGATTAAATCATGGAATGATATGCAAAGGCTATTCTTGGAGAAGTATTTTCCTACGTCGAGAGTTGCCAACATAAGGTAGGAGATATATGCAATCAGGTAGTTTAATGGGGAGACACTCTATGAGTATTGGGAGAGATTCAAGAAGTTGTGTTCCAGCTGTCCACCTAACCAAATTGATGATCAACACCTAAACCAATACTTCTATGAGGGACTGTTGTCCATGGACAGAACCAGGATTGATGCAACAAGTGGAGGCGCACTGGTAGACAAAACTCCAGAGGCTGCAAACTCACAGCAGTATGACACTAGGATAGATCATACATTTACAAGGGTGAATAAGGTAAACACTAGCAGTATTAAACAACAGATTTCTAACTTAACTGCTTTGGTTCAACAAATGGCTGCAGGGAAGATGCAAATTGCAAAGGTATGTGGAATTTGTTCAAAATTCGGGCATGATACAGATGATTGTCCAGTGTTGCAAGAGGATGTTGTTGTTCATCAGGTCAATGTTGTGGGGACATTCTAAGGACAAAATCCACATCGCTATGATCCTTATTTTGACACTTACAATCCAGTATGGAGAGATCATCCTAACTGGAGCTATGAAGATGATAGGCAGCCTAGTTTTCAACAAATTCAACAGTAATATCAAACACATGAACAAGCAGTTCCTACCAATTCTGGACCATCTCTTAAAGATACGTTCAAAGCTTTCATGAATCAAGCAAAGCAGTTCCAGCAAGAGACAAAGACTTCAATCCACAACTTAGAGAATCAGATGAGTCAACTTGCTACTAAAGTTGGACGATTGGACTCTCAAGGTTCAGGGAAGTTGCCTTCTCAAACTGTTGTTACACAAAGAGAGAATGTAAGTGCGATTACTTTGGGAAATGGTGCAGAGGTATGGCAGCAAGAGGAGTCAGTGCTTACTTTAGAAAATACATTAGTATTATGTGTGCCAATGTAATGTCTGAAACTAGCACTAACTTTGATGAGAAGGAGCAAGAGACAACAAAAACATTGAATGATAAATATCATGGAACCTTAACCATGGAATTGGATGATGCAAATGTCCAGTTCGACATATATGAGGCTAAGAGGTATCTTGGTGATGTTACTTCTGTTTTTGTTATTAATGTTATTGACTCCATGGTGCAGGAATCATTTGATCAAATATAAATACAACAGAAAGATTTGAGGAATGTAGTTTCCAAAGACTGGGAATGGAGGACGATGCAGGAATGGAGAAGAATCTGAAAGTAGTATGCACACAAGCCAATCATATTTGATATAATGTAGCATATACTTTGTAATCTTATTCATTTATTAATAAAAGTATTAAAGACATTTTACATTATCTATATGGTACTGTTATATTAAATGTGATAAATCCATAGTTTTGAGCAATGCTTTTAGAATCATGATGGTGATCATGCTAATGGGATCTAAATTCTGGATAGCTCACAAACTAAAATCGTTCCTAATCATTGGATTACTGAAAAGGAAATTAGTGAATCCGGATGGATTAGTACATACGTTGCTTGCTCTTAGGAAGAGGATGATTGATCTCATATCAATTTGTGTGAAGACACTAAAGCAAGTATGTAGGTGCTTATTAGAGAATAAGTTCACTGAATGTGGCTCGCTAAGGAATACCTAATTGAGTTTTACTCGTCTGTCAATAGGAATTCCTCTAGTGATAGTAGTACAAGTGATCCTTGGACTTGAGATCATCATAGTATCTTGTGTATGACGAGTTATACTTTGACATGTCCCTTAAGACCTTTAGGGTATATCAAAGGGTATGATTGGGTATAATAAGTTGTACATGGAGATAGGTGAATGATCGACAAAGAATCTACCTCGTCTAGTAAAAGATGTGAATGTCCTATGTGATTCGATAAATGACAACTCAGTAGTCCTTGGCCAAGGCAGAATGAAATTAGAAAGGAGTTTCTAATTTGCATTATTTAGAGTTGTGCATTTGGGAATCGAAATACATATAATTAAATAAAATAAGACTTGACAGTAAATTCATGTCTTATATTTAATTGGGACATTGTATGGTAGAAGGATTGAATTATACGGTAACTATTCACTAAAAGGTTCTTTTGTGATTAATGTTGAAATCTATATTATCTGGAAAGTCGTTGATCGCTAAGGGGGCTTACCCTTATTGTAGAATAAATGTTATTTATTTAAATAAATTAAATAGTTTAATTTATTTATTTAAATAAGATTAGAATTGTTCTAATTAATTTATTCACAACCGGTTTAATATAGAGAACCTAAAGGGTCACACCGCAAAAGAAAAATATTTATTTAAGAAGTAAATGACATAATTGTAATAATAAGTTAAGTGTATTTAATTTAATCTATGGAGATAAAATAAATTAAATAGCTTAATATTTATTATTTAATATTTTGGAAATATTAAATATAAATTAATAAGAGGAGTCTTATTATTATTATTACTATTACTATTATTTAATTCCTAATAGGGATTGGGAATTAATTAATAGAAGTACTCTCTCATGAATTCTTAATTGGATTAGGAGTATAATTAATGAAAGGAGTTTAATTAGAATAGAAACCCTAATCCTAAATAGTTTAGGGAAGGATTTTTCCTACATCTATAAATAAGAGAAGTCTTATCATAGATTATGGTTAGACACTCTTGCATTAGATTGTGAAAAGTACTTGCAATTTCTATAGAGATAGAAACTAAGGTTTTACCAACACCCATCTTCTTGAATACCTATTCTTCCTTGGTGGATCACCTCTAGAGGCCAAATACTTGGGTGGCTAACGTTGATCAAAAGAAGAAATCTCATCGGTGGAATTTGAGGAGAACGCGAAGGAATTGAAGGTGAACTTGTACCCGAGGAAGCTTTGATTCGCGAGGGTATAATTTCTATATCTCTATCTCTTTCATTTATTCGATAATTGAATACAAGGAAAGATCATGGTGATGGTTTGTATGAAAATTTTAAAATCTGTTTTATCATGCTTCCGCTCTATTTATGTAATTTGATTGCATGCTTGCGTTATATAAACCTAACAGAATCAACATTTGAAGGATGCTCCAAGTTTAAAATTGAAACTGTTACTAGTCCACTTGAAGTACACAAGTCCAATTACATAGAATGAGAGGATTGAAGTCGAGCAAATGACATAAAACAAATGCGCTGCTTGGGAGGCAACCCAAGAATTCAGATTTGAATTTTAATCCCCTTTTAGTTTATAGTTGCATATTAATTAGTTGCTTCTTCGTTGCATAATTGTCTTACATTGGGGACAATGTAAGGTTTTAGTGTGGGGGAGAGGTTTAGGGTAGATTAGGTTAGCTTATGCTTGATATGTTGGTGGAAAAATTGAAAATTGCCTCAAAAATTTGATTTTATTTGGCTAAGTTTTTAAGGGTTACGCTCATAGAATGAAAATTGATGTTAATTTGTAAGAATTTGTTTGATGCTAAATCAATTGATAAATGAGGATAACTAAGTCGGGATCCATAGTTGACAAATTTAAATTAAATTTGTGTTACACGAGTACTTGAATATGGGATACATGTTTACTTGGCTGACTTTTATGTGGGGTTTGACTATGTACACTGATTTCATGATTTAGAACTGTTTATCTGCTTGTTTTGATTACAGGACCATATGAAAGAAAAAGAAAGAGAAAATTTTGGAAAAAAATTGAAGAAAGATTGAAAGAAGAAAAGTGCAAAATTCATGTGGTGGGTTGAAATGGAGCGTAAAACGCACTTATCCATAAACACATACAAAAGTGAGATAGAGCGTAAAATGCAGTCACTTGCAAAAGAAAAGAATGTGAAAGGTGAAATGGAGCATAAAATGTATTCACCTTAAGAAAAAGTAATTGAAGGTCCTAATGAGTGAGAAAAAAAGTAGAAAAAACATGTTCTTAGTTTTTAGTCAGTGTGCACAGTTGTTGTTCCATATGATCTGAGTTGAGTATTTATGTTGATCATAATAGAGACTTTTATGTGATTACAATTTCATTTAGAGATGTTTAGTGGGGAACCACAAGGTTGTTGTTGTGAATTGATTGATGAAGTGTTAAACATATTTCTGTTGATTAGTGTTGATATTCATGGCTGTTTATTGAATTGAAACCTTTGAAAGTTTGGTTGAGTAGAATTTAGATGAAGTTAATATTACCTTTGCTTTGGTTTACACGAGGACGTGTAAAGACTAAGTATGGGAGAATTTGATAAGTGCATAAGATTTGATAATTTTGATTCCTTTATATTTAGTTTTATTACATATTTTATGTGTATATGAGCTTATTAAGGCATTTATTGATTTCAGGAGGAATTGGAGCTAAAAAGAGAAAAAAAGAAAAAGGGATCAAAATGGGCGCACAAGGAGAAAAAGAGAAAATAGACAGAACTTATGGACCGCGGCGCACGAGAAGCTGAGTCGCGGTGCACGAGAAGCTGAGTCGCGGCGCTGGACTCTGGGCCGCGGTGCTCAAATGCTAAGCCGCGGCGCGCGAGGTTTTCCGCGAGCGCATGGCCAGTCGGCGAATTTTCTCAACTTTGTTATTTTTGGAGGAACTTGACTGCAACTTGGATTGTTACTTCCTAGAATTATAGTGTTATGATCTAGGAGTATAAATATATGGTATTAGTTAGATTTTAGGAGAGCTTGGCTACATAATTGTAAACCCTAGTTTTAGAGATTGAAGGCATGTCAAGCTAAGCACTTTATTTCAGTTCTAAGAGATGTTGAACCTTCTTTATAATTAATGGATTAATTGATTATTCATTATTTATTCCTTCTTATGTAGAATTCATTCTTGTTAATCTGTTTTAATTGATTAAATGTTATTTAACTTAATTGATTTGATTTCTGCAGAATTGAATTGGTTAACTAATATCATATGCTAGATTAAGGAATAATATTGCATGTAATTGATATTGTTCCTAATCACAAGTAGCAATTAGTAATACATGATTGTGGACAAACTTTTGATTATTGCTAAGATTATCAGAAGACATGTTAAATAATCCGAGCTTGTGTGATTGTTGCTTGAAATAGTTTAATTCCCTAATTCTTAATGGTGCTATTATATTAAATCTAGAGAGCTTGTTCTAGTTTGTATGATAGTTAGAATATTGTGAAGAGCTTATTTCATTAAGTGATAATCTAAGGGGAATTTCAGTTAACAGAGTTTATTGTTAGCTAGGACTATTAGTTTCATTGAAGGATAAATAGTGTTACACTTGATTAATTTATTATTGTGAAAAGGCGATACTGAACTTAAGAACTCAAGTGTTTTATTCATTGGTTATTTCTTAGTAATTTCATTATGTTAACTTAGTTAAACAAACTCAACCCCCCCCCCCCAATTTATATTTAGTAGTATTTAGATTTACAAAACAATAGAATAAATATAAGATAAATTCACTCTCTGTGGGATCGATCCTTGCTTGTCGATATACTAATTTTTGTGTTAGTAGAGTAAATGACAACTCCCAAAATAGTAGCAGGAATCCAGGTAAGTTCAATCTTACTCAACGTTTACATTGAGCAAGTTCCCTTACTTTGAGCATGCTAGATTAACTGTTGTATCATTGTGTATACCTTTGCAAGTTCTTTAACTTACACCCCTTTTGTATACTGTGTGCAAGTTTTCTTATGTTATGCAAGTCCCCACCTAATATTAATAACATAAAATTATAGTGTGCAAATTCCCATACGTCGTTGTAGACTTCTGATTAATGCTTTACAATCATATTGAACAAGATTTCCTTAAAGCCATATGACTTGAATGTTGTGCATTTCTTTGTGAAAAAGCTAAAGTACACAACTTGTATTCCTATTAATCGTCTACGTAACTGATTTTTAGAAGAATTCTTGTGTTATTTGTGACAACCCAAAAATTTATAAGATTTATAAATAAAATCTTGAATGATTAAATAAAGGTTAAAGAATAAAACCTAGATTTAAAATAAAGGACTGCTTAAATTTTTTTTAAGAACCTATACAGTTTGATATTTGAAAGAATATAGAGATATTAAATGTGAAGGATAGAAATGTTGAAGAATAAGAATTGAGTAAATAAATTTGTATTTTATTATATGTGATAAATATATGTATGTATATTTATTGCGCATGAATAAATTATTATGAAACAATTTATATTACGAAGCGAAATCATTAGTTTAGTATACGGAAATACGGTATACTTTAAATAAAGGATGTTAAAATAAATTCTAGTATTGAATTATTTTAATAAATAGAGAATATTATTTTAATTGTAATATCTTATTACTAAATAAATTTTCATTTGTATGGGAATATGAGTGAATATGTGTTATGTGAATTAAATAAGTTAGTTAACTTATTTGATTTAAGTGACTTAAAAAATGAAAAGGAAAGCCAAGAAATAAGTATAATAATTATTCGTCAATGATGGTAAATATTTTTGTGACTCATGTGAGGTATGTATGGGATTAAATAAATGTATATATTATAAATGTGTATATATTTATTTATTTTATAAAGAGAATTAAAAAGAAAGCCTTGTAACCTAATATTATATATTAGGTATGGGAATTAAATAACCTAAAGGTTATATTTATTTGAGATTTCTAGTATTTAAAATATATACTAGTAAACTAACTTAAGATATTTATTTTATTTATTTCAACTTATTAAATTATATTAACCTAATTAAAGCAAGTCTAATTGGGTTATATAATTAAATTTATATGAGTAATTATTTAAATTTCAAAATGAGTTGAATAAAAATCCTAATTAAATAATTAGGGTAATGTAAAAAAAAGAAAAAGTATTAGACTATGCTAATACGTGGCCCAAACAATTTAATTAGAGAGCCCAAAAAAATTAATTGAGAGCCCAATCTTTAGCCCATGTTTAAGGGACTTTTTGGACATCTTATTAAGCATACTATGCAATAAAAGAAAAATCAAAAATTGGGATAAGTGGAAGGGGGATGCACCGGCCAAAGGAGGGAGTATTTAGTATGTGGGTTATATTTTTTTTCTTTCTTCACCCACTCTTACCTAACTCCCTTAGGTGTCTCCATGTTATTTAGCCACATTCTTTTACCAAGTTTACAAGCAATCTAAAGGATAAGGAGAGAGAAGGCAAGAAGATATGGGAGATATGCATATACTTACATAGATTATATGTATACATTTTACCCAACTAAAAATATCCTTTCTCTTTAGTAAAAAGAATTTTTACTTCATTTGCTTCCAAGTTTCCAAAAAGCTATCAAAGGAAAAACAAAAGAGGGAAATAGAGAGAGAGATTAGTGGGCCTTGAAGGAAAAAAAGAGGGGAGGGCAGCCATTAAAGGACAACAAGAAGAGGAGATAAAGAAGAAAAAAAGAAAGAAAAGAAAACAAAAGGTATAAAATCCTAAGCTTTGTTTACTTTCTTTTGATTTCTTTTAAATCATGAGTTTATGTTTCTAAATCTTAAAACACTAGATCTATATGATATAAGGTGTTTTATGTTTAGATCATCCATTTTTGGGTGTTGCAAAGTTTAAAAAATAAAAATAATAATAATAATAATAATAATAATAATAATAATAATAATAATAATAAAAGGGGTGAAAGATGGTTTTGAGTTTTAGAAAACCCTAACCCTTAAACTATGTTTAATCTCATTTTTATGAGAGTTTAATGAAATAGATCATAGATCATATTAAATCCTTGAGTTTAAGGAGGTTTAGGATGTATTATGATGGTTTACTTTGGCTAATATTTAATTAATCAAGAGATCTTGGAAGATTTCTTCGAAACATAACAGAAAAGAAAACTAGTGCACTGCTGCCCCTAAAATAAACTTTTGGGGTTAGCTAGATTATTCAAAAAAATTTGGGTTTTTGGGGTATTATAGTACACTGAATAAGCTTTTCACAGACTCCGGAACAGACTAATTCCGACTTCGGAGCAAAGAGTTATGACCATTCAAAGTAGTCAAGTTAAAACTGTCCAACGAATTCGGAGCAATCCCCCTTGCACGAAATTTCTGGACTTATGTGTTCGGAATTTGGAAAAATGCCAGTAGGTAAAAGTTGTATTCCCGGAAGTTAACTTCGCGTGGGATCAAGAATCGCTCGAAAATATTTTGAAACGAAAAAGTTATGACAGTTTTAGCGAGAGAGGGTAAAGATGGAAAGAAAAATAAAAAGTTTGAAAAGTTTGAAAACTAGTTTATGAAATAGTTATATACATGTATGGTTTATATTGTGTATTGTTTGTTGTGGACTGAGTTCCTACATAATGAATCATATTTTGATCATTAGGTATGCATCATGGCATGTTACATATTACATAATCAAAGAATGAAGATATTGAAATAGTTAGTAAGCTAACTATTTACATAATCCATGTATATTAATGTAACGATGATTGGAATAATAGAATTAGAACCTTAACGTATAGTTGTTGTTGTGAGGAGTTATAAGGAAGGAAATTACGGATTATCCGATATTAAATCGCTAAGAAATCGAACGAAAACGAAATCGCATTTGTTAAATGGCCATAAAGAACAAAATTGGATAAGATCATGGAATTTAATGAAGCCGATAATTTAGACGAGTATTATTATGTGAAATAAGACTCATTTGTAAAGCAAGTTGGGTTGGAACGCGTCGAGGCGAGTTTTGACCTCTAAACGCAAAAATTAAAAATTTGTGACCATAACAAGTAAAAATGATGAAAAACTTAGAATTTTATGAAGCCAAGACTTTAGACGCATCTCATTATGTTAAACAAGACTTAGTTGTGAAGCGAGATGAGTCGAAACGAACCACGACAAGTTTTGGCTTGTGAACACAAAGTCGAAAAATTAGCCTCTGCAGCCTTTTCGGCACACCGTTTGGTCAGTTTAGAAAACTTAAATTGCTGAGGTTATATTTTTTTAAAATACTTTGGTATGCCACGTATAACATATCCAAAAATTAGATCACTCCGATAAATGAGCAAGGCGTGAGAAAATCGCAAAGCGGCTGATTAGTTATGCGAGGTAGCAGAGTGGCAAGGTTGCAGCAAGCGGGCCTGCGCGCGCCAGGGCGCAGCTGCGCTGTGCTGGGCAGTTTGCTCGATGTCCATTTCAAGCGTTGTTTTGATAGGTTTTCGTGATCAGTTTTCGCGGTGTGAAATTTTTCTAAAATACTACGCCATGAGGTCTATAACATGCCAAAAATTTCACTATTATTGGACTTATGGTTTGAAAATTTAAAAATGAGCGAAGGAGCATGTCAGAACTTAAAATTTAGTGACCCCTAGCGTCGGCACGCCGAACAATTTTGACCTTTGACGTTCCAAAGCGCGTTCGGACGAAAGATTAAGTCATAATAAATCTAATGAAGTCCTACGGGGCAAGTTTTGACTGTAAGAAATATTTTATGCCGAGAAACTTCTTTTCGGGCATAAATAGAACAATAAAAATATGTAATAAATATAAATTACATATTTGGGCGAAATAAAAACTATAGTTGCCTATAAAATTATTTTGTGGTGCAACGAAAGACGAGAAACCTTTAAAATTTTGTATTAATCATAAAAATGATATTTTGAGATTTTCGGGGTTAAAAATGAGGTTTTTAAGCTGAGAGTTATGTAACGGAGTATATATATTTACTATATATATAAAGCGAAAATGTGAATATTCGTAAAATGAATAATAAAGCGAATGTGCTAGCAGGATAAAATATGTATTTATGAGACAACGGTCCGTGTTGACTCACGAACAGACAAAAAGATATAAAATATATTTAAATTAAAGAAATAATATAGTAAATTGAGTTTTATTATAAAAGCTATGTATTAGCTGTTTAATTCCTGAATTTGCGAGTAAAGTTAAAAGATATTTCTGAAATGGAATATAAATGGTTTAAGCTTCAAGATGTATAATATTTACATCTTAAAATGTGTGAGACCCTTATTATTTATATTAAGGATTAAAATGAATAAAGTTTCTAAAGGAACCAAGATTGGTTTAGAATGAAGTATAAATAATATTAGTTTTTATAAACTAATATTTATTGATAATGAATATACATGCATGTTTTGCAACATATTTAATTAGCTAATATGTATGTGCATGTAAATACAATTGTGTAGGATTTGTGGAGAGAAGTTAAGTTAAATTATAGTAGTAATCTCCAATCAAGGCAAGTTCCCTAACCTTACTCAAATTGATATTAAGTAAGTTTCTAATCTTAAACTTCTTACATTATTGTAAGTTTCCTAACTCAAACTTGAGTTAATATTTTCAAGTATGCTAGTGGTTTAACTATTGTTAATTATTCCACATCAATGAAATTTATAGTTAATCGCACTTAGTGCAAGTTGCATATGTTCACCTGGTATGAAAAACTGATCACCTTGATTATCAAATTTGTTCATGGCCATTGTTGGCCACTCAGTGTTATTGATTCAATTATTCATTTATTGAAATTGATTCTCATTCTTTCGCAATGGTTATATATTGTTGAACGTTGAGAAAGTTATATTCTTTTCTTCAATCATGATATATTTTTATTATATTTAAACTTGCTGAGCAAAGTAGTTGCTCACTCTTGCTATATCATGATAACATTACAGTTAAGCCCGAGTGCTTCAGGAGAATCAAAGACAAGAGAAAACGTTCAAGAGTAACTTAATATTACATTTATCTTATGTAAAATGATTATGTAAACCTTTTTAATTATTAAGGTATGTATTCAGTTAAGGTTGGTAGACCTTGGGAATGATGAAGAACTTATGTAATAAACAATTTATGTTTATATATTCCGCATTAGATATAGAATGTGTAAGAAGATAATGTACCGTGACGCACCAGGTTCGAGGTTCAAGGGACCCGAATTTGGGGGCGCTACATTATTCAATTCTATGAAGATTATTTCTTAAACTCTAAAGTTGGTAATCATATATTTGGATAATTCATGTACTCGTTGTGAACTCTGAAATATTGAATAGAACATCTATGCCACTTGAATCGGCTAGACTAATGGAGTTGAAAACAGTCCAAACCTTTTAGCTGGTGCGGACTTCCTTTATAATCTGCTGAGATGAACAACCTTCATAGTGAAAGTAGTATGCACACAAGCCAATCATATTTGATATGATGTAGCATATACTTTGTAATCTTATTCGTTTATTAAAGGCATTTTACTTTATCTACATGGTGCTGTTATATTAAATGTGATAAACTCATAGTTTTGAGCAATGCTTTTAAAATCATAATGATGATCATGCTAATGAGATCTAAATTCTAGATAGCTCAAAAACTAAAATCGTTCCTAATTGTTGGATTACTAAAAAGGGATTAGTGAATCCGGATAGATTAGTACATACTTTGCTTGCTCTTAAGAAGAGGATGATTGATCTCATAATTATTTGTGTGGAGACACTAAAGTAAGTTTGTAGGTGCTTATTGGAGCATAAGTCCACTGAACGTGGCTCGCTAAAGGAATACCTAATGGAGTTTTACTTGTCTGTCAATAGTAATTCCTTAAGTGATAGTAGTACAAGTGATCCTTAGACTTGAGATCATGACAGTATCTTGTGTATGATGAGTTATATTTTGACATATCTCTTAAAACCCTTAGGGTATATCAAAGGGTATGATTGGGTATAATAAGTTGTACATGGAGATAGGTGAATGGTCGACAAATAATCTACCACTTCTAGTAAAATAAGAGAATGTCCTATGTGATTCGATAAATGACAACTCAGAAGTCTTTGGCCAAAGCAGAATGAAATTAGAAAGGTGTTTCTAATTTGCATTAATCAGAGTTATGCATTTAAGAATCGAAATGCATATAATTAAATAAAATAAGACTTGACAGTAATTCCATGTCTTATATTTAATTGGGACATTGTATGGTAGAATGATTGAATTGTATGGTAACTATTCACTAAAAGGTTCTTTTGTGATTAATGTTGAAATCTATATTATCTGGAAAGTCGTTGATCGCTAAAGGGGTTTACCCTTATTGTAAAATAAATAATATTTATTTAAATAAACTAAATAGTTTAATTTATTTATTTAAATAAGATTAGAATTGTTCTAATTGATTTATTCACAACCGGTTTAATATGGACAACCTAAATGGTCACACCGCAAAAGGAAAATATTTATTTAAAAAGTAAATGACATAATCGTAACAATAAGTTAAATGTATTTAATTTAATCTATGGAGATAGAATAAATTAAATAGCTTAATATTTATTATTTAATATTTTAGAAATATTAAATATAAATTAATAAGAGGAGTCTTATTATTATTATTACTATTATTTAATTTCTAAAAAGGTTTAAAAATTAATTAATAAAAGTACTCTCATAAATTCCTAATTTGATTAGGAGTTTAATTAAAATAAATCCCTAATCCTAAATAGTTTAGGAGGGTTCCATATATCTATAAATAAGAGGAGTCTTATCATGATTTAGGGTTACACACTCTTCCATAAGAATTAGAGAGAGCGTACTTATAATTTCTATAGAGATAGAAACTAGGATTTTGCCAACACCCATCTTCTTGAATACGTATTATTACTTGGTGGATCACCTCTAGAGGCCAAACACTTAGGTGGCTAACGTTGATCAAATGAAGGAATTTAATCGGTGGAATTCAAGGAGAACGCGAAGGAATTTTAGTTGAACTTGTACCTAAGGAAGCTAGAATTCTACAACGGTATAATTCTTATTCTCTATCTCTTTCATTTAATTAATAATTGTGCATAAAGAAAGATCATGGTGATGGTTTGTATAAAATTTTAAAATCTGATTTTATCGCGTTTTCGCAATATTTATGTAATTTGATTGCATGTTCACGCTATATACAAACCTAACAGTGGTATCAAGAGCCAAACTTTATGTGAATTATTAATTGTTTTGATTCCATATATGTATGGATATGTGTTTAGAACAATTTATTGGGCATTATTGTTAGTCTAGAATCATGTTTTTGGGAGAAAACTCAAAAATCGCGATATGAAAAAACCAAAAATGGAACGGACAGAAGCTATGGGCCGCAAAGCTCTTTATGTGAGCCGCGACGCAGATCAAGGGCCGCGACGCTTAACTTCTAGAGTCGCGGTGCTTGGCGTATTTCTTGAGAGGCATGACACGCGTTTTGTGAGCCGCGACACGGAGCCATGAGTCGCGACGCTCGTTTCGTAAGGCGCGGCGCATGAAGTTTTGTTGGTTCGTTTTGTACAGTTTTTTGATAAATTCTAAATTAAAATAAAGGAGTTTATTTTTGATTTGGAATTGGACTAAAATAAAGATGTTTATTTTATTTGGAATTGGATTCCATGTTAAGTTAAAATAAAAGAGTTTATTTTGATTCAAAATTGGATTTCATGATAACCAATTAGAGTTAGAATTAGATTTCACTAAACAAATTGGAGTTGAAATTGGATTTCATGCAAACTAATTTGATTTGGTATTGGATTTCATACTAACTAATATTGCCCATTAAATGATATCAATGCATATATGGAATGGTTTTATTATTCATGTGATGAATATTATTTATTGATGCATATGGTGATATGTATGATAATAAATGGGATTGATTATGGACTATTAACCAATGGATGATTGAATTTTATTTTATGAGGATGCTTGAATGAATGGGTTTTATAAATGGGGTCTGCGTACCTCATCTTCTCTAATTTTTCTTAATGTAAATTCTATCTCCCTCCTCTGTACTTCCCCTTGACTACTGATCAAGGTTTCTATTTATTGTAAATAGTAAATGTAATAGTTTTAGTTAGAATTACTTGAAGAATTGGAGACAAAGGAGCAAGGAGCGCTTGAAGACCCGTTTGTAATAGAGCCCGGGATTTAAATATAATAGTTATATTTAAATTCAGTTCTTGTACCCTAGGTTTGACCTTTTGGTTCACTTGATGACTCTAGTGAACCAAACTAGAATAAAAGTCCATAATCAATCTGGGTAGAATATAGTATTCTATATGTACATGTTTACTATATATATATATATATATATATATATATATATATACTACATATTATACAACATGTTTCGCATGTTAAATAATATGATGCGTATTTTATATATATATATATATATATATATATTTGTGTGTGTGTGTGTGTGTGTGTGTGTGTGTGTGCATGCGCGCTAAACAAGATGAGACAAATAATAACAAACCCCTCAAAGAAATAATATTAAGTTGAAACACTTAAAGATATTTGGAATATCGAACGTCGCCTTCTAGCATGGTAAAGCGATAGAGTATTAAATATTTAATATGAGTTTGTTGTGTCACCATAAGGCAAGTATTAAATATTTAAGATGTTGTCTTATTACATTTGATGCTTATTAAGGAATTGAACATTACTATTTTGTTGTGTCACCACAAGGACGATATTTTTCTCTTCACATATATGGAAGTGCTAGGTTAGACTTAACTTGGATAATTTTGATTTGGATGTGTCACCACTTGATCAAAATAATCTAAGAGACAAAATACAAAGAGTTACATAGTGATGTAATTGACAATAGTTGTCTACCTATTTATTTATATATTGTTTATTGTGTCACCACAAGGCTATATACATTTGAAATGGGATCCTTATTCTCACTAGAAAATCTTTAATTAGATTTGCCGAACTATATAGGGAGAGTAATATAGTTTGATGAAAAATAGTGGGAGATACTAATTTAAATAAAGACCTAATTTATTTTGGTAATTAATAAAATGAATGTATGCTAAAATGTTGTTAAATTACAAATTCATTTACAGAATTTTACAATGTCTAATTCACTATCACTGTGTAGCATATTAGATGCTAATAAACCAGACCGAACTACACGGACTGGTTAAGGATTCTGAGAATAGTTCTCAAGGCTAAAAAACTATCTTATGTCCTTAATATGTCTATCCTTGCAATGGTTGCAGACAATGCCTTTGAGGAAGAGATTGCTATTTTTAGAAAGTGGCAAGATGATGCACAGTTGGCTCAATGCATCATGCTCGCATCCATGAGTAACAAGCTTCAGCATCAGCATGTAACTATGGATGCTCGTACTATACTCCTCCACCTCAAGGAGTTGAATGGTGAGAAAAGTAGGACTGTTAGATATCAGATATCTAAGGAGCTCTTCCGATCTTGAATGACCAATGGCACTACAGTATAGACAAATGTCCTCAAAATGATCAATTTAATTGAATAATTGGGATAACTGGGTTTTGTAATGGATGGAGAGTTGATTCAAGATCTGATCTTGTAATTACTTTCGGACTCTTTCTCACAATTTGTTGTGAATTTTCACATGAACAAGCTATATGTTAGTCTGCCTGAGTTGCTTAAACATGTTGAAAACTGTAAAGAGTCATTTTCCAACCAAGAAAGACCAAGTCTTACTGGTAGATGATTCTTCCAAGAAAAGGAAGAGGGCCAAAGGATATCTTAAAAGAAAAATAATTCAAAGAAAATATAAGGTGTGACACCCCCAAATCCGGGTACTTCATTTCCTCAGGATTTGGTGTTCACAATCCAAAAACATCACATCACATCTAACTACCCATTCAAATATAAATGAAAATACTTGAATAGAAATAGAAATCTCCCATTAGAGGGTTACAACATCATTCATAAACAAATTCCAGGTCATCTAACCTTAAATAAACATCAGTGCGGAAAACATAAATCAAGTCTATTACATAAACAACAATAAAGCAAATACAAGAAGTCTTCATCACTTGTTTGCTTTTCCTTTGCCCTTACTAGTGGATGGCTCATCAGTTCTTTCAACTTTAGCTGCAATGTTATTATGCAAGAGTGAGCAATGATTGCCTAGCAAGTATAACAACCACGACAATAATAACATGCGAAATAATCAACGGATATCGAATAATTGAAGATTTAGCTTTTGAGTCAAGAATGTAACACAAGATTCAAAAGAACGTCTGAGGGTCTTAAGACCACGAACTATGTCCCAGGTTGTCAAGTATTCCTACTTTAAACCTTTAACAGTCGTAAGACTATATGGACCTTGCTTCTCGTACTCAGGGGGATCAGCCCTTTGTACCATATATGTGCACAACATCTTAACGCTAACGCGTAAATAAAATCCCCTATATAAGGATTGTTCATCTTAGTTTGACATCGGAGTCCGCACCAAAGGAAGTTTGGTTTGGATTTACTTCAATAACATTTCTAGAATTTAGAACGCTCATCAACTATGGACTAGTCGAATCAATAAGGGTTCGCTAGTCAATCAAGGTTCAAAAGGTATAATTCGAGAATCAAAACTAAATCTCACAAAAGGTACGATTGAATACGTTCTATATAACTGAAGCATTACAAAGAGGAAATTAAAAACGTCTCATTGAATCCATGAAATTGAATGGAATAGAAACAATAACTTGCTCAAGAAGTAATAGCATTATGAAGCTTGTATTCTATGATAATGAAATTTAGAAACTTGCGTAAACGTAAAAGTAAGGATAAGATACTTGCCTCGTGCGTAGACTATAAATTTAAGACTCACGTTTCTCTAATCAACCTATACATTCCGTTTATAAAACAGTAACAATAATTAGTTACAGTATTATAAACACGTCAAAACTCATTCTCATCAAATCTCATTTTAATAGCTCAGTTGACCCGAACAATCAATGGGCTTATGCTACCACCTTTCACAATAATTTAACATTCATTTTATACGTTAGCCTAAGCTTTAGGTATAACCACGATTTCATACCATGATCACAAAGAAAGAATAAAATTTTTACTCTCGTCTTTTTACTCTTTTTTTTTTTAATTCTAGCCGGGGCGGGAAAACTCTTCACAAAAATCTCGCCGGGGCGAGGAATTGCTTCACAAAATTCTCGCCGGGGGGCGAGCTCCCCGCCGGGGCGAGAAATTGCTTCACAAAATTCTCGCCGGGGCGAGCTCCCCGCCGGTGCGAGAGATCCCTTCACAAAATTCTCGCCGAGGCGAGAATTACGAAATCCAGTTTCTGCAGTTCGCGAAAACGCAAAAACAGGCCAAAAATTTCCCATTTTGTTATTCGTACATCAAATTAAACATGCCCAATTATCATATATGGTATGAAATCAAAACCCATTCCATAAACAATGATTTTAGCATCACAAATAATCTATACAACCCAATTAAAGACCAAAAATCTAACTGTTCATACTTATTATGAAGTTTTCATACAGTTAACAAAATTAATCGCAGTAAATTCATTTCTTAACCAAATCAATCCGTTTAAGTTTCATTCTTTCCGTTTTTACATGCATAGACATATTCAGTAATCAATTTAACCAATTAATATGTAAATCAAGTACCAATTTCGTACATTTAAACCATGTTCATAAGTAACTACTCTGTAATTTCAGAACTTGTAATTAAAGCATGATTTCATGGATTTAACTACTCTAAATCATATAATAACCATACAAAACACATCAAAGCATACTTACAATCATCTAATATCAATTTATTAAACGTTTGGCCATAGAATTTACTATACAGAGAACTCAGAAGCATACATTCATGGAATAAAATTTGGAAGAACATAAATCAAAGTTGAATTTAAGGAATTTACCTTGATTGGTGGTTTAGATTGCTAGAAATCCTTCTTTAATTCTCCAAACTACTTTCTAGATCACAATTTTTCTCAAGTTTTTCTCTTTGTGTTTGCTAAGTTGGCTTAGAAAATAATACCTTAATAAGAATACGTGAGATTTAAATCTGACTAGTGGTGTCAGTTAATCCCATAATGGGTTAACTGACATCAACCCCCATTAGGGCATCGTTTGTCTAGCTCTTTATTCTTCCTTCTAGTTTATTTTAATAACTAGCTTATTACATAATTTCATGTCACACTTTAATCAACTAAATAATCTTAATAAAATCAAATATATAAAACAGAATAATTCTATATTAAATCACATAGTCATATAAATAAAATTCTCATTTATTAATAATGACAATTTACTAATTCTCTAATTAATAATTAAATTAATTAGGAATAACATTATACTCATTTAAATAATGTATTTAATCAAATAAATTCAATTAAACACATATTTTAAATATAAAAATTCTCTACATTAATATAATTAATGTAACACATATAATTAAATTAATCTACCACAAATTCATCGATTAATCAATTAACTCAAGAATTAAATCATCGAAAAATATTTATTTAATTCAATAAATATTTAAAATAAGTTACAAAAATTCTCGTTCGTCACATCTTTCCCCCCCTTAAAAGGATTCTGTCCCCAGAATCACGACTCAATTAACTCATCCCGTTACATTCTCTCCCCCTTATAAAGATTCTGTCCCCAGAATCGCTACACATAGATTAAACAAATAACTGGAGATAATTTCTCATCATTTGATCTTCGAGTTCCCACGTAGCCTCTTCAGTGTTGTGGTTCCTCCAGATCACCTTAACAGAAGGTATAGTTTTATTTCTTAACACTTGCTCTATCTTGTCAACTATCTGAACAGGCTCTTCTTCGTAAGACAAATCTTTCTTAACTTGTAGGGGTTCATACTCTATGACATGCTTGTAGTCGGGCTTGTATGGTCGTAACACCGAGACATGAAAGACATTGTGGATGTGTTCCAGCGCTGGAGGTAAAGCTACCTCATATGTGACCTCACCAACTCTTCTTAATACTTCAAAGGGTCCAATGAACCTCGGGCTCAGTTTTCCCTTTTTACCAAAACGAATCTTCCCTTTCCAAGGAGATACTTTCAAGAAAACATAGCTACCAGAGTCAAACTCTCAATTCTTACGATGTTGATCGCCGTACTTCTTCTGTCTATCCTGAGCTGCTATTAATCTTGCCCTGATCACTTTAACAATTTTTGCGGTCTGTTGTACCAGTTCTGGTCCGAGCAATTGACGTTCGCCAACTTCATCCCAGCATAATGGAGTTCTGCACTTTCTGCCGTACAACGCTTCGTAAGGCGGCATGCCAATACTTGCGTGGTAACTGTTGTTATAAGCAAATTCCACCAACGGTAGATGGTCGTCCCAATTTCCTTTGAAGTCCATAATGCAAGCTCGTAACATATCCTCCAATGTTTGAATCGTTCTTTCGCTCTGTCCGTCGGTCTGTGGATGATATGCCGTACTCATACGTAACTGTGTCCCCATGCATTCTTGTAGTCATTTCCAGAAGTTCGATGTGAAGCGCGGATCCCTATCTGAGACAATAGATATTGGAACACCGTGCCTCGATATAATCTCTTTGACATACAACTTCGCCAACTGATCTAGGTTGAATCTGATCTTGATCGGTAGAAAATGTGCTGATTTCGTCAGTCGATCTACGATAACCCATACTGCGTCAAAACCTTTCTGAGTCGTCGGGAGACCTACTACGAAATCCATGGTGATGTGCTCCCATTTCCATTCTGGGATTTCTAACGGTTGTAATAGCCCAGTTGGCCTCTGATGTTCTGCTTTAACTTTTTGACATGTCAAACACTTGGCTACACAATCGGCAACGTCTCTCTTCATATTCGGCCACCAAAAATGCTGTCGGAGATCTTGGTACATCTTCGTACTACCCGGATGAATCGAATATCTCGAATTATGAGCCTCGCTCAAAATTTCCTCCTTAACCTCTTGTACTGGCGGAACACAAATTCTTCCTTCGAATCTTAATACTCCCTCGTTATCCACTTTGAATTTCATTTCATCACCTTCAGACATCTTTTTCCTGATTTTATCACATTCTCTGTCCTGAATTTGTACTTCCTTAACCTTATCTACCAAGGTTGAACCGATTCTCAGCTGAAATAATTTTTCGTCACACTCTTTCGAAAATTTCACCTCCAACTCTAGTTTCGCCATTGCTGTAATTAGCTCCTCTTGAGCGGTAATCATAGACAATTTCTCCCATCCCTTTCTGCTTAAGGCGTCAGCCACCACATTTGCTTTACCCGGATGGTATAAAATCTCGCAGTCGTAATCCTTTATTAATTCCAACCATCTCCTCTGTCGCATGTTCAGATCCTTCTGTGTAAAAATTTATTTCAGACTTTTGTGGTCTGTATATATTTCACACTTCTCCCCGTAAAGATAGTGCCTCCATATCTTCAAAGCAAACACCACCGCGGCCAACTCCAAATCATGGGTAGGATACCCTTTATCATAGTCCTTTAATTGTCGTGACGCATACACAATGACCTTACCGTTCTGCATAAGCACACAACCTAGTCCTTTATGCGACGGATCACTGTACACCACAAAATTTCCTGTGCTATCCGGTAGAGATAACACATGAGCCGTACTCAACCTCTTCTTCAATTCTTGAAAACTTTCCTCACACTTCTCTGTCCTAACGAACTTCACCGTCTTTCTAGTCAAATTCGTTAACGGAGTCGCGATTTTGGAAAAATCCTGAATGAATCTCCTGTAGTAACCCGCCAATCCAAGGAAACTCCTTACTTCTGATGGCGTTTTCGGCTAATCCCAGTTAAGCACTGCTTCAACCTTTGACGGATCCACCGAAATCCCATCCTTGTCAATCACATGTCCAAGAAATTGCACTCGCTCTATCCAGAATTCACACTTTGAAAATTTAGCATACAACTTCTCTCTTCTTAACGTTTCCAATGTCAACTTCAAATGTTCTGCATGCTCTTCCTTGGTTTTGGAGTAAATTAGAATATCGTCAATGAATACTACTACAAACTTGTCCAAAAATGGCTTAAACACTCTGTTCATTAGGTCCATGAATACTGCAGGAGCATTCGTTAGACCAAATGACATCACCAGAAACTCGTAGTGACCGTAATGAGTCCTGAACGCTGTCTTCGGTACATCTTCCTTCCTCACCTTCAACTGATGATAACCACTCCTCAAATCTACCTTTGAGAAATACCTAGCTCATTTCAATTGATCAAACAAGTCGTCGATTCTTGGCAACGGGTATTTATTCTTAATCGTGACCTTGTTCAACTCTTTGTAATCAATGCAAAGTCACATCGATCTGTCCTTCTTTTTAATAAACAACACCGACGCTCCCCACAACGGTACGCTCGGCTGAATATACTTCTTATCCAAAAGTTCTTGCAGTTGCACCATCAATTCTTTCATCTCTACTGGGGCTATACGGTACGGAGCTATCGATATCGGGGTAGTTCCTGGCGCTAAATCGATTACAAACTCAACTTCCCTATCTGGCGGAAGTCCTGGCAAATCGTCTGGAAAGACGTCTACAAAGTCCCTTACGACAGGTATTTCTTCTAATTTCGGACTCTCCTTTCGAGTATCAACTATGTAGGCTAAGTATCCCACGCAGCCTTGTCTTAACAACTTCCTGGCCTGCATCATCGTCAGACAATTCGCTTGTCTAGGCGATTTGCTGCCATAAAATACTACCTTTGACGGAGTCATAAGGTTAATACGTTTCTTCTGGCAATCAATTATCGCTCCATAATTGAATAGTCAGTCCATACCCAAAATAACGTCAAATTCCCCAAGTTTGATTGGGATCAGATCTACTGTCATCACGTTTCCCTTAATATTTACTCTACAGTTCTTGTGTACGTACCTAACAAGAATTACCTCCCTATTCGCAATTTCTATGTTCAAAGGGTAGTCTAATTCCTCCTTAGGCAAATCTAAGTTCTTAGCAAAGTCATCGGATATAAATGAACAAGTAGCACCCGAATCAAACAATACATAAGCATCTATATTATTGATCGGAATGATACCTGACACCACATCGCGAGACTGGACGACATCTTGCACGGTCATGTTGAAATTCCTTGCAGTAGATCGGTTTGTTGGTGCTGATCGGGTTATAGCCAACATACTACCACCACTATTTCCCTTATTTCCTCCCGATCCTGTTCCTGCTGCTGCTTTCCTGGGGCAATCCCTAGCCAAATGATCCTTCGATCCACATGTGAAACAAACGTCCTTCTTCGGATTCGGACAATTCGGAGCTATGTGGCCCTCCTGGTTGCAATTGTAGCACACCTTCTTCCCCTTCAGGCAAATACCTATGTGATTCTTCCCACATGTAACACACGATTCTATCTTCTTCTTCTGACCTCCCTGTTGACTTCCAGCAGATCCGTTATCATTCCACTTCCTCTTGTTGTTGTGACCACCACTGTTACTACCACTTGACTTATTACTCTCATTTTCACCCTTCTTCTTCTTCTGTTCTTGGTTATACTTGGTTAGGGCATCACTCCCACCTTCTGCGATGATCGCCTTTTCCAATACTCCAGCAAAAGTGTTCAATTGGAACATTGACACCTTGCTATACAACCACGGCTTCAACCCTTGTTTAAACCTCCTTGCTTTCCTCTCATCCGTATTTACTTGATAAGTTGCAACCTAGCCAACTCATTGAACTTTTCCGCGTACTCCGGTACAGTCATGGTACCCTGTTTTAGCTCTAGAAATTGAATCTCTATTTGGTTACGCGAACTCGTCGGAAAGTACATCTCAAAGAACATCTCCTTAAATCTCTCCCATGCGATTACACCCTGACCTCCTCGAACCTTATTCGCTTGCCACCAATAACTAGCTTCTGACTTAAGCATAAACGTTGCGAAGGCAGTCTTTTGGTCTTCACTAACCCTAGCAACGTCAAATACTTTCTCCATTTTCATTACCCAAGTTTGAGCTTCGATCGGGTTCAGGGAACCCTTAAACTCAGGGGGACCAATGGCCTTAAAGTCCTTAAAGGTCGTAGCGTGAGCTTGTGGTTGATTGGCAAAAACTCCAGTCAAAAGGTTCACTAGTTGCTGAACCGGGTTAGCATCGGGTGGATTATTGTTATCGTTGTTAGTAGACCCCTCAGGGGGTGGTTGTTGACGGGGTCGTCTAGCTCTTCTTGGCGGCATAATTCTATTCAAGAATATGCGCTTATTAGATTAACACTCAATTTTCTCAAGTGTTCAACATTTAACTCAAACAATTCATGTTAAACATTTAACACATAACTTCTTCAAATAAAACTGATATGTCATTCATCCAAAAGTCTTAAACATAGAAAGGTAGCATTACTGTTATTTACATCAACTATCCCAAGATCAAACAATCTTTAGGATTAAATAGTCATACTCCATTGTGTATAATTAATCACGCTGGAATTTACATCATTAACTACCATAAATATTTACACATAATTCAAAAACTTCTCCTATCATGGCCTACTAAGGCGTCGAACTGCGTGTCTACGTTCTTCCTCCATGATACGGCACATCGTCCTGCGATCCAGCATGTACCATGGTAATTCCTCGAACTGAATCAGATAGTGGAAAACTCGATCCTGGGCTCTATCAATCGCTGTCTGAAATGTGTAGTCCGTCTCCTCAATCTTAGCCCGCTTTGCCCGTTCACCTTCTTCGAAAATCTTTGCACATCGAGCGTTACGCATCCAAGCATCCTCTGCTCTAGCACGTTCTGCAGATTCCTCACTCAAATCATCCTTTAACTTCTGAATCTCTATTTTCATCTTTTCATTCTCAGCTAGTAAGTCTTCTTTTTGACTCTCTGACTGAACTAACTTCCATTCTACATCTCCCAGACGTATATCCAGGTCCTCAATTTCCTCATCCTTCTGCTCTAGAACAGCCTGATGCTCAGCCACCTGTCCCTCTAACTCCTCCACTCGATCCTGCAACTCTATGTTACGATCATACACCTGCTCAAACATCTGAAAACCTAAGGAAGATAGTGGTATCTCCTCAGGGTCTTCTTCCTCCTCCTCAACCTCCTCAGGATCCTCCTCGGGATCTGACTCGGGCTCATGCTCCTGACCCTCAACCGTGATCAATGGAGATGGCTCTCTATGCACCAACTGCTCCCTGATAACATGAATATCGCGGGGCTCCTCCTCTCCAACCACTCGGGGCACAATCTCCCTAGGCTGACTGGATCCTCCAATATCCGACATCCTGACAACAAAATTTAAGTTTTAATTAATACTCGGTACTAGTCGCAGCACATAGGTTGTTAACGCATAAGCACATAGCACATAAGGTCTTTTATTATCTTTAATGAATTTCCTTAATTCATTCCCTAGAACTCGATGAGAGTTTATCACCACTATATTTTCTGACTCTTAAAAGGCTACTACCCAAAGGTTTCTGATGAGTGTGTTTTATACACACAATTTGGATACTTTTGACCTTGATAATTTGGAATTCTTTGGGTACTTTATGTGGTTTTATTGTGTTTTTATCTTATTTTTAGATATTGTGATTTTATATTGCTTTTATATGTTTTGTATTATTTTTATGTGTTTTTACTTGGTTTTGTAGGAAATGGAGCAAGTGCTAGTTGATCACCAAAGCTCGTGGATGCCTAGTTTGCCATTTTTGAGCCTAACATGGACATAGCAGCTGCTTGCGGCTCAATTTGACCCATGATCCAATCCGTATCTCTCAAAACTCAAAGAACCAAAGTTGTAGATATTAATCTCAGCTTTCGGGAGCATCCAGAATCATCCAATTTGAAATTCGTATGAGAGAGTTATGGCTGTTTTACCATCGGATTTGGCATGTATTTTACACAGCAGTTGCTTCGGGCTCAATTTGCGCTTTTCTCCGGACATTTTCTCGTCAAGCTCCAGTTATGAAAGTTGTAGAGCTATTTCTCAGCTTTCCATAGCCTATTTACACGCCTTAATCCGACTTTAGACGAAGAAGTTATGGCCATTTTACTAATAGAGGTCAAAGCTGAGTCGGGATACAGGCCACCTGGCGCGGGCGCGCGGAAATGGGTGCGGGCGCACGGCGCCTGGCACCAGGCAGCCAGCGCGCGCGCGCGCGCCATGGGCGTGCCATGGGTGTGCGGCATGTCCAGGGGGCGGCGTGCGGGCGCACCAGGCGGCGTGCGGGCGCATCTGGGCGTGCTGAGTGCGATCTTTTGAGCCCCTAGTGCGATTCCAGCTCACTTTTGACCCAAAATCTGATGTTTAGCTAGGGTTTTACATTGGGCACTATAAATATAACATGTAGCCTCCATTTTAAGGGATCTTAGACTTCTAAAATCAGCATTCTTGGAGGGTGGAAGCTAACCTAGAGCAAGAAAGAAAAAAGGTAGCTCAAGCTCCCCAATGGGGAAGCTTGAGCAACCAACAACAATGGAAGGCTTGCTCCACCAACAAGGGCTGCAATACAAGGAAAGGAGAAGATCAAAAGGGAGTTCATCTTTAATCTTTTCATCTAGCTTTGTACTCCAAGGATGTTAGTTAGGCTTATTGCTTTGTTTATTTATTTTGATTTCAGTTTTTGGTTTGAAATTGTAATTGAACCCATTGCTTATTTGAATTGATTTCTCTTCCTTTGATTATTATTACTCTTATGAATTGGTTATCATAACCTATGCTTATAGATTAATTGTTTGGCTTGTAATTACCATGGGAACCTATATGAACTTGACAAACGGATTATAGTGTTGAGACCTAGTT
Source organism: Aralia elata (assembly GCA_034770075.1). Classification (NCBI taxonomy): domain Eukaryota; kingdom Viridiplantae; phylum Streptophyta; class Magnoliopsida; order Apiales; family Araliaceae; genus Aralia; species Aralia elata. The sequence continues at coordinate 156,688 of JAVJAP010000249.1, read as the reverse complement.
ATGATATCATGTGAAAGTTAAAGATTATTGTGGGTGATTAATTGAGATTTAGTGACGTGTGTCTTGTTGATTATCCTCAATAATAGGTAACTTGATAGTATTTAGGATAGACATATACCTAGATACCATGTGCAACCAATTGAGAATCTAATCTTAATGACTTCCTTTGTGAAAGTTGGTAATTGAAAGGGTGGTTGATGAGATTTAGTGACATGTGTCTTGTTAGTTATTCTTAAAATTGGTCTCTTGATAGTGTGTAGGATAAACATATACTTACATGCCGCATTAGGAAGATTCGTAATTGACCATCGACAGAGGCTCTTACGTAATTGTGATTTCTCGGATGTCAATTCTATGTGGTTAATTGATCTTAAAGGAGAGTTAAGAAATTTGAACAAAGCATTGCACGCCAAGTGTTTGACAAAATGCTTGAATGGGGGATATTGTAATCTTAGACCTTTATCTATCTATTTATCTTATTTATATGTCATGCAATTTAGATGTAACCTTTATCTATCACTTGAATCAAAGAGTTTGATTTAGATCGAGTCGATATTGAGTTAGTACTTGGGGATACATTAGAGTTAATTCCTCGTGGGATCGACAACTCTCTTATCACTTTATTACTTGTTGACCGCGTATACTTGCGCGTATTTTTCGGTTGCTAAATCGACCAACAAGTTTTTGGCGCCGTTGCCGGGGAATTATTCTTCTAATGTTTTTCCAATATTAATTTCAATTGATTTTATCTTAATTTGAACTTGTATTTATGTTTTAAATAAAGTCGGGTCGAGGACTATAAACCAAACGCTTCTTGGGAGGCAACCCAAGTCTATTGTTTTGCTTTTGCTTGATTGCATTTTAATTTCTTTAGTCAATTGTTTTTAGGTGCCGATTATCGTGTAAAATAAAATACGCTCCCAACTTTGAGTACTTGAAAGATGATATCAATGACGCTTGACACGTTCTCAGGGAAGCTCTTTGTTTTACTTTTTCCTATCTTAGACATTGAGGACAATGTCAATTTTAAGTTTGGGGGTAGTACTTAGTGTTTATGTGTTTTTAATTTAGTATTTGTGTGTTTTAAGTGTGTTTTTGTTGAAAAAAAAAAGTAGAAATTTTTTTTTTATATTTTTAAGACGTATCCCTTGAGCATTGATTTAATTTGATTTATCCATGGTCAATGATAGCTACTTGTTTGAATTGATTCTAACTCATGAAAAATGGATAAATGTTGCTTAGTCTTTGTGCTTAATCGTTATTGTTGGTTATTGTTTTGCTTATGTATCCTTTCACTCTTTTGTACTTACCCATGAGTATTAAGCTAGTTGAATGCTTTGGATGGCTTTTATAACCGAATGCTTGTGGGAAATTTCTATAAACTCTAGAACTCGTTTAAACATCACTCGAAGCAAGGTGTCTAAATTTGTTATGCTTGAATTGATGGTCATGTGGTGAGTTGAGATGGAGCGTAAAACGCACTCACTCATGGACACATGCATATGAGAGATAGAGCGTAAAACACACTCTCTTATAATTGGGATTAAAGAAAGAAAAATTGTTTATTGCAAATTTTGCATGGGGTTGAGGTTGAGCGTAAAACGCACTCGCCCATATGAGCGTGCTGAAGGATTGAGATGGAGCATAAAATGCACTCACCTAGAGCCCTTGGTTCTCAAAATTTTTGGAATTGTGATTTGTACACCTTTGTATTGAGTGATGTGTTAAGCATGTTATTTTGGGGTTTATTTTGATTATTTCATAAGGTAATGTGGTTGCATAGTTTCATTCGAGCTTGATTGGTTTAGTGCTATTGGGTACTCACACACACACACGGAAGGGGCCTAAAGCAAGATATGACTAACTAATTGATATTTTAGACTTGCAACGTTTTGGCTATTTTCTTGAGTTCCATATGTTGATGCCTTTGAGACCATTGTCGGCTTATTAATTCATTGCTCAAGTTAGGTTGTATTAGAAGTGTGTCAATTGTGTAGTTTAGGTTTGTTTTGCTTGAGGACAAGCAAAGATTTAAGTTTGGGGGTATTTGATGAGTGTGTTTTATACACACAATTTGGGTACTTTTGACCTGGATAATTTGGAATTCTTTGGGTACTTTATGTGGTTTTATTGTGTTTTTATCTTATTTTTAGATATTGTGATTTTATATTGCTTTTATATGTTTTGTATTATTTTTATGTGTTTTTACTTGGTTTTGTAGGAAATGGAGCAAGTGCTAGTTGATCACCAATGCTCGTGGATGCCTAGTTTGCCATTTTGAGCCTAACATGGACATAGCAGCTGCTTGCGGCTCAATTTGACCCATGATCCAATTCGTATCTCTCAAAACTCAAAGAACCAAAGTTGTAGATATTAATCTCAGCTTTCGGGAGCATCCAGAATCATCCAATTTGAAGTTCGTATGAGAGAGGTATGGCTGTTTTACCATCGGATTTGGCATGTATTTTACACAGCAGTTGCTTCTGGCTCAATTTGCGCTTTTCTCCAGACCTTTTCTTCGTCAACCTCCAGTTATGAAAGTCGTAGAGCTATTTCTCAGCTTTCCATAGCCTATTTACACGCCTTAATCCGACTTTAGACGAAGAAGTTATGGCCATTTTACTAATAGAGGTCAAAGCTGAGTCGGGATACAGGCCACCTGGCGCGGGGAGGGCGGCGCGCGGAAATGGGTGCGGTTGGCGCACGGCGCCTGGCACCAGGCAGCCAGCGCGTGCGCGCGCGCCATGGGCGTGCGGCATGTCCAGGGGGCGGCGGCGTGCGGGCGCACCAGGCGGCGTGCGGGCGCATCTGGGCGTGCTGAGTGCGATCTTTTGAGCCCCTAGTGCGATTCCAGCTCACTTTTGACCCAAAATCTGATGTTTAGCTAGGGTTTTACATTGGGCACTATAAATATAACATGTAGCCTCCATTTTAAGGGATCCTAGACTTCTAAAATCAGCATTCTTGGAGGGTGGAAGCTAACCTAGAGCAAGAAAGAAAAAAGGTAGCTCAAGCTCCCCAATGGGGAAGCTTGAGCAACCAACAACAATGGAAGGCTTGCTCCACCAACAAGGGCTGCAATACAAGGAAAGGAGAAGATCAAAAGGGAGTTCATCTTTAATCTTTTCATCTAGCTTTGTACTCCAAGGATGTTAGTTAGGCTTATTGCTTTGTTTATTTATTTTGATTTCAGTTTTTGGTTTGAAATTGTAATTGAACCCATTGCTTATTTGAATTGATTTCTCTTCCTTTGATTATTATTACTCCTATGAATTGGTTATCATAACCTATGCTTATAGATTAATTGCTTGGCTTGTAATTACCATGGGAACCTATATGAACTTGACAAACGGATTATAGTGTTGAGACCTAGTTATGATATCATGTGAAAGTTAAAGATTATTGTGGGTGATTAATTGAGATTTAGTGACGTGTGTCTTGTTGATTATCCTCAATAATAGGTAACTTGATAGTATTTAGGATAGACATATACCTAGATACCATGTGCAACCAATTGAGAATCTAATCTTAATGACTTCCTTTGTGAAAGTTGGTAATTGAAAGGGTGGTTGATGAGATTTAGTGACATGTGTCTTGTTAGTTATTCTTAAAATTGGTCTCTTGATAGTGTGTAGGATAGACATATACTTACATGCCGCATTAGGAAGATTCGTAATTGACCATCGACAGAGGCTCTTACGTAATTGTGATTTCTCAGATGTCAATTCTATGTGGTTAATTGATCTTAAAGGAGAGTTAAGAAATTTGAACAAAGCATTGCACGCCAAATGTTTGACAAAATGCTTGAATGGGGGATATTGTAATCTTAGACCTTTATCTATCTATTTATCTTATTTATATGTCATGCAATTTAGATGTAACCTTTATCTATCACTTGAATCAAAGAGTTTGATTTAGATCGAGTCGATATTGAGTTAGTACTTGGGGATACATTAGAGTTAATTCCTCGTGGGATCGACAACTCTCTTATCACTTTATTACTTGTTGACCGCGTATACTTGCGCGTATTTTTCGGTTGCTAAATCGACCAACAGTTTCCCCACCTAAGGTTCATAACCTACAGCTCTGATACCAACCTGTGACACCCCCAAATCCGGGTACTTCATTTCCTTAGGATTTGGTGTTCACAATCCAAAAACATCACATCACATCTAACTACCCATTCAAATATAAATGAAAATACTTGAATAGAAATAGAAATCTCCCATTAGAGGGTTACAAAATCATTCATAAACAAATTCCAGGTCATCTAACCTTAAATAAACATCAGTGCGGAAAACATAAATCAAGTCTATTACATAAACAACAATAAAGCAAATACAACAAGTCTTCATCACTTGTTTGCTTTTCCTTTGCCCTTACTAGTGGATGGCTCATCAGTTCTTTTAACTTTAGCTGCAATGTTATTATGCAAGAGTGAGCAATGATTGCCCAGCAAGTATAACAACAACGACAATAATAACATGCGAAATAATCAACGGATATCGAATAATTGAAGATTTAGCTTTTGAGTCAAGAATGTAACACAAGATTCAAAAGAACGTCTGAGGGTCTTAAGACCACGAACTATGTCCCAGGTTGTCAAGTATTCCTACTTTAAACCTTTAACAGTCGTAAGACTATATGGACCTTACTTCTCGTACTCAGGGGGATCAACCCTTTGTACCATGTATGTGCACAACATCTTAACGCTAACGCGTAAATAAAATCCCCTATATAAGGGTTGTTCATCCCAGTTTGACATCGAAGTCCGCACCAAAGGAAGTTTGGTTTGGATTTACTTCAATAACATGTCTAGAATTTAGAACGCTCATCAACTATGGACTAGTCGAATCAATAAGGGTTCGCTAGTCAATCAAGGTTCAAAAGGTATAATTCGAGAATCAAAACTAAATCTCACAAAAGGTACGATTGAATACGTTCTATATAACTGAAGCATTACAAAGAGGAAATTAAAAACGTCTCACTGAATCCATGAAATTGAATGGAATAGAAACAATAACTTGCTCAAGAAGTAATAGCATTATGAAGCTTGTATTCTATAATAATGAAATTTAGAAACTTGCGTAAACGTAAAAGTAAGGATAAGATACTTGCCTCGTGCGTAGACTATAAATTTAAGACTCACGTTTCTCTAATCAACCTATACATTCCGTTTATAAAACAGTAACAATAATTAGTTACAGTATTATAAACACGTCAAAACTCATTCACATCAAATCTCATTTTAATAGCTCAGTTGACCCGAACAATCAATGGGCTTATGCTACCACCTTTCACAGTAATTTAACATTCATTTTATACGTTAGCCTAAGCTTTAGGTATAACCACGATTTCATACCATGATCACAAAGAAAGAATAAAATTTTTACTCTCGTCTTTTTACTCTTCTTTTTTTTTAATTCTCGTCGGGGCGGGAAAACTCTCCACAAAAATCTCGCCGGGGCGAGGAATTGCTTCACAAAATTCTCGTCGGGGCGAGAAATTGCTTCACAAAATTCTCGCCGGGGCGAGCTCCCCGTCGGGGCGAGAGATCCCTTCATAAAATTCTCGTCGGGGCAAGAATTACGAAATCCAGTTTCTGCAGTTCGCGAAGAACGCAGAAACAGGCCAAAAATTTCCCATTTTGTTATTCGTACATCAAATTAAACGTGCCCAATTATCATATATGGTATGAAATCAAAACCCATTCCATAAACAATGATTTTAGCATCACAAATAATCTATACAACCCAATTAAAGACCAAAAATCTAACTGTTCATACTTATTATGAAGTTTTCATACAGTTAACAAAATTAATCGCAGTAAATTCATTTCTTAACCAAATCAATCCGTTTAAGTTTCATTCTTTTCGTTTTTACATGCATAGACATATTCAGTAATCAATTTAACCAATTAACATGTAAATCAAGTACCAATTTCGTACATTTAAACCATGTTCATAAGTAACTACTCTGTAATTTCAGAACTTGTAATTAAAGCATGATTTTATGGATTTAACTACTCTAAATCATATAATAACCATACAAAACACATCAAAGCATACTTACAATCATCTAATATCAATTTATTAAAAGTTTGGCCATAGAATTTACTGTACAGAGAACTCAGAAGCATACATTCATGGAATAAAATTTGGAAGAACATAAATCAAAGTTGAATTTAAGGAATTTACCTTGATTGGTGGTTTAGCTTGCTAGAAATCCTTCTTTAATTCTCCAAACTACTTTCTAGATCACAATTTTTCTCAAGTTTTTCTCTCTGTGTTTGCTAAGTTGGCTTAGAAAATAATACCTTAATAAGAATACGTGAGATTTAAATCTGACTAGTGGTGTCAGTTAATCCCATAATGGGTTAACTGACATCAACCCCGATTAGGGCCTCGTTTGGCTAGCTCTTTATTATTCCTTCTAGTTTATTTTAATAACTAGCTTATTACATAATTTCATGTCACACTTTAATCAACTAAATAATCTTAATAAAATCAAATATATAAAACAGAATAATTCTACATTAAATCACAAAGTCATATAAATAAAATTCTCATTTATTAATAATGACAATTTACTAATTCTCTAATTAATAATTAAATTAATTAGGAATAACATTATACTCATTTAAATAATGTATTTAATCAAATAAATTCAATTAAACACATATTTTAAATATTAAAATTCTCTACATTAATATAATTAATGTAACACATATAATTAAATTAATCTACCACAAATTCATCGATTAATCAATTAACTCAAGAATTAAATCATCGAAAAATATTTATTTAATTCAATAAATATTTAAAATAAGTTACAAAAATTCTCGTTCGTCACATCTTTCCCCCCTTAAAAGGATTCTGTCCCCAGAATCACGACTCAATTAACTCGTCCCGTTACATTCTCCCCCCTTACAAAGATTCTGTCCCCAGAATCGCTACACATAGATTAAGCAAATAACTGGGGATAATTTCTCATCATTTGATCTTCGAGTTCCCACGTAGCCTCTTCAGCGTTGTGGTTCCTCCAGATCACCTTAACAGAAGGTATAGTTTTATTTCTTAGCACTTGCTCTTTCCTGTCAACTATCTGAACAGGCTCTTCTTCGTAAGACAAATCTTTCTCAACTTGCAGGGGTTCATACTTTATGACATGCTTGTAGTCGGGCTTGTATGGTCGTAACACCGAGAGATGAAAGACATTGTGGATGTGTTCCAACGCTGGAGGTAAAACTACCTCATATGCGACCTCACTAACTCTTCTTAATACTTCAAAGGGTCCAATGAACCTCGGGCTCAGTTTTCCCTTTTTACCAAAACGAATCTTCCCTTTCTAGGGAGATACTTTCAAGAAAACATAGCTACCAGAGTCAAACTCTCGATTCTTACGATGTGAATCGGCGTACTTCTTCTGTCTATCCTGAGCTGCTATTAATCTTGCCCTGATCACTTTAACGATTTCTACGGTCTGTTGTACCAGTTCTGGTCCGAGCAATTGACGTTCGCCAACTTCATCCCAGCATAATGGAGTTCTGCACTTTCTGCCGTACAACGCTTCGTAAGGCGGCATGCCAATACTTGCGTGGTAACTGTTGTTATAAGCAAATTCCACCAACGGTAGATGGTCGTCCCAATTTCCTTTGAAGTCCATAATGCAAGCTCGTAACATATCCTCCAATGTTTGAATCGTTCTTTCGCTCTGTCCGTCGGTCTGTGGATGATATGCCGTACTCATACGTAACTGTGTCCCCATGCATTCTTGTAGTCATTTCCAGAAGTTCGATGTGAAGCGCGGATCCCTATCTGAGACAATAGATATTGGAACACCGTGCCTCGATATAATCTCTTTGACATACAACTTCGCCAACTGATCTAGGTTGAATCTGATCTTGATCGGTAGAAAATGTGCTGATTTCGTCAGTCGATCTACGATAACCCATACTGCGTCAAAACCTTTTTGAGTCGTCGGGAGACCTACTACGAAATCCATGGTGATGTGCTCCCATTTCCATTTTGGGATTTCTAACGGTTGTAATAGCCCAGTTGGCCTCTGATGTTCTGCTTTAACTTTTTGACATGTCAAACACTTGGCTACACAATCGGCAACATCTCTCTTCATATTCGGCCACCAAAAATGCTGTCGGAGATCTTGGTACATCTTCGTACTACCCGGATGAATCGAATATCTCGAATTATGAGCCTCGCTCAAAATTTCCTCCTTAACCTCTTGTACTGGCGGAACCCAAATTCTTCCTTCGAATCTTAATACTCCCTCGTTATCCACTTTGAATTTCATTTCATCACCTTCAGACATCTTTTTCCTGATTCTATCACATTCTCCGTCCTGAATTTGTACTTCCTTAACCTTATCTACCAAGGTTGAACCGATTCTCAGCTGAAATAATTTTTTCGTCACACGCTTTTTTTTTCGGAAATTTCACCTCCAACTCTAGTTTCGCCATTGCTGTAATTAGCTCCTCTTGAGCGGTAATCATAGACAATTTCTCCCGTCCCTTTCTGCTTAAGGCGTCAGCCACCACATTCGCTTTACCCGGATGGTATAAAATCTCGCAGTCGTAATCCTTTATTAATTCCAACCATCTCCTCTGTCGCATGTTCAGATCCTTCTGTGTAAAAATTTATTTCAGACTTTTGTGGTCTGTATATATTTCACATTTCTCCCCGTAAAGATAGTGCCTCCATATCTTCAAAGCAAACACCACCGCGGCCAACTCCAAATCATGGGTAGGATACCCTTTCTCATAGTCCTTTAATTGTCATGACGCATACGCAATGACCTTACCGTTCTGCATAAGCACACAGCCTCGTCCTTTATGCGACGCATCACTGTACACCACAAAATTTCCTGTGTTATCCGGTAGAGATAACACAGGTGCCGTACTCAACCTCTTCTTCAATTCTTGGAAACTTTCCTCACACTTCTCCGTCCAAACGAACTTCACCGTCTTTCTAGTCAAATTCGTTAACGGAGTCACGATTTTGGAAAAATCCTGAATGAATCTCCTGTAGTAACCCGCCAATCCGAGGAAACTCCTTACTTCTGATGGCGTTTTCGGCTGATCCCAGTTAAGCACTGCTTCAACCTTTGACGGATCCACCGAAATCCCATCCTTGTCAATCACATGTCCAAGAAATTTCACTCGCTCTATCCAGAATTCACACTTTGAAAATTTAGCATACAACTTCTCTCTTCTTAACGTTTCCAATGTCAACTTCAAATGTTCTACATGCTCTTCTTTGGTTTTGTAGTAAATTAGAATATTGTCAATGAATACTACTACAAACTTGTCCAAAAATGGCTTAAACACCCTGTTCATTAGGTCCATGAATGCTGCAGGAGCATTCGTTAGACCAAATGACATCACCAGAAACTCGTAGTGACCGTAACGAGTCCTGAACGCTGTCTTCGGTACATCTTCCTTCCTTACCTTCAACTGATGATAACCACTCCTTAAATCTACCTTTGAGAAATACCTAGCTCCTTTCAATTATTCAAACAAGTTGTCGATTCTTGGCAACGGGTATTTATTCTTAATCGTGACCTTGTTCAGCTCTCTGTAATCAATGCAAAGTCGCATCGATCCGTCCTTCTTTTTAACAAACAACACCGGCGCTCCCCACGGCGATACGCTCGGCTGAATATACTTCTTATCCAAAAGTTCTTGCAGTTGCACCATCAATTCTTTCATCTCTACTGGGGCCATACGGTACGGAGCTTTCGATATCGGGGCAGTTCCTGGCGCTAAATCGATTACAAACTTAACTTCCCTATCTGGCGGAAGTCCTGGTAAATCGTCTGGAAAGACGTCTACAAAGTCCCTTACGACAGGTATTTCTTCTAATTTCGGACTCTCCTTTAGAGTATCAACTATGTAGGCTAAGTATCCCACACAGCCTTGTCTTAACAACTTCCTGGCCTGCATCATCGTCAGACAATTCGCTTGTCTAGGCGATTTGCTGCCGTAAAATTCTACCTTTGACGGAGTCATAAGGTTAATACGTTTCTTCTGGCAATTAATTATCGCTCCATAATTGAATAGCCAGTCCATACCCAAAATAACATCAAATTCCCCAAGTTTGATTGGGATCAGATCTACTGTCATCACGTTTCCCTTAATATTCACTCTACAGTTCTTGTGTACGTACCTAACAGGAATTACCTCCCTATTCGTAATTTCTATGTTCAAAGGGTAGTTTAATTCCTCCTTAGGCAAATCTAAGTTCTTAGCAAAGTCATCGGATATAAATGAACAAGTAGCACCCGAATCAAACAATATATAAACATCTATATTATTGATCGGAATGATACCTGACACCACATCGCGAGACTGGACGGCATCTTGCACGGTCATGTTGAAAGTCCTTGCAGTAGGTCGGTTTGTTGGTACTGATCCGGTTATAGCCAACGTACTACCACCATTGTTTCCCTTATTTCCTCCCGATCCTGTTCCTGCTGCTGCTTTCCTGGGGCAATCCCTAGCCAAATGATCCTTCGATCCACATGTGAAACAAGCGCCCTTCTTCGGATTCGGACAATTCGGAGCTATGTGGCCCTCCTGGTTGCAATTGTAGCACACCCTCTTCCCCTTCAGGCAAATACCTATGTGATTCTTCCCACATGTAACACACGCTTCTATCTTCTTCTTTTGACCTCCCTGTTGACTTCCAGCAGATCCGTTATCATTCCACTTCCTCTTGTTGTTGTGACCACCACTGTTACTACCACTTGACTTATTACTCTCATTTTCACCCTTCTTCTTCTTCTGTTCTTGGTTATACTTGGTTAGGGCATCACTCCCACCTTCTGCGATGATCGCCTTTTCCAATACTCCAGCAAAAGTGTTCAATTGGAACATTGACACCTTGCTATACAACCACGGCTTCAACCCTTGTTTAAACCTCCTTGCTTTCCTCTCATCCGTATTTACTTGATAAGTTGCGAACCTAGCCAACTCATTGAACTTCGCCGCGTACTCCGGTACAGTCATGGTACCCTGTTTTAGCTCTAGAAATTGAATCTCCATTTGGTTACGCGAACTCGTCGGAAAGTACATCTCAAAGAACATCTCCTTAAATCTCTCCCATGCGATTACACCCTGACCTCCTCGAACCTTATTCGCTTGCCACCAATAACTAGCTTCTGACTTAAGAATAAACGTTGCGAAGGCAGTCTTTTGGTCTTCACTAACCCTAGCAACGTCAAATACTTTCTCCATTTCCATTACCCAAGTTTGGGCTTCGAACGGGTTCAGGGAACCCTTAAACTCAGGGGGGACCAACGGCCTTAAAGTCCTTAAAGGTCGTAGCGTGAGCTTGTGGTTGATTGGCAAAAACTCCAGTCAAAAGGTTCACTAGTTGCTGAACCGGGTTAGCATCGGGTGGATTATTGTTATCGTTGTTAGTAGACCCCTCAGGGGGTGGTTGTTGACGGGGTCATCCAGCTCTTCTTGGCGGCATAATTCTGTTCAAGAATATGCGCTTATTAGATTAACACTCAATTTTCTCAAGTGTTCAACATTTAACTCAAACAATTCATGTTAAACATTTAACACATAACTTCTTCAAATAAAACTGATATTTCATTCATCCAAAAGTCTTAAACATAGAAAGGTAGCATTACTGCTATTTACATCAACTATCCCAAGATCAAACAATCTTTAGGATTAAATAGTCATATTCCATTGTGTATAATTAATCACGCTGGAATTTACATCACTAACTACCATAAATATTTACACATAATTCAAAAACTTCTCCTATCATGGCCTACTAAGGCGTCGAACTGCCTGTCTACGTTCTTCCTCCATGATACGGCACATCGTCCTGCGATCCAGCATGTACCATGGTAATTCCTCGAACTGAATCGGATAGTGGAAAACTCGATCCTGGGCTCTATCAATCGCTGTCTGAAATGTGTAGTCCGTCTCCTCAATCTTAGCTCGCTTTGCCTGTTCACCTTCTTCGGAAATCTCTGCACGTCGAGCGTTACGCATCCAAGCATCCTCTGCTCTAGCACGTTCTGCAGATTCCTCACTCAAATCATCCTTTAACTTCTGAATCTCTAGTTTCATCTTTTCATTCTCAGCTAGCAAGTCTTCTTTTTGACTCTCTGACTGAACTAACTTCCATTCTACATCTCCCAGACGTATATCCAGGTCCTCAATTTCCTCATCCTTCTGCTCTAGAACAGCCTGACGCTCAGCCACCTGTCCCTCTAACTCCTCCACTCGATCCTGCAACTCTATGTTGCGATCATACACCTGCTCAAACATCTGAAAACCTAAGGAAGATAGTGGTATCTCCTCAGGGTCTTCTTCCTCCTCCTCAACCTCCTCAGGATCCTCCTCGGGATCTGACTCGGGCTCATGCTCCTGACCCTCAACCATGATCAATGGAGATGGCTCTCTATGCACCAACTGCTCCCTGATAACATGAATATCGCGGGGCTCCTCCTCTCCAACCACTCGGGGCACAATCTCCCTAGGCTGACTGGATCCTCCAATATCCGACATCCTGACAACAAAGTTTAAGTTTTAATTAATACTCGGTACTAGTCGCAGCACATAGGTTGTTAACGCATAAGCACATAGCACATAAGGTCTTTTATTATCTTTAATGAATTTCCTTAATTCATTCCCTAGAACTCGATGAGAGTTTATCACCACTATATTTTCTGACTCTTAAAAGGCTACTACCCTAAGGTTTCCCCACCTAAGGTTCATAACCTACAGCTCTGATACCAACCTATGACACCCCCAAATCCGGGTACTTCATTTCCTCAGGATTTGGTGTTCATAATCTAAAAACATCACATCACATCTAACTACCCATTCAAATATAAATGAAAATACTTGAATAGATATAGAAATCTCCCATTAGAGGGTTACAACATCATTCATAAACAAATCCCAGGTCATCTAACCTTAAATAAACATCAGTGCGGAAAACATAAATCAAGTCTATTACATAAACAACAATAAAGCAAATACAACAAGTCTTCATCACTTGTTTACTTTTCCTTGGCCTTACTAGTGGATGGCTCATCAGTTCTTTCAACTTTAGCTGCAATGTTATTATGCAAGAGTGAGCAATGATTGCCCAACAAGTATAACAACAACGACAATAATAACATGCGAAATAATCAACGGATATCGAATAATTTGAAGATTTAGCTTTTGAGTCAAGAATGTAACACAAGATTCAAAAGAACGTCTGAGGGTCTTAAGACCACGAACCTATGTCCCAGGTTGTCAAGTATTCCCTACTTTAAACCTTTAACAGTCGTAAGACTATATGGACCTTGCTTCTCGTACTCAGGGGGATCAGCCCTTTGTACCATGTATGTGCACAACATCTTAACGCTAACGCGTAAATAAAATCCCCTATATAAGGGTTGTTCATCTCAGTTTGACATCGAAGTCCGCCCCACCCAAAGGAAGTTTGGTTTTGGATTTACTTCAATAACATTTCTAGAATTTAGAACGCTCATCAACTATGGAGTAGTCGAATTCCAATAAGGGTTCGCTAGTCAATCAAGGTTCAAAAAGGGGTAATAATTCGAGAATCCAAAAACTAAATCTCACAAAAGGTACGATTGAATACGTTCTATATAACTGAAGCATTACAAAGAGGAAATTAAAAAAACGTCTCACTGAATCTATGAAATTGAATGGAATAGAAACAATAACTTGGCTCAAGAAGTAATAGCAGTATTATGAAGCTTGTATTCTATGATAATGAAATTTACAAAACTTGCGTAAACGTAAAAGTAAGGATAAGATACTTGCCTCGTGCGTTAGACTATAAATTTAAGACTCACGTTTCTCTAATCAACCTATACATTCCGTTTATAAAACAGTAACAATAATTAGTTACAGTATTATAAACACGTCAAAACTCATTCTCATCAAATCTCATTTTAATAGCTCAGTTGACCCGAACAATCAATGGGCTTATGCTACCACCTTTCACAGTAATTTAACATTCATTTTATACGTTAGCCTAAGCTTTAGGTATAACCACGATTTCATACCATGATCACAAAGAAAGAATAAAATTTTTACTCTCGTCTTTTTACTCTTTTTTTTTTTTAATTCTCGCCGGGGCGGGAAAACTCTTCACAAAAATCTCGCCGGGGCGAGAAATTGCTTCACAAAATTCTCGCCGGGGCGAGAATTACAAAATCCAGTTTCTGCAGTTCGCGAAGAACGCATAAACAGGCCAAAAATTTCCCATTTTGTTATTCGTACATCAAATTAAACGTGCCCAATTATCATATATGGTATTAAATCAAAACCCATTCCATAAACAATGATTTTAGCATCACAAATAATCTATACAACCTAATTAAAGACCAAAAATCTAATTGTTCATACTTATTATGAAGTTTTGATACAGTTAACAAAATTAATCGCAGTAAATTCATTTCTTAACCAAATCAATCCGTTTAAGTTTCATTCTTTTCGTTTTTACATGCATAGACATATTCAGTAATCAATTTAACCAATTAACATGTAAATCAAGTACCAATTTCGTACATTTAAACCATGTTCATAAGTAACTACTCTGTAATTTCAGAACTTGTAATTAAAGCATGATTTCATGGATTTAACTACTCTAAATCATATAATAACCATACAAAACACATCAAAGCATACTTACAATCATCTAATATCAATTTATTAAAAGTTTGGCCATAGAATTTACTATACAGAGAACTCAGAAGCATACATTCATGGAATAAAATTTGGAAGAACATAAATCAAAGTTGAATTTAAGGAATTTACCTTGATTGGTGGTTTAGATTGCTAGAAATCCTTCTTTAATTCTCCAAACTACTTTCTAGATCATAATTTTTCTCAAGTTTTTCTCTCAGTGTTTGCTAAGTTGGCTTAGAAAATAATACCTTAATAAGAATACGTGAGATTTAAATCTGACTAGTGGTGTCAGTTAATCCCATAATGGGTTAACTGACATCAACCCCCATTAGGGCCTCGTTTGGCTAGCTCTTTATTCTTCCTTCTAGTTTATTTTAATAACTAACTTATTACATAATTTCATGTCACACTTTAATCAACTAAATAATCTTAATAAAATCAAATATATAAAACAGAATAATTCTACATTAAATCACATAGTCATATAAATAAAATTCTCATTTATTAATAATGACAATTTACTAATTCTCTAATTAATAATTAAATTAATTAGGAATAACATTATACTCATTTAAATAATGTATTTAATCAAATAAATTCAATTAAACACCTATTTTAAATATAAAAATTCTCTACATTAATATAATTAATGTAACACATATAATTAAATTAATCTACCACAAATTCATGGATTAATCAATTAACTCAAGAATTAAATCATCAAAAAATATTTATTTAATTCAATAAATATTTAAAATAAGTTACAAAAATTCTCGTTCATCACATCTTTCCCCCCTTAAAAGGATTCTGTCCCCAGAATCACGACTCAATTAACTCGTCCCGTTACATAAGGAAAGACAATAACTAAGGACATTAAGAACAAAACTGATGCAGATTGTGACAACCCAAATTCTCAGTAATTATTAAATGAGAATTTAATAAATAAATTCTTATTATGAGAGGTAATGGATTTAAATAAATAAATATATGTGTTATATATTTTGAAATATATGATTCGATGTGAAGTGGTTAAGTGTGGATATAAAAGAGAAATATATATTTGTGTATTGAAAAATGAGGTTTAATAAATAATGAGAGTAATTCACTTAATTAAAATAGTGAATTAATGAAAATATATATTTGTTTTGATAAAACGAGAAAACAATATGTTACATGTTAATGTATTACGATTGTGAATTTCGTAAATAGATAAAATATTTATTGAGTAGAATAAATATTTTAATTGGGATGTTTATTTAATAAAATAAATATTTGATGAGAATATTGTGTGATAATTTATTTGTATGCGAATATTAAGTAAAGTGATGATAAATATTTTTATACTTGATGCGTATTTTATTATGCATGGATGTTGATAAGGCGTTGATAATTTATTAAATGAGAGGATGAATAATTTTAATAAATAAAATTATTTATTAAGTGAAAGATGATTTTATTAAACAAAATTATTTATTAAATAAAAATTATATTTTTTGCGTGACTAAATTAATTGTTATAATTTTATTGGTATGGAATAATTGAATTATTAATAAGAAGGGTTATTTGTATTTAATTAAGTGTGACAAATGTATCATATAGTAAGAGTTTTATAAAAATAAATTAAGAATGGGTTATACTAATCTAGCCAAACAAGGTCTTGTGACCTTATGTTTTCCTGTAACTGCTAAGGGGACTTATACATTAAAAGTTATCAGGAGAAAATACAGAACACAAAAGAGAGGAAGAGAGAAATTGAAATTGAGAGAGTTCTGTGAAAATGGAAGAAGAGAAATTTTGGAAGAACAAGAAAGGAAGATGAAGGATAATCATCTAATCATCCAACTTAGTCTAAATTTAGAAGAATCAAAGGTAAATTTTAAAGTTTCTAGTTCTTATTTTGCTAGAACTAGTTTTCTGTAATTGGGTTTGATGACTAGTTAGTGGAAGAATCTATTATATATGTTCATGGGTTTATATAATCTGTTCTATGATGTTTATAATTGAGTTTCCGGTAATCAAATTCATGAAAACACGTGTTAGAAGAGAAAAATTGAGTTTTGTAGTAATATGTATATTTTGGTCTATTTTGAGACTAAAATTGGTTATGAATTTGGGTAAAGAATCCGAAATTGATGGTGGATATTGTTAATACTTTGATAAACGAAAACAAAGCAAGTTGAATCAAACAATTTGGTTGAAAAACGAATTCATGGTGTTTGATTTCATTAATATGTCAAAAATATGAAAAAAGAGCATAAACATGAAATATGAATCGTGTTTGAACATTTTAAGATGGTGAAATAGTGTTGGTACATATTTAGTTTGGTGTTTATTAAGTTTATAACATCTGAGATTGGCTAAATGGTCCTTAAGTGTTAGATGTGTTGGATTTTTGGTTAGAGCAGAGTTTGCTGTAAATTGCAGGTTCTGTGTCTGCGCTTGGGCGCAGCTGTGCCGGAACCTAAGCCAATATGGACGCAGCTGCGCCGGGCTCAATGTAGGCCTGGATTGGTTTGACCTCCTGTAGTAAAATGGTCATAACGTTTTTATACGAACTCGGAATTGGATGATTCAAGATGATTCGGAAAGCTAAGAGATAGACCTACGATTTCTATTTAATAAGTTTTCGGATTTGAGGTCTGTAACAAGGTCAAAATTAGTCATTTTTAAGACTGATGTGCAATTAACAGCAAACGGAGGTGGTCGGACATACGCATAAGCACGCGTAATGCTCCCAACAATGTAAAATGATGTTCTAAGTTTTAAAACATGATCATTATGAATTATAATGATGCTTAGCATTAATTAATGATGAATTAGATAAGTGTATGAGTATGCTAAGCATGTACGAAGGAGGCAAGTTAGGTGTGTGACGTTTAAACGTTGAAGAGCCGCGTAAATTATTAATGCACTTAAATAGTGTTTTGAATCTATTGAAATGAATATTATAAGATATAGAATGAGGTTTTTATAAACCAGCGAGGATGGATGATGATGAAGGTCTTAATGTTATCAAACTACGCAACGACGAGAAATGTTTTAGA
The DNA here is from genome assembly GCA_034770075.1 of Aralia elata. Lineage (NCBI taxonomy): Eukaryota > Viridiplantae > Streptophyta > Magnoliopsida > Apiales > Araliaceae > Aralia > Aralia elata. Next base: position 138,952 of record JAVJAP010000249.1, on the reverse strand, counting down.
GTTAATCGCGTAAATCATCTATAAGGCGCGAACAATATGGAATACAAATTATTCTTAGTGTAAACCATTATGTGAAACCTTACTAGTGTCTAATGAATGATGTAAATGATTATATATTGTGTAGGATACATGAGGTGCAGATAAGTATAACCTGTTTATGGTAATTGGTAATCTACGAGCCAGGCAAGTCTTTTAGTTCCTATTTGTTATGTGAACTTGATGATTAACTGCTTTAAATTTATACAGTAAAGAGCATGACGTGTTACATATATTGTGAGTACGAAATGTTAAAGTCAATATATGACTTCCTTGATTGAGTAAAGATTGTTGATTGAATTATGGAATTCAATCTCTACTTGATATGTGACGTACAACATGTAAGTTATGTTTACCTAGATACTTACGTTATATAAGATGAGCATGATAATTATGTGCTACGTGATGTATGAAAACTGTTAGATTTTGCTGAGCTGTCAAGTTCATTCTTGCAAATAACCATTTTTGCAGGTTAAGGATTCAAGGTAAAGTTATGTGCTACCTAAATGACGTGGATCAAAATGATGCATGAAGATTAGATATTCTAGTTGAAGTTAATACTTGAGCTATGTTAAGATTTTTGTTAAATGTATTTATGTTGAGTTGCAAAGTGTATATTGAAATGTAATCTTATATAGTAAGTTCGACAAAGCGAATCATAATATTGTCATGATTCTAAGATATTTAGACGTAAAGGTTGAAAGTTTTGGGAACGAGGACAATTTATAATAGAATAGTTTTAAGTTATTTCGCATATTAATGATTCTGTCATCGAATAATGACAAATTTTAACAGAAGATTGATGTATTGTGAACGACCGATGTTGAAAGTTAGATTGTTAAAATTTTGGGGTCGTTACAGTTGGTATCAGAGCTAATAGGTTTGAAACCTTAGGTACGAGTACCTTAGGCTATAACCTTAGAGAAAATAGGTGAAGATGAGAGAGGTTAAAGAATAATAAGTGAAGTATAATTATGGTGCAATCGTATTCTTTAATGGTTGATGTATGGTATCTGGGCTAAACAATTCCTTCAGAGAGCGGAGGTTGTTACAAACTAGCGACCGATCTAACTCATTGTGCAAGACAGTGTAGACGAGACGGGGACTAGTTTGTTGGTTGTTTGTGGAAAACCACTCAGGTACTGTACTGAACACTATTAGAGATTCGATGTGTATCAAGTATAGAATTATGGATGTGTATGATTAAGAAGTGATTCTTTTATATAGGTAGATGCATGAGATGAGTTAAGTCCTAGAAACGTTACAAGAAGAAGATGTGAATGATGCGAAGTAAACTCGAATAAAATATTGAATAATATGAATGAAGTTAGAGATTCTTAAAGGAAGAATTAATATATAAACAAGAAGATTCAAAGAAGAATCTTGAAGAGTTATAAAAGATGAGAACTAGGAGTTACCTGACTCCAGTAATAAAGATGGTGTTATTAAATAGACGATGTCTATAAGATGAAAATGGTATTAATGATAAGGATGAACTCAAATAGAGTTTAGAGAATTCATGTGAGATAAGATTATGATAAAATGATTAGGTTCAAAGAAGAACCTGAAGAGCTAAAAGAACAGGAAACACCTGAGTTGATTAATCATAAAATAATGTGATTAAAGAGAAGAATAAAGAAGATGGTAGGATGAGACGATCATGAGATAAGAAAGAATCGTAAGAGGAGATAATGATAGAACGAGATCACGATGTGATCTGCTAAAGTTGTAAAATGTCAGAGGATCTTAAATGATTGAATAGTTGTAGCATGATGCTATAAAGAGATGGTACTATGAAATAGTACGAGATAAACTCATGAGGAGTTATGGATGATGAAATACGAGAAATTCGTATCAAGCAAAGAGTTAAGTTAAGAGCAAGATGAAATTAGGTGGGATTTTAATTGAGGACTCATGTTAGTGGCTGAGTTGTACGATTCCTGGTATGGGACGGGAATTTATGCTTGGTTTGAGAACTACTTAGCTTCCTATATTAATATAGTGGTTGAGTTGAACAAATCCTGGTATAGGACGGGATTTGTCCATGGTTTAATAATCGCTCAGCTTCCTATATTGGTTAGTGGTCGAGTTGGTTCGACAACCACTTAGCTTCCTATATTGATAATCATTGAAATATTGTTGTTGCACTATCGATATACGTATGACAAGAAGGTGATTCTTTTCTCATATTTATATTTGATAGTTAGAGAATATTAAGATTAGGTACGCTTCTTAAAACTCATACTTATGGTAGGATCGTGACTTATAATCATATGGTGGAACCCCTCAGCGAATGGACGATTTTGGTCTGACTAGGATAAGTTCCTAAAACTATATGATTATGGTGAGTTCCTGAACTTCTAAAGTGTGGTAAGTTTGATGAACTACATTGGGTATAGAAACGTTATGGAATAGAGAGCATTGATGATATTGAAGAATGATAGGATGATTGAGTAATGGAGCAATGGAGTAAAAATTGAAGTTGATGGAGAGAAAATGGATATTCCGAATCTTCTAGTTATGCTAGATTTTAAAAATTTATTGACATCATGCTGAAATTCGCAATTTTGAATTCTCAAAAATATATTGGGTTAATGTTTAAGCCAATGAGTTTTAAAGAGGTGCTATTATTTGTATGTCTATGTTACTTGTTTCAGCTAGACAAAAATGATTTGAAATTATCAAAATGTATTTTGAACGACTGAGTCATCAATGCAACTGAACCTAGTATTGGATGTGATCGAAGGATCGTCAGCCCACTATGGTATGATGTAGTATGACAAAGTCTTAAAATGACAGCATCCTCAACGTACTATTAAGACGGTACGGTATCATGGCGTCATAAAAGAATTTTGGTTTTCTTTTAAGCTATAAAAAGATATGCCAATTGAGTTGGCTAAAAATGTTTTGACTAATGTCTGAATTGTTGTTCAGGGTCTATGCTAATTGATTCGGCTAGACGACCGTTGAAAGATATTTATGAAGTTCAAGAATTCTTTGAGATTTTATGCCAAACCAGTTTATTCTAGTGTGGAATTTGTATTAAGTCTGAGGTGAACCAACCCTATAATGGGGGATACGCAACAGCGTTAATATGTATGTGCACAATACAGAGTACGAAGGGTTGATCACCTGGAGTACGAGAAGAGATGGTCCATAGTCTTTGACTGTTAAAGGTTACAGTAGAAATATCTGTTAACCTAGGACAAGGTTCAAGTCTTTACGACTCCTCAGCATGATATTGAAAGTTTTAAATGAATCTTTTAAATTCCTGAGTTATTCATACTGCTTCCCAATTATTAAATAATTGTGGAAGATTCTTATTCTTTTGAAAGGTAGAAGTGGAAAGAAAATATTCCTTAAGAAAGGGTAAGACGTAGAATGCAATATGTGGTGATGAGTAAGTTAAACAAATTAAAATAAATCCAAGAAAGAAATGAAATTCTATAAAAGGGAAGAGATAAATTTAGTTGATGATGACTAATGATGAGAAATTTTTAGAAGAGAAAGATGTGAAGAATGCGATGATCTTTAAAAGATCCTTAGAGAAAGAACTTGGTCATAGAACCCAATGAATAATTTGAGATTAATGTAAAGTCCATTCGGGTAGCTGGAAGGAACGAATATTAGTAAATTAAAATTTCGAGGACGAAATTCTTAGAAGAAGGGTGAATGTGATATCCCGAATATTTATACGATGCTAAATCAAGATATTAAATGATTACGACGAGTATCATATGCAATGAGTGCGTTAAAGGCTAAGGAATATATAATACTCGAAGTATTCCAAGTTTAAGGGAAGGTGATGAAATAAAACCTACACTAAGGTAATGAATAAGTTAAAAAAAAAATATGTAATACTCAGACGAGTTGAGATAAAGATTATGAAGATTAGAACCTACAAGAATTTATTGAGAAATGAGTGGTGTAGAAATTATAAAACCTATAATAGGTAATGCGTTGAAGTTATTCAACTATAAATTGTGAAAGAGATTGAATGAAAATCGAGTAAGGAGGGTTTCGGTGATTCCGAGGACGGAATCCTTATAAGGGGGAAGGATGTGACAACCCAAATTCTCGGTAATTATTAAATGAGAATTTAATAAATAAATTCTTATTATGAGAGGTATTGGATTTAAATAAATAAATATATGTGTTATATATTTTGAAATATATGATTCGATGTGAAGTGGTTAAGTATGGATACAAAAGAGAAATATATATTTGTGTATTGGAAAATGAGGTTTAATAAATAATGAGAGTAATTCACTTAATTAAAATAGTGAATTAATGAAAATATATATTTGTTTTGATAAAACGAGAAAACAATATGTTACATGTTAATGTATTACGATTGTGAATTTCGTAAATAGATAAAATATTTATTGAGTAGAATAAATATTTTAATTGGGATGTTTATTTAATAAAATAAATATTTGATGAGAAATTTGTGTGATAATTTATTTGTATGAGAATATTAAGTAAAGTGATGATAAATATTTTTATACTTGATGCGTATTTTATTATGCATGGATGTTGATAAGACGTTGATAATTTATTAAATGAGAGGATGAATAATTTTATTAAATAAAATTATTTATTAAGTGAAAGATGATTTTATTAAATAAAATTATTTATTAAATAAAAATTATATTTTTTGTGTGACTAAATTAATTGTTATAATTTTATTGGTATGGAATAATTGAATTATTAATAAGAAGGGTTATTTATATTTAATTAAGTGTGACAAATGTATCATATAGCAAGAGTTTTATAAAAATAAATTAAGAATGGGTTATACTAATCTAGCCAAACAAGGTCTTGCGACCTTATGTTTTCCTATAACTACTAAGGGGACTTATACGTTAAAAGTTATCAGGAGAAAATACAGAACACAAAAGAGAGGAAGAGATAAATTGAAATTGAGAGAGTTCTGTGAAAATGGAAGAAGAGAAATTTTGAAAGAACAAGAAAGGAAGATGAAGGATAATCATCTAATCATCCAACTTAGTCTAAATTTAGAAGAATCAAAAGTAAATTTTAAAGTTTCTAGTTCTTATTTTGCTAGAACTAGTTTTCTGTAATTGGGTTTGATGACTAGTTAGTGGAAGAATCTATTATATATATTCTTGGGTTTATATAATCTGTTCTATGATGTTTATAATTGAGTTTCCGGTAATCAAATTCATGAAAACATGTGTTAGAAGAGAAAAATTGAGTTTTGTAGTAATATGTATATTTTGGTCTATTTTGAGACTAAAATTGGTTATGAATTTGGGTAAAGAATCCGAAATTGATGGTGGATATTGTTAATACTTTGATAAACGAAAACAAAGCAAGTTGAATCAACCAATTTGGTTGAAAAACGAATTCATGGTGTTTGATTTCGTTACTATGTCAAAAATATGAAAAAAGAGTATAAACATGAAATTTGAATCCTGTTTGAACATTCTAAGATGGTGAAATAGTGTTAGTACATGTTTAGTTTGGTGTTTATTAAGTTTATAGCATCTGAGATTGGCTAAATGGGTCCTTAAGTGTTAGATGTGTTGGATTTTTGGTTAGAGCAGAGTTTGCTGCAAATTGCAGGTTCTGTGTCTGCGCTTGGGTGCAGCTGCGCCGGAACCTAAGCCAATATGGGTGCAGCTGCGCCGGGCTCAATGCAGGCTTGGACTGGTTTGACCTCCTATAGTAAAATGGTCATAAAGTTTTCATATGAACTCAGAATTGGATGATTCAAGATGATTCGGAAAGATAAGAGATAGACCTACAATTTCGTTTTAATAAGTTTTTGGATTTGAAGTTTGTAACAAGGTCAAAAATAGTCATTTTTAAGACTGATGTGCAATTGACAGCAAACGGAGGTGGTCGGATATACGCGTAAGCACGCGTAATGCTCCCAACAATGTAAAATGATGTTCTAAGTTTTAAAACATGATCATTATGAATTATAATGATGCTTAGCATTAATTAATGATGAATTAGATAAGTGTATGAGTATGCTAAGCATGTATGAAGGAGGCAAGTTAGGCGTGTGACGTTTAAACGTCGAAGCGCCGCGTAAATTGTTAATGCACTTAAATAGTGTTTTGAATCTATTGAAATGAATATTATAAGATATAGAATGAGGTTTTTATAAACCAACGAGGATGGATGATGATGAAGGTCTTAATGTTATCAAACTACGCAACGACGAGAAATGTTTTAGAGTTAATCGCGTAAATCATCGATAAGGCGCGAACAATATGGAATACGAATTATTCTTAGTGTAAACCATTATGTGAAACCTTACTAGTGTCTAATGAATGATGTAAATGATTATATATTGTGTAGGATACATGAGGTGCATATAAGTATAAGCTGTTTATGGTAATTGATAATCTACGAGCCAGGCAAGTCTTTTAGTTCCTATTTGTTATGTGAATTCGATGATTAACTGCTTTAAATTTATACAGTAAAGAGCATGACGTGTTACATATATTGTGAGTACGAAATGTTAAAGTTAATATATGACTTCCTTGATTGAGTAAAGATTGTTGATTGAATTATGGAATTCAATCTCTACTTGATATGTGACGTACAACATGTAAGTTATGTTTACCCAGATACTTACGTTATATAAGATGAGCATGATAATTATGTGCTACGTGATGTATGAAAATTGTAAGATTTTGCTGGGCTGTCGAGCTCATTCTTGTAAATAACCATTTTTGCAGGTTAAGGATTCAAGGTAAAGTTATGTGCTACCTAAATGACGTGGATCAAAATGATGCATGAAGTTTAGATGTTCTAGTTGAAGTTAATACTTGAGCTATGTTAAGACTTTTGTTAAATGTATTTATGTTGAGTTGCAAAGTGTATATTGAAATGTAATCTTATATAGTAAGTTTGACAAAGCGAATCATAATATTGTCATGATTCTAAGATATTTAGACATAAAGGTTGAAAGTTTTGGGAACGAGGACAATTTGTAATAGAATAGTTTTAAGTTATTCCGCATATTAATGTTTGTGTCATCGAATAATGACAAATTTTAACAGAAGATTGATGTATTGTGAACGACCGATGTTGAAAGTTAGATTGTTAAAATTTTGGGGTCGTTACACAGATAGCAAAGGAGTTTGTTTCCACTACAATAAGCCTGGACACTTGAAAAAGAAATTGTAAGGAGCATCTTGCAGAGGCTAACCAGAAGAAGTTTAGTGAAGCTTCGGTTACAGATATAGGTTTGTTCATGATTGAAATAAATCTTTCCGTAAGTCAAGATTCTACCTGGGTATTAGATACCGACTGTAGTTCTCACATATGCAATACAGTACAGAGAGCAAGCAGAAGTAGAAAGCTAAACGAAGTGTAAGTAATCTTACGTGTGGGGAATGGAGCAATGGTTGCTGCATTAATCGTAGGAACTTATAATTTAGCATTGCCTACAGGCAAGTCTATTAAGTTAATAAGTTGTTATTATGTTCCAGTTCTCTTTAGAAACATTATTACTTTCGTTGTTGGACAAGGAAGGTTCTGGTATTATATTTAAGAACAATTGTTGTTCAATTTATAATGATAATGTTTTGTTTGAAACTGGAAGATTACTTGATAGACGTTGTATACTTGACTTACATGAAAAATAATTTTGCAAATTGAACAAACTAGTAAAAGAAAAAGGAGATGGTCATTCAAAGAGTTGAATATGTGTAATTGATGAAATACAAGTCTGAATCATTTGAAAGGTTCAAAGAATTCAGAAGTGAAACAAATTGACAAAGTTTTAGGATTCTTTGATCATATCGAGGAAGGAATACTTGTGCAATAAGTTTTCTAGATCATCTCAAAATGGTATTTTCTCATAATGGACACCTTCTGATACACAATAATTGATTGGTGTATTTAAAAGGAGAAATCGTACCTTGTTGGACATGGTGCACTCCATGATGATTTTTACCGACATTCCAGTATCCATCTGGGGTTATGCCCTAGAAATGGGAGCATATCTACAAAATAAAGTAACCTCAAAAATCCGGCCCTAAGACTCCATAAAAGTTATGGATAGGGAGGATTCCTAGTCTTAAATATGTTAAGATAAGGGGTAGACCAGCTTATATGAAAAGGTTTCAAAAGGATAAACTTAGGACAAAATCTGACAAGTGCAGGTTTATGGGATATCCTAAAGAAAGTTTAGGGTATTATTACTATAATCCTACACGCTGCATTCTTGGATAAAAGTGTTTAACATTGAAAGAGCTAGTAGGAGGGTAATAGATCTTGAAAGAGTTCAAGAACCACAAAGTACTATAAGTCAAACCGAGGAACCCGTAGATAGGCCTATTGTACCACAACCGAATCGTAAATCTGGAAGAGTACCGAAGATACCTGGGAGGTATGGATTCATCATAGAAGATGATGATGAGGTATGCATCATAAAGGATGATGATCTAGTTATATACGATGAGGCTATAAGTAGTAGACACTCAGAGAAATGGCAGATGACCATGAAATCCGAAATGGACTCCATGTATGAGAACCAAGTATAGACTCTGGTTACTCCATCGAAAGGCATAACGCATATAGAGTGTAAATGGATTTTTTAAGAGAAAGACTGGAGCAAATGGTAAGGTGGAGACCTGTAAGGCCAAAATGGTGACAAAAAGATTTTAAATAATGACAAGGAGTTGTCCATCATGAAATCTTCTCACCGGTATCAATGCTCAAGTCCATTCAGATTTTGCTTGTGATTGCAGCTTATTACGAAATCTGGCAAATGGATGTGGAGACATCCTTCCTAAATGAAGACTTAAGGAGAATGTATGTGTGATACAGTCAGAGGAATTTATTTCAAAGGTTGAAGCAAATCGTGTATATAAGCTACAATGATCTATTTATGGATTGAAGCAAGTTTCTCAAAAATGAAACATTCGTTTTAATGAGACAATCAAAAGAGTTTAATTTTATCAAAAACGAGAATGAACCTAGTGTGTACAAAAGGGTCAGTGGGAGCACTGTGACATTCCTAGAACTATATGTTGATATACTACTGATAAGGAATGACATACCAGTGCTACAATCAGTAAAGATAAAATTGTCTAAACATTCCTCCATGAATAACTTGGGAGGAACATCCTATAAATTGGGGATATAAATCTATATAGATAGATTTAAAAGGATGCTCGGCTTGACCCAATGAACGTATATTCATTCGATGCTAAAGGCATTTAGCATGGCAAACTCCAAGAGAGGTCTCATGATGATGAGCCATGGAATGAATCTCTCTAAAATTGTCCCCAATGAAAGAGAGATCGCACGAGTTATTACCATGTATGCAATGAATGTACAAGGCCTGATGTTGTTCAGTCATATTCTGGAGAAGATCACTGTAAGACAGTGAAAAATATCTTTAAGTACTTAACCGGTACTTAAGATGTGATAATGATTCATGGTAGGTCTAAATTAAAACTAGATGGCTAAACAGACTCAAGTTTTTTCAGACTGACCAAGACGATAACAAATCCACTTTAGGGTAAATCGTTACCTTGAATGGTGGTGCAGTGAATTGGAAAAGTTCCAAACAACAAAGAGTTGCTGGTTTAGTGACAAAGACAAAGTATATAGTTGTAAATGAAGCTACAAGTTGATTGTTTGGATGAAAAGTTCATTACAGAACTAGGAATAGTTCCTAAGTCTCATCTTGGATTCAAACATGTGTTGCGGCACATTCATTTGATTAGAGGAATCATTGAAAGAGGAAAAGTCACTATAGAGATAGTGGACTCTCAAGAACAATATTGCATATTCATTTACTGAAGCTTTATCCAACAGCAGGATGATCGTCACTTAGAGAAGAATGGTATTAGATACCATGACGATTGGCTTTAGTGCAAGTGGGAGATTGAAAGTAGTATGCACACAAGCCAATCATATTTGACATGATGTAGCATATACTTTGTAATCTTATTCGTTTATTAAAAGCATTTTACTTTATCTACATGGTGTTGTTATATTAAATGTGATAAACCCATAGTTTTGAGCAATGCTTTTTGAATCATGATGATGATCATGTTAATGAGATCTAAATTCTTGATAGCTCACAAACTAAAATCATTCCTAATTGTTGGATTACTAAAAAGGGGATTAGTGAATCCAGATAAATTAGTACATACTTTGCTTTCTCTTATGAAGAGGATGATTGATCTCATAATCATTTGTGTAGAGACACTAAAACAAACATGTAGGTGCTTATTGGAGAATAAGTTCACTGAACGTGGCTCGCTAAAGGAATACCTAATTGAGTTTTACTTGCCTGTCAATAGAAATTCCTTAAGTGATAGTAGTACAAGTGATCATTAGACTTGAGATCATCATAGTATCTTGTGTATGATGAGTTATACTTTGACATGTCCCTTAAGACCCTTAGGGTATATCAAAGGGTATGATTAGATATAATAAGTTGTACATAGAGATAGGTGAATGATCGACAAATAATCTACCACTTCTAGTAAAAGAAGAGAGTGTTCTATGTGATTCGATAAATGACAACTCAGAAGTTTTTGGCCAAAGCAGAATGAAATTAGAAAGGTGTTTCTAATTTGCATTAATCAGAGTTGTGCATTTAAGAATCGAAATGCATATAATTAAATAAAATAAGACTTGACAGTAATTCCATGTCTTATATTTAATTGGGACATTGTATGGTAAAAGGATTGAATTGTACGGTAGCTATTCACTGAAAGGTTCTTTTGTGATTAATGTTGAAATCTATATTATCTGGAAAGTCGTTGATCGCTAAGGGGGCTTACCCTTATTGTAGAATAAATATTATTTATTTAAATAAGTTAAATAGTTTAATTTATTTATTTAAATAAGATTAGAATTGTTCTAATTGATTTATTTACAATCGGTTTAATATGGAGAACCTAAAGGGTCACACCGCAAAAGGAAAATATTTATTTAAGAAGTAAATGACATAATTGTAATAGTAAGTTAAGTGTATTTAATTTAATCTATGGAGATAGAATAAATTAAATAGCTTAATATTTATTATTTATTATTTAATATTTTAGAAATATTAAATATAAATTAATAAGAGGAGTCTTATTATTATTATTACTATTATTAAACTAATTCCCCGGCAACAACGCCAAAAATTTGTTTGTCGATTTAACAATCAATAAATACGTGCAACTGTACACGATCAACAAGTAATAAAGTGATAAGAAAACGTCGAACCCACAGAGAATTATTTAATAATAATTACCAAATACTAACTCATAATCAAATTAATTTTATTTGAACAATTCGATAAAAGATTTTGAATTTTGAAAATAAAGTACTAAACTAACTAATTACTAACTACCAAGAATTGAATTCAGATAAAAAGGCATAATATTACAATTTTCCCTTAATGTTTCAATTGAATTAATACACTTCCTGTTAAGTTATATTAATTATTCTGGATTGTTAATCAAGAACTCATCAATATTTAGAACCATCTCTCGATGTATCATAAACGAATCAACTTAAATCCACAAAAGATAGAATTAAGATGACCACCCTAGTTAACTAATTCACTATATCTCTATGTGAATTACAATTAAAAAAGATTTAAAGCACATGTTCCCTATCAGATTACATGCGGCGTATAGGTATATCTCTATTCTAAACACAAATTATGAATTCTATCATATGCAGAAAACACAATCGCATGCTACTATGATTAGGTCTAAATCTATAATCCATCTCTCGAGTTCATATAGATTACCATAATAATTGTTGATCAGGCAATTAAGTAATTAATCACAAATCATAATAGACAATCTGATAATAATCAACAATAATTAACAAGGAAGCATATCAATAAAAGCTACGCAATAAGTTCCATTGTAATCTTTAATAGGAATTAGTTCATAATTGAAATAAAATCCATAATCCACAATTGATAAAGCATGCAAGAATACAAAATAAGAGGTAGAGAAGAGAATAGAATCTGTAATTGCAATCCTTGAATCACTCATTCAGCTCCTTAATTGAATCTTTTGTGCTCTTGCAATTGCTTCAAGCCTCCATCTCTTTCTTCCAAACTAGGGTTAGCAAAAAGTAGCAAAATCTCCCTTATTCTATGCCTCACATCATGTATTTATAGGTTGTAATATCCGAGGTCAATTTGTAATTTAATATTTATAATAAATTAAATTTATGTAAAACTCTTATGTGATTCAATTATTATATGTATATGTGTTATGTATATAGATATATTTAATTGTGATATGTGACGAGATGAATTTAAATAGTTGGTTTTGATTAATTTAACTATGTGAATTAACTAATTAGTTATTAATTTTAATAAATTACAAGGAATGAAATTAAAAACTCAATATTGAGTTCAGAGTGGAATTTGAAGACACGGACTGTATATTTGAGTCCGGAACGTCGAAATTAGTCAAAATAAACTGTAATCACAAAATGTGTCGGGGTTGACTTTTTGGTCAAAGTCAACCGGTTGATTTTTTTTCGGATAAAAAGGAAAGCTCGAATTTCGAAAGCTAATTTGGCAAAACGAATAATCCCACGACGTTCGGAATGTCGATTTTAGTAGGAATCGATATTAGTATCGAATAGTTTGGTTCCGGAGGGCAAAATAGTCAAATAGCTTATTAATTGATTAAATGATTAAAATAATTATGAAAAGAATTAAATTGCATCAGCTGAATTGGTGGGGCCCATGTGACTTGCAATTTGGGACAATTTGAAGAGGGAGTACACGGATTGTGTATAGGAATTAGAAATATGGGAGTTACAATTTCTTTCATTTCCTTTTCCTTTTATTCCATGACTTTTCATTCCATAACCTCCCTCTCTACTCATCTGAATGATGGATTGTAACTGATGTATGGGGTAATTAAGGGCTGAAACTGATGATTGAAGGATAAAATTATGAAGGAAAGCAAGCATTATATATATACATCCTCTCTAGTATTTCTTTATTTTTGCTACAATCTACACATCCGAGAGAAAATTTCCAAATTGAGAGTGAGAAAGAAGGCTAGGAAGAATTCTGGGGAGTAATCAAGCAACAAGTATAGCATCATCTCAGATTAATCAAAAAGGGAATTCATCAAAAGGTATTTCAAAAGAACTTTTATTTTCGTATATGTAATAAGTAGATAATGCATGAAAGATGGGAGAAATGATTTGTTTGTGGACTTGTGTTGCCATATTGTTGTTAGTTGTTGATGTTAGCATATTAAGAACAAAAGTTATGGATTAAACATGCTTCAAATTCACAGAAAATCAAAGAATTATGTCATGCATGCTCTATGTTTGATAAAATGACTCTAAGAAGCTAAATCAATCAAAAACGGAAAATTTGTTGGAGTTTGATATTGTAATATGTGTAAACATGTTATATTAGATGATCTGGACAGTAGGAACAATTTTATTGCATGCTAGAATCGAAATCATGGATTATTGTCAAATTGGGTTAAACTAGTGTTTCTGTGACTTTTCGGGTTTTTCGGAGCTTTGGAATTGTACCTTCGGTAATCCGACTGATGTATGTATTAATTTTTTAAAATACTAGGTAGCATGATCTCTAACCTGACCAAGTTTTGAATGCAATCCGAATTAAATCGAGTAAGATATGATTTTCGGGAGCAAGCATGAAAATAAGAAAAACTGCAGATTCTGGGAAATTCCCAGAAATTTCTAAGTCTCAAGAACAGTCGTGCACGCTTATCTAGGCAACTGGTTTGTGGTCTTAGCATGCTAGTTTTATGAATGTTATATTTTTTTAAAATACCTTGTTGTATGAAGTTTATTGTGTCCAAGTATTATGGTCATATCATCTTTAGATTTGTTGGAATAAAATCGCAAAAAGTGGCTGCAAGAAACAAAACAAATTTGATGTCTTTCTTGTAACTGTTTGGATCAGTCTGTTTTGGGGGCATTTTTCGTCCACTATTTTGTACATTAAAAATGCTGGAAAAACTTTGGAGTATTACTATAAGAAGATATGAAGGTCCTGTAAAAATTTGAGAATTTTTGGCCATACGGTTTGAGAGTTATGGATTTTACGGCTAAGGTCATTATTTGAAACGATGCCTGAATAACTCTCTGTGTATAAGTCTAAATATTACAAAATTTTTACTGGACGTTCATGGGTATAGCAGGAGATAACCCTGAAACTTTCAGAATTTTTGGAGCTAATCTCGATTTATGAAAAATCTGAGAATATTTGGCTATTATGGGCTATTTAAAAATAATAGATAAATTTTATTAATTCCGGAAAAAAATATATGTTCAATGTGGGACTATATTCTACAAAATTACAGAAAAAAAATATTTTTGAGATTGATTTGGTATTTTTTTCATATAAATGATGTTATATGGATAAATGAATTTAATTATATATGGGATGTCATAATTATGGAAAATGAGATTTTTCCGACTTGAGACCCTTAAGTATATTTTATGCAGATTTTTGGTCCGAAAAATGTCACAAATTTATGTTTCCCAGTTTCTTTTATTTAACCACGTGGCCTATTCATAGCAACATGTTATGTAATTGAATTGTATTTGAATACGTGTGAGTTTAATCATTTTATTAAGATAAAAGGGAACCATTACACTTCAAAGTGGTGTTTGAAGATCAAATTACTTAACGTGACACATGTGAATAGGTTACGTGAAGAACCAATAGATAACTTTAAATATAGAAGACTTATCAGGCAAGTTCTTAAACCCTACTTCTCATTTACGCAAGTTTCTTGACTCTACTTTTTATTGAGCAAGCTTCTAGAGTTTATTATTTCAATTGAACAAATATTCTATCATTATTCATTTATTCAATGATCGTGAGTTTCTTATGTCGTAAGCTATACAAATCCATTGTACAAGCTTTATTGATGATTACTCAATTATTTTTACAATTGTTATGTTTTAAAGTTCTTAACTATTACGAATTGCTTTCAAGTATGCTTTTCTGGCCTTTTGTTCCGGCTAGATATTATTGATGCGTAACGTTATATTGTTTGAACAATTCAAATTCATTGTAGCTATTAAAGTTTACCAATCCAAATTGTTTTGGTGCGGTCTCGCATGATACTAAGATGAACAACCCGAATAACGGGCAAATAGATGTCGGGCATATAGTCCCATTTACGCTTACGCGTTTAAATTTCATACTTGTGCACAATGTAGGGTACGAAAGGCTGATCACCTGGAGTACTTGTAGAGAAGGTTTTATAATCTATCTGATTGATAAAAGCTTCTGATGGTTTTCGATGAAACAAAACAATGTTCAGGGTATCAACACCCCTTAGTACACTATTGAAAATTCTTAACTCTTAACTCTAATTCGTATTTACCTCTTCAATACTCTTTCAATTGTTGAGAAATGCCTTTACAGATATATCTATCCTTGGTATTTATTATCAAATTACTTGTTATACTTGCTGGGCAAATTGTGCTCATTCTTGCTTAAACCTTTCAGTTAAGGGTGAGAAGGCCGAGGGCTCGGGCAAGGACAAGGGAAAGGCTAAGATGAAATGATGAAACTTATTTCTTTGTAATAAGTCTAGATTTTCCGCATTGATGTAATGTAGCGATGAACGCTAAGTTTAAGTTTATTTAAGGTTTTGTAACTTGGGATTATGTTTGGATTTATATTTGGGTTTATTATCAAATACTATTGTAAATATTATTATTATTATTTATGAGGTTTATTTAGTTAGATGATGGGGTATGATGTATCGTGAGCACCATATCCTGTGTTTGATGTTACACGGATTTGGGGGCGTCACAGGTTTGGTATCAGAGCTTTAGGTTATAGAACCTTAGGTGGGAGAACCTAAGGATATAACCTTAGTGGAATTAGTGGAGATAGGAAGAAGATGAACTCGCGTAGAGTTCTAAGTGATGTATATGATTTATTTTATTTTATTTTTAATAAAAACTTATTTTAAAATACTAATCTAGTTATTTGTTTTGATTGTAGGATGTCAAGCGAGGAGGAGATTAGGGATATCCATGTGGTGAGTGAACAGTTGGTAGCAGCTGTACCTGAGCCCATAGCTGAGGCAACAGCTGATTCGGATCCAGAGGAGGACCCTGAGGAGGATCCCGCGGAGGACTCGGATGGATCACCCCAGGAGGATGCCTCATCCGAGGATGATTTGATGGACGAGTTGATGGATAGGAATACGGAGTTAGACGATAGAGTCCATGAGTTGGAGGATCTGTATCAGACGGAGCAGGGAGCTGTGGCTCAGCTAGGTGCGTTGGTGCACCATCTGTTGGCTAGGAATGTGGAGCTGGCAGACAAGCTGAGGGCAGCAGACAGTAAGGCAGAGAGGTTGCAGGTAGAGAAAGAGGCCATCCGGGCTCACATGGGAAATACTGTGAGTGGGCTGGAGACAAGAGTTCAAGGTCTCCAAACAGACAAGCAATTGATTACCACTTACTAGAAGGATGAGATGAAAGGTCGTGTAAGGGCTCAAAACCAGAGGGATGAGGTAGAGGATGAGGTGAGGAACAAGAAAGTTAAGATGGATAGGTTGCGATACGCGTTTAGGACGGCGCATGAGAGTTTTCAACATAGAGTCTACTACTACCCACATGAGGAACACCAGTCTGGTTACGCAATAAGCCGAGGACTAGTTCTGGACATAGCTAATGAGGAGTATGAAGACGCCATTAGGAGGGGTCTTTGAGTTTATATTACTATGAACCTTTTATTAATGTCGTATTGAATGATTAGTTATTGATGTAAATATTCAAATTTCAGTTTTAAGTAAGTGATGTAAATGGCATTTTGCCATAACATGCTAAATACCTTGGTTTTATGGTTTTCATTTGAATAAAGATGTGTTTATTTAAATGTGTGATGTGATAATTAAATCTTTACCTGAGTTATAAATGTTGTAAGATTAAATTATGTGTTAATAACATATAAATTCCCTATTAAAACAGAATATGCCTAGAGGAAGACCTAGACGTCAACAACCACCAGAAGAATCATCTAATAGTGTTGAGGACCAACCGAACCCCATGCAACAATTTGTTGACCTACTAGTTGGGGCACTACAGAATCGGACCCCGAATAATAACAATAACCCTCTGACGGCCCAAGTGGCAACCTTTAAGGACTTCAAAAGCGTGGGACCCCCTGAATTCAAAGGGACCACAGAACCCATTGAAGCCCAAACATGGATTAAAGAGATCGAAAAGGCGTTTGCTATCGCCCGAGTAGGGGAAGAGCAGAAAACAATCTTCGCCACGTATATGCTTAAAGGAGAAGCTAACTTCTGGTGGGAGGCGAACCAGAACAGAGCTGGAGAAGGTGTGGTTTCGTGGGAGCGATTCAAGGAGGTCTTTTTCGAAAATTACTTTCCCCTCAGCATGCAGAGTCGCATGGAGATGCGATTCTTGGAACTAAAGCAAGAAGATATGACAGTACCCCAGTACGCCGCAAAGTTTAACGAGCTGGCGAGGTTTGCACCTCATCAGGTCGACACTGAAGAGAGAAAGACAAGAAGGTTTGAGCAGGGCCTCAAGTCGTGGTTATACAGCAGACTCTCGGTGTTGCAGACGAACAGTTTCGTTACTCTCATGGAGAAGGCCATTATTGCTGAGGGTGGAAGTGAAGCTCTGATGAAATTCAACAAGGAGAAGAAGAAGAAGAATGAAGGGGGAAATAGAGGGGAAGGTAGTAGCAGTGGTAACAAGAGGAAGTGGAATAACAACAACAACAATAACAACTACAATCCGGGGAATTCTGGAGGCAAGTCAGGGGATGCAAAGAGGAGATCTGAGGCGTGCAAGGAGTGTGGGAAGAACCATTCTGGCGCGTGCCTCAAAGGAAAGAATGTATGCTTTAACTGCGGTCAAGAGGGGCACATTTCTCCGAACTGCCCCGCCCCAAAGAAGAATGGATGCTTCAACTGCGGAGCATTGGATCATCAGGCCAGGAATTGCCCAAAGAAAAATTCAGGTGGAGGAAGGGGATCAAGCGGTGGAAATCTCACAATTTCGGGACCACCAATTCAGAATCGACCAACAGCAAGGACTTTTAACATGACAGTTCAAGATGCGGTCGCATCTAAGGACGTGGTGTCAGGTATCATTCCGGTCAATGATATAGCTGCATACATATTATTTGATTCGGGTGCTACTTGTTCCTTCATATCACATGAATTCTCCCAACGATTAAACTTACCTCAGGAAGAATTAGAATACCCGATGAACATAGAAGTTGCGAATAAGGAAATAATTCATGTTAGCCATATTCATAGGAATTGTGTTATAGATATAAGGGGGTATAAGTTACCTGTGGATTTAATTCCAATTCAGCTAGGAGAATTTGATGTAATTCTAGGTATGGATTGGTTATTTAACCATGGGGCAATAATAGATTGCCAGAAAAAGTGTATAAACCTTCAGACTCCAAATCGGTCTAAGGTAGTGTTCTATGGTAGTAAATCGCCTAGACACTCGAGTTGTCTGACGATGATGCAAGCTAGGAAGTTGTTAAGAAAAGGATGTGTAGGTTATCTGGCTCATATCATTAATACCCAAAAAGCAGAGACAGAGATGGAACAGATACCCGTAGTAAATGAATTTTTAGATGTGTTTCCGGGGGATTTGCCAGGTCTTCCGCCAGATAGGGAGGTCGAATTCGTTATAGATGTAGTACCGGGAACATCGTCGATTTCAAAAGCCCCATATAGAATGGCACCAGTGGAGATGAGAGAACTGATGGTGCAGTTGCAGGAGTTGTTGGATAAGAAGTATATCCAACCGAGCGTGTCTCCTTGGGGAGCGCCAGTTTTATTTGTGAAAAAAAAAGGATGGATCGTTAAGACTTTGTATCGACTATCGGGAGTTGAACAAAGTGACGATCAAGAACAAGTACCCACTGCCTAGGATAGATGATCTGTTCGATCAATTGAAGGGAGCGAAGTATTTTTCCAAAATTGACTTGAGGACGGGATATCACCAGTTAAAGGTGAAAAAGGAAGATGTACCTAAGACAGCATTCAGGACTCGTTACGGCCATTACGAATTCCTAGTGATGTCATTTGGATTAACAAATGCTCCAGCAGCATTTATGGACATGATGAACCGAGTGTTCAAGCAATACTTGGATAAATTCGTAGTTGTGTTCATAGATGATATTCTGGTCTACTCTAAGACACAGGAGGATCATGCTGAACATTTAAGAATGGTGTTGGAAGCGTTGAGGAAGGAGAAGTTGTACGCGAAATTTTCGAAGTGTGAATTCTGGTTGGAAAAAGTTCAATTTTTGGGTCACGTGATTGACAAAGACGGAATCTCTGTGGATCCAACAAAAGTGGAGGCAGTACTTAATTGGGAACAACCGAAGACACCAACAGAAGTAAGGAGTTTCTTGGGTTTGGCAGGTTATTACAGGAGGTTCATCCAGGATTTTTCGAAAATAGCAGGGACTCTGACTAATTTGACAAGGAAGTCGGTAAAATTTGTTTGGATGGAGAAGTGTGAAGAAAGTTTTCAGGAACTGAAGAAAAGGTTAAGTGAAGCACCAGTGTTGTCTTTACCAGACGATACAGGTGATTTTGTGATTTACAGTGATGCGTCACACAAAGGACTTGGTTGTGTGCTTATGCAACATGGTAAAGTTATTGCGTACGCATCGCGTCAGTTGAAGGATTACGAAAAGGGATATCCTACCCATGACCTGGAATTGGCAGCGGTGGTATTTGCCCTAAAAATATGGAGGCACTATTTATATGGTGTAAAATGTGAAATATACACAGACCATAAAAGTCTAAAGTATATCTTCACGCAGAAGGAGTTGAATATGCGACAAAGGAGATGGTTGGAACTAATAAAGGACTACGATTGCGAAATCTTATATCATCCGGGGAAAGCTAACGTGGTAGCAGATGCGCTAAGCAGAAAAGGTAGTGGTAAATTGGCAATGTTAACAGCTCAAGATGAGTTAATTAAGGAAATGGCAAGATTGGAGCTCGAAGTAAAGTGTCCAAGGGAGTCCGATGAGAAATTGTTCGCAATGGAGGCTCGTCCGACTCTATTGGACAAAATAAAGGAAGCACAAGGTAGCGATGAAGAATGTGAGAAGGTGAGAAAAATAATTTCAGATGGGGAAAAGCTTAAGTTCAGCGTGGATGGTGATGGACTATTAAGATTTGAGGGGAGAATTTGGGTGCCAGCGGTATCTGATTTAAAAGAAGAGATTTTGCAAGAAGCTCATAGTTCAAGTTACTCGATTCATCCGGGAAGCACAAAGATGTATCGGGATCTTCGTCAACATTTTTGGTGGCCTAACATGAAAAGAGAGGTCGCGGAGTGCGTCAGCAGATGCTTAACATGCCAGAGAGTCAAGGCAGAACATCAGAAACCGAGCGGGTTACTTCAACCTTTAGAAATACCAGAATGGAAGTGGGAGCATATTACGATGGACTTCGTGGTAGGACTTCCAACTACACAGAAAGGTTATGATGCAGTATGGGTGATCGTTGATCGATTAACTAAGTCAGCGCACTTCTTACCCATCAAGATCAGATTCAACTTGGATCAATTGGCCAAACTCTACATCAAAGAAATCGTCTCTAGGCACGGTGTGCCGGTATCGATTGTGTCATATCGCGACCCGCGATTCACAGCAAATTTTTGGAAAAGCTTTCAAGAACGCATGGGAACGCAACTGAGGTTGAGCACTGCATATCATCCTCAGACAGATGGGCAAAGCGAAAGAACAATTCAAACTCTAGAGGACATGTTAAGGGCGTGCATTATGGATTTCAAAGGAAGTTGGGATGACCATCTACCATTGGTGGAGTTTGCATACAACAATAGTTACCACGCGAGCATCGGTATGCCACCTTATGAAGCTCTGTATGGTAGAAAGTGCAGAACACCATTGTACTGGGATGAAGTAGGTGAACGTCAACTGCTAGGGCCAGAATTGGTACAACAGACTGCAGATGTTGTCAAAACGATACGAGCAAGATTAGTGACGGCTCAAGATCGACAGAAGAAATATGCTGATCAACATAGGCAACAACGCGACTTTGACGTCGGTACTTATGTGTTTCTGAAAGTATCTCCTTGGAAGGGGAAGATGAGATTTGGGAAGAAGGGAAAACTGAGTCCGGTTGATTTTTTTTCGGATAAAAAGGAAAGCTCGAATTTTGAAAGCTAATTTGGCAAAACGAATAATCCCACGACGTTCGGAATGTCGATTTTAGTAGGAATCGATATTAGTATCGAATAGTTTGGTTCCGAAGGGCAAAATAGTCAAATAGCTTATTAATTGATTAAATGATTAAAATAATTATGAAAAGAATTAAATTGCATCAGCTGAATTGGTGGGGCCCATGTGACTTGCAATTTGGGACAATTTGAAGAGGGAGTACACGGATTGTGTATAGGAATTAGAAATATGGGAGTTACAATTTCTTTCATTTCCTTTTTCTTTTATTCCATGACTTTTCATTCCATAACCTCCCTCTCTACTCATCTGAATGATGGATTGTAACTGATGTATGGGGTAATTAAGGGCTGAAACTGATGATTGAAGGATAAAATTATGAAGGAAAGCAAGCATTATATATATACATCCTCTCTAGTATTTCTTTATTTTTGCTACAATCTACACATCCGAGAGAAAATTTCCAAATTGAGAGTGAGAAAGAAGGCTAGGAAGAATTCTGGGGAGTAATCAAGCAACAAGTATAGCATCATCTCAGATTAATCAAAAAGGGAATTCATCAAAAGGTATTTCAAAAGAACTTTTATTTTCGTATATGTAATAAGTAGATAATGCATGAAAGATGGGAGAAATGATTTGTTTGTGGACTTGTGTTGCCATATTGTTGTTAGTTGTTAATGTTAGCATATTAAGAACAAAAGTTATGGATTAAACATGCTTCAAATTCACAGAAAATCAAAGAATTATGTCATGCATGCTCTATGTTTGATAAAATGACTCTAAGAAGCTAAATCAATCAAAAACGGAAAATTTGTTGGAGTTTGATATTGTAATATGTGTAAACATGTTATATTAGATGATCTGGACAGTAGGAACAATTTTATTGCATGCTAGAATCGAAATCATGGATTATTGTCAAATTGGGTTAAACTAGTGTTCTGTGACTTTTCGGGTTTTTCGGAGCTTTGGAATTGTACCTTCGGTAATCCGACTGATGTATGTATTAATTTTTTAAAATACTAGGTAGCATGATCTCTAACCTGACCAAGTTTGAATGCAATCCGAATTAAATCGAGTAAGATATGATTTTCGGGAGCAAGCATGAAAATAAGAAAAACTGCAGATTCTGGGAAATTCCCAGAAATTTCTAAGTCTCAAGAACAGTCGTGCACGCTTATCTAGGCAACTGGTTTGTGGTCTTAGCATGCTAGTTTTATGAATGTTATATTTTTTTAAAATACCTTGTTGTATGAAGTTTATTGTGTCCAAGTATTATGGTCATATCATCTTTAGATTTGTTGGAATAAAATCGCAAAAGTGGCTGCAAGAAACAAAACAAATTTGATGTCTTTCTTGTAACTGTTTGGATCAGTCTGTTTTGGGGGCATTTTCGTCCACTATTTTGTACATTAAAAATGCTGGAAAACTTTGGAGTATTACTATAAGAAGATATGAAGGTCCTGTAAAAATTTGAGAATTTTTGGCCATACGGTTTGAGAATTATGGATTTTACGGCTAAGGTCATTATTTGAAACGATGCCTGAATAACTCTCTGTGTATAAGTCTAAATATTACAAAATTTTTACTGGACGTTCATGGGTATAGCAGGAGATAACCCTGAAACTTTCAGAATTTTTGGAGCTAATCTCGATTTATGAAAAATCTGAGAATATTTGGCTATTATGGGCTATTTAAAAATAATAGATAAATTTTATTAATTCCGGAAAAAAATATATGTTCAATGTGGGACTATATTCTACAAAATTACAGAAAAGAAATATTTTTGAGATTGATTTGGTATTTTTTTTCATATAAATGATGTTATATGGATAAATGAATTTAATTATATATGGGATGTCATAATTATGGAAAATGAGATTTTTCCGACTTGAGACCCTTAAGTATATTTTATGCAGATTTTTGGTCCGAAAAATGTCACAAATTTATGTTTCCCAGTTTCTTTTATTTAACCACGTGGCCTATTCATAGCAACATGTTATGTAATTGAATTGTATTTGAATACGTGTGAGTTTAATCATTTTATTAAGATAAAAGGGAACCATTACACTTCAAAGTGGTGTTTGAAGATCAAATTACTTAACGTGACACATGTGAATAGGTTACGTGAAGAACCAATAGATAACTTTAAATATAGAAGACTTATCAGGCAAGTTCTTAAACCCTACTTCTCATTTACGCAAGTTTCTTGACTCTACTTTTTTATTGAGCAAGCTTCTAGAGTTTTATTATTTCAATTGAACAAATATTCTATCATTATTCATTTATTCAATGATCGTGAGTTTCTTATGTCGTAAGCTATACAAATCCATTGTACAAGCTTTATTGATGATTACTCAATTATTTTTTACAATTGTTATGTTTTAAAGTTCTTAACTATTACGAATTGCTTTCAAGTATGCTTTTCTGGCCTTTTGTTCCGGCTAGATATTATTGATGCGTAACGTTATATTGTTTGAACAATTCAAATTCATTGTAGCTATTAAAGTTTACCAATCCAAATTGTTTTGGTGCGGTCTCGCATGATACTAAGATGAACAACCCGAATAACGGGCAAATAGATGTCGGGCATATAGTCCCATTTACGCTTACGCGTTTAAATTTCATACTTGTGCACAATGTAGGGTACGAAAGGCTGATCACCTGGAGTACTTGTAGAGAAGGTTTTTATAATCTATCTGATTGATAAAAGCTTCTGATGGTTTTTCGATGAAACAAAACAATGTTCAGGGTATCAACACCCCTTAGTACACTATTGAAAATTCTTAACTCTTAACTCTAATTCGTATTTACCTCTTCAATACTCTTTCAATTGTTGAGAAATGCCTTTACAGATATATCTATCCTTGGTATTTATTATCAAATTACTTGTTATACTTGCTGGGCAAATTGTGCTCATTCTTGCTTAAACCTTTCAGTTAAGGGTGAGATGGCCGTGGGCTCGGGCAATGACAAGGGAAAGGCTAAGATGAAATGATGAAACTTATTTCTTTGTAATAAGTCTAGATTTTCCGCATTGATGTAATGTAGCGATGAACGCTAAGTTTAAGTTTATTTAAGGTTTTGTAACTTGGGATTATGTTTGGATTTATATTTGGGTTTATTATCAAATACTATTGTAAATATTATTATTATTATTTATGAGGTTTATTTAGTTAGATGATGGGGTATGATGTATCGTGAGCACCATATCCTGTGTTTGATGTTACACGGATTTGGGGGCGTCACATAGGTTCTAGTTAAAGTCCTAAACCAATTAGAAGTTACAATCCTTGTTTCATTCAAGTTGGGTCAAAAATAAGCTTTTCAACAACCCGACCCAACGCGGTCGCGCCCATATTTGGCCTAGGAAGCAGCGCGGCCGCGTCCAAGTGCCAGAAATCATATTTTTCACTCTGCAGACCAGCGCGGCCGCGCCCAAAATACACTAGGAACCGACGTGGCCGCGCCCGACAAAATTCTGCTCGGATGTCTGTTGGTAAAATGGTCATAACGTTTGATCCGGGAGGAGTTACAGGGCCTGCCACCTATCAAATCGAAGCTCTCGACGAGATCTATAACTTTCATTCTTTGAGAATTGAGAGATTCAGGCTGGAGAAAGGTTGAAATTGAGCTTCAAGGGACTGCTATGTAAATGACAACTCCAAACCTTGATCTCTGTTTATAAAAATGTCTTAACTCTCGCATCTGAACTCCGATTGGGGTGATTCAAGATGTTCCGAAAAGATAAGAAGTAAATCTACAATAAAATCCAAGTTGCAAACCAAGAACATGCATCCATTTTAATGTTAAAGCCCTGTAATCTTCCCTTTTCACGTTTGCTTGCTTATTGTACTCCAAAAGATGTTCGAATTGCGTTTCCTTGCTCTTTCCTACAAAATAACATAAAAACACTATAAATACCTAATACTAACTTAAAATACTTAAGAACTCACAAATTATCAAGCCAAACGTACTCAATTCATAGATATAAAATCCACTCATCAATACTGTTGTCCCTTCAAGTATTTCAGCGATTCATGATTCGTGTGAATCACGAACTCTTTTGGTCAAAGGTAGTGTTGCCACGTCTCCAACGCTCGAACCAAGGCATACATCTCCTTGTCATAAGTAAGATAGTTTAGAGCTGCCCCACTTAACTTTTCGCTAAAGTACGCCACTGGTTTCCCTTCCTGTATCAACACAGCTCCAATCCCTAAACATGAAGCATCACACTCAATCTCAAAAGTCTTAGCAAAGTTAGGTAAAACAAGCAAAGGAGCGTTAGTCAATTTATCTTTGATCAATTTAAACGCCTTTTTCCTATTCTTCACCCCACTTAAAACCCACACTCTTTTTGATTACTTCCGTCAATGGTGCTGTGATGTCGTTGAAGTTCTTCACGAATTGTCGGTAGAAACTTGCCAGTCCATGGAAACTACGAACTTGACTCACATTTGATGAACTCGGCCAATCTCGAATTGCACGTATTTTCCCCTCATCCACTTGAACACCCTGTGAACTCACAACAAATCCAAGAAAAACAATTCTATCCGTACAAAACGTGCACTTATTTATATTAGCAAATAACTTTTCCTTACGAAGTACATCTAAAACAGATTTTAAATGCAATGCATGTTCTCCCAAGTTTTTACTATAAATCAAAATATCATCAAAATACACAACAACAAATTTTCTAATGAACGGACGCAAAACATGGTTCATTAATCTCATGAAAATACTAGGAGCATTAGTTAGACCAAAAGGTAGCACTAACCACTTATACAACCCATATGTTGTTTTGAAAGTCGTTTTCCATTCATCACCCTCATGCATACAAATTTGATGATATCCACTTTTTAAATCAATTTTTGAAAATACACAAGACCCGTGCAATTCATTTAACATATCATCTAATCGTGGAATGGGATGTCGATATTTTACTGTAATGTTATTGACTGCTCGACAATCAATGCACATGCGCCACTTCTCATCCTTCTTAGGCACCAAGATCACTGGAACTGCACATGGACTCATGCTTTCTCTCACGAATCCCTTTTCCATGAGTTCGCCAACTTACTTTTGCAACTCCTTCGTCTCCTCGGGATTGCTCCGATAAGCTGGACTATTTGGAATGGGGGCTCTAATCTTTATGCGTGCTGAAAGTGGAGTTATGATCTGAGAGGGTGGATCTGTCTAGGTCTAATGGGTGTGGGATTTTCAGATCTTGATGTTTCAACTGGTGTTGGGGTTTTCGGAAGCTGGATCTTGTTCGGATCTGATTATTTTCTTGAATCACCTTTCGAACTGCTCTTGCCGGAATCTAGGTTCAGACTTTTGGGCTCTGATTTTTCTGGTGGTTTGGATATGAGGCCTTTGGCGATTGGGTTTCATGTCCGTGTCGTTCCGTCTGATTGTTCAAACTGGGTTCATGGTTTTTTATTGTTTATTGTTGTCATGACCAGATTTGGAGTTTTAAATTGATTTATATTGAAATCTCTCTTCAATAGGTGTAATCAATTTGTTGATTTCCCAGTCGATTCTTATGATTCTTGTTGTTTTCTCTTTTGCGAAATCAGTTAGGTGTTATTAGGATCTGTTTCACCTTAACTCGTTTTGGGATGGATATGGATCTGCTGGTTCTATTTTAGTTTGATTTAGGGATTTTTTCTGAATCCGGCTAATTTGGTGTTTATGTTGTAGTTAATTATTGCTGCATTTTGTTTGTCCATTTTAGTTCGAATTGGGGATGATGTTTGATTTTTTGATTTCAACTAATTTGGTTTTGTGCATCCATTTGTTTTGTTCATGGGTGCTTTGATATGGACGATTTCTGATTTTGCTGCTCTGTATTGTTCTTAACGGTATCCATGGTGGTTATCTCGCCGATGGGTCCTCTGTTTTGACGCAAATCAGTTCGTTCTGGATTTGGGTCTTATTAATCTGTGTGCGTTTTCAATCTAGACATCATGCTTGGTTTTGGCTATCCGTTTATGTTCAGATTGGGGATATGTCATGTGTTCATGCTTCGTCGGAATCTGCGTGATCCCTGCCGTCGCCGGTAGAAGTGCACTGTCTCTTTGTCTAGGGCACTGTGCTATTGACCTTGGGCTGATAATTAGGGCCCACGGTTTTCAAATTTCAAATGCTGACGCCTTTCTTATGATGTTGCCTTGCTGATTGCCCACGTGGTTTTTTTCAAATGCTAATCCCTAATACCACATGTGGGCTGCTGCGTCCTCTCATTGTAGGCCCACTCCATTTGGGTCTTACCTTTGTTGTTGTCTTTTGCCTGGCCTCGGGTTGTGAGGAAATTATTTTAGGTTAGGCAAATGTTTTCCTAGTTTTAGCTAGGTGTTTTAACCCTTTCGGGAGAAAAGGATTATGTTCTGATCTTCATTGTAATATTCTTAATTTTTGCATATTTATATACAAACAAATTTAGCAAAAAAAAAAAACTCCCCGAATAGGTGGTAATCCTTATGGAAGCTCCTCGGGAAACACATCCTTATAATCCTGCAAAAGAGATGAAACAACACTAGGTAAAGAAAAATCGTTAGCGTTAGTGTTCAAAAGCACCTCCTTTTACCGAAGTATAATCATCGACTGTTTAGCATCTAAAGCTCGCCTCATATCGCTCTTTTTTGCATAGATATTTGTTTTTCACTCCTCATCTTTTCTTTTCTCTCTTTCTTTTTCTCTCTTATTTTTTCCCTCATTATTTTTTTCCTCATGATTTTTCTTTTCTTCACTCTCTTTCCTTTTTTCATGATCTCTCTGCAGATGAAATTGATCCTCATGCACCTATTGTGGTGACATAGGACACAAAGTAACCTTCATTTTATTGTGAACAAAAGAATATTCATTTGTAAAGCCATCATGCTTCACACGCTTATCAAATTGACACAGTCAACCAAACAATATGTGACCCGCCTGCATTAGAACCACGTCGCACAAAATTTCATCCACATATTTCCCAATAGTAAATGGCACCAACACCTGTTTAGTCACTTTAATCTCATTACTGTCATTGAGCCACTGCAATCGATATGGTTGAGGGTGTTTGGCTGTGGAAAGCCCTAATTTCTCCACCATAACCTTACTTGCCACATTCATGCAACT
The DNA here is from genome assembly GCA_034770075.1 of Aralia elata. Classification (NCBI taxonomy): domain Eukaryota; kingdom Viridiplantae; phylum Streptophyta; class Magnoliopsida; order Apiales; family Araliaceae; genus Aralia; species Aralia elata. Next base: position 110,598 of record JAVJAP010000249.1, on the reverse strand, counting down.
ACCTCCGTCAATCACGATACAACAAATCTTCCCATTCACCAAGCACCTAGTGTGAAATAAATTTTCCCGTTGTTCATTGCTTTCTTCCTTCACTTGTGCACTAAGTACTCTTCTAGTCACCAAAACTTCCCAAATACCGCAACTTCCATATCTTCCGCTTCTTCTAGCAGTGGCATAGAGTCAGTATCACTATCTTCCCCCTTGGTCTCCACCTCTCCATTGTCAAGTAACAACATCGTTCTTTGATTCGGACATTGATTTGCAATATGTCCCCTACCTTGACATTTAAAACATTTAATATCTCGATTACGACTAAAAGAAGTAGGGTCAGTCTTACCTTGCACTCCCCTATTAGTCGTCTCCGTTTTTGGCTCAAATTTGGGTTTGCTTACGGCTGGCTTTTCCTCTCGCTTCCCAACATTAGACTTCCATGATGATCCTGAATTAGGTATCGAACGCTGGCTACCTCTCCTCTTAAGATGTTTCTCAATCTTGATAGTCATGTGTACCATATCCTCAAATACCACATAATGTTGTCGTTCTACTAAGTTTGCAATCTCTCAATTTAGTCCCGCCGAAAACCTAGTCATCGTTGACTCGCCATCCTCATTTATGTTTGCCCTAGCCATCAACATCTCCATATCTTTGTAATAATCCTCGACGCTCCGACTACCTTGTTTCAAGTTTTGCAAACTCTGAACTAGCTATCGGTGATAGTAATCTGGAACGAACATCTTTTTCATCATTGCCTTCATATCTTCTCAAGTTTTAATTTGACGTTCTCCACACCTCCTCCGGTTGATCGTCAACTGATCCCACCAAGTAACTGCATATGCTGAGAATTCTGTGGTAGCAAGTTTTACTTTCTTTAGCCCCGAGTAGTTATGACATTCAAATATCCAATCCATCTTCTTTTCCCACTCTAGATATGCCTCTAGAGCACTTCTTCCTTGGAAAGTTGGAATTTTTATTTTTAGACTATCCAAGTTATTGTCCACTTTATCCCGAACTCCTCTATCTCTAGCTCCTCGTTGCCTCCGATATAAGAAGTCGGACTCTCGATCATCCTCTTTACTAAATCCTCCGTCATTGAAAGTAGTTTCTTCCACCCTAGCTCCTTTCTGCTGAACTACTCCTTGTTAATGAGTTCCTTGACGGTTTTGAGATGATTCCCCTCGAGTAACGCTTAATTGGTCCAAGCGCTCATGTACATGTTCCATTGCCATATCCAACCGTCTACCCCAATCCTTATTCATAGCTTCAATTAACAACTTCATATCAGCTGATAACGAAGGTTCTGCAAAAGTTCCCTTATCCTTTGAGTTAGACATATTTCCTGCAAAACAGAGGTTAGTAGAAAAATAATTTCCTCACCACTCCCTTACATGTTTCGCTCGGTTAATGTTTCACTCGTGTATCACTTAATAGGTTTTTCCCCTCAATTGATCTCACCGCTAAGCCTTTTACCTCTAATTATTCTCTCTAATAGGTTATTTTCGAATATACCTAGCAAAATTCTCGGTTCTACTAATCAATTCAAAAATAACTTATCACGAACAATATAGGCGGTATGAATAGAAGTAGCAACAATCTCGATTACGGAATTGAAAACGAATTCTACAAACAAATTGAAATAACTGAAATAACAAATGATGAGGGCATCCTTGGTTCTGGAACAAATGACAACAATAGAGCGGATCCTATGTGTATGCCGGATGGACCCGTGACAAGAGCTCGGGCTAAACGATTCAAGGAAGGCCTTAATGGGTTGATACAAGGAATGTGGAGCAAGGATAGATCAAGTGTAGAGTTCGAGGAGCGGGATTCTAAAGAGTTGCAATTGGTCATGATGTTACTAGTAAACACGTCAAAGGTGGGAACGATGGAAACGAAAGAAGATGAAAATTCTGAAACAGCAGGGTTCTCGCCCCCATCAAGAAAATCAAGCCCAGAAATCTCGGCTCGGCGAGAACTCCTCTGCCCATTTGCGCCCCGGCCTGAAATGATGTTGCCCCGGCAAAGACCTCTCTGGCCATTCTCGCCCCGGCGAGGTTTACAGGTCATTTTTCTCGCCCCAACAAGAACTGTCAGATTTAGTTAGCACATTTTTCGAGACAAATGCGTTTTTGAAGATTTTTATCAGATTTTCTTTCCTTAATTTTAGGGTTTTCAGTATATTTTCATAATTCTATTGTAACTAGGATATTTTAAGATAGGATTTTGATTCCAAATCAATTATTATTTCCTTTATGGATTCTCGGGTTTCATAGTTAGTATAAATAAGTTTTATGCTTGTAATTCAACAACAATTCAATAATATTCTGAGTTTTATACAATTAAGAGTTATTCTCTACTTTTGGTTCTTTGAAGAATTTCTAAGCAAATTTCTTAGTTTTTCTTTTGAGATTCATATTTAACTTATCATACAACAAACCATAGTTGTGTGTGGCGTTATTTTATCGCATCATACATTCGTACAAAGATTATTGTTTTCCATCTAAACGAGGGCCTAAGTGTTGTTGGTGTTCCATCCTACGTGAATTCAATTTCTTGATCGAATATATCAAGATTCTCATCTCCAAATTAGACGTTAGGTTAAGATTTCGAAAGAGTCCATCAATTTGCTTACAAGAAACGATCCGGGTGACAACCACCTCACGCAAGCGTTCCGTGGAGTCTATCATTTGGTATCAAAGCTGCTTTTTTTAGCTAAGTATTTATCTTTATTGTTTCGTTGAAGTTGTGAGTAAAAAAAAAGAGTATAGAAAATTTTGTTATTTCAGTTATTTCAATTTGTTTGTAGAATTCGTTTTCAATTCCGTAATCGAGATTGTTGCTACTTCTATTCATACCGACTATATTGTTCATGATAAGTTATTTTTGAATTGATTAGTAGAACTGAGAATTTTGCTAAGTAAATTCGAAAAGAACCTATTAGAGAGAATAATTAGAGGTAAAAGGCTTAGCGATGAGATCAATTGAGGGAAAAAGCCTATTGAGTGATACACGAGTGAAACATTAATCGAGCGAAACACGTAAGGGAGTGGTGAGGAAATTATTTTTCTACTAACCTCTGTTTTGCAGGAAATATGTCTAACTCAAAGGATAAGGAAACTTTTGCAGAACCTTCGTTATCAGCTGATATGAAGTTGTTAATTGAAGCAATGAATAAGGTTGTGGTAGACGGTTGGATTTGGCAATAGAACAGGTACATGAGCGCTTGGACCAATTAAGCGTTACTCGGGGGGAATCATCTCAAAACCGTCAAGGAACTCATCAACAAGGAGTAGTTCAGCAGAAAGGAGCTAGGGTGGAAGAAACTACTTTCAATAACGGAGGATTTAGTGAAGAGGATGATCGAGAGTCCGACTTCTTACATCGGAGGCAACGAGGAGCTAGAGATAGAGGAGTTCGGGATAAAGTGGACAATAACTTGGATAGTATAAAAATGAAAATTTCATCTTTCCAAGAAAGAAGTGATCCGGAGGCATATCTAGAGTGGGAAAAGAAGATGGATTGGATATTTGAATGTCATAACTACTCGGGGCTAAAGAAAGTAAAACTTGCCGCCACAAAATTCTCAGCGTATGCAGTTACTTAGTGGGATCAGTTGACGATCAGTCAGAGGAGGTGTGGAGAACGTCCCATTGAAACTTGGGAAGATATGAAGGCAGTGATGAAAAAGAGGTTTGTTCCAGATTACTATCACCGAGAGTTAGTTCGGAGTTTGCAAAGCTTGAAACAAGGTAGTCGGAGCGTCGAGGATTATTACAAAAATATGGAGATGTTGATGGATAGGGCAAACATAAATGAGGATGGCGAATCAACGATGACTAGGTTTTCGGCGGGACTAAATTGGGAGATTGCAGACTTAGTGGAACTGCAACATTACGTGGTATTGCAGGATTTGGTACACATGGCTATCATGATTGAGAAACAGCTTAAAAGGAAAGGTAGCCAGCGTTCGATACCTAATTTGGGATCATCATGGAAGTCTAATATTGGGAAGCGAGAGGAGAAGCCAGCTGTAAGCAAACCCAAATTTGAGCCAAAAACAGAGACGACTAATAGGGGAGTGCAAGGTAAAACTGACCCTACTTCTTTTAGTCGTAATCGAGATATTAAATATTTTAAATGTCAAGGTAGGGGACATATTACAAATCAATGTCCGAATCAAAGAACGATGTTGTTACTTGACAATGGAGAGGTGGAGACCGAGGGGGAAGATAGTGATACTGACTCTATGCCACCGCTAGAAGAAGCAGAGGATAGGGAAGTTGCGGTATTTGGGAAAGTTTTGGTGACTAGAAGAGTGCTTAGTGCACAAGTGAAGGAAGAAAGCAACGAACAGTGGGAAAATTTATTTCACACTAGTTACTTGGTGAATGGGAAGATTTGATGTGTCGTAATTGATAGGGGTAGTTTGTGGCGCCCCCAAATCCGGGTCCCTTGAACCTCAGATCTGGTACATCACGATACATCATCTTCATACCTACTCTATAACTAATGCGGAAATATAAATATATACTATTATTTCAGAGTATTCTACAACATTTCCCAAGGTCTACAACCTTTATCTTGATACATTCCTTTAATAACGTACATAAGGTTTACATAAGTAACTTACATCCAAATAACTTAATAGTTAACGTGCATGTCAACCTAATCTGGTCCTTTGCATTTGCCTCTATCCTTCCTCGAACATTCGTCTTAATCTGAAATGTTTTATCATGATATAGCAAGAGTGAGCAACTACTTTGCTCAGCAAGTTTAAATACAAAGAAGATATATCATGATTGAAGAAAAGAATATAGCTTTAGAATTTTTTTAACAATATAATAATTGTGAAAGAGCATGAATCAAAATTTCAATGATTGAATGACTGAATTCAATAATACAGGGTGTCAATAATGACCATGAACCAATTTAACTGAATCTTAAGGTAATGAAGGTGATCAGCCTTTCATACCTGATGAACATATGCAACATGCACTAAGTACGAATCAATAATCATAGATGTGGAATAATCAACAATAATTATCCACTAACATAATTGAAAGATAATAACTCGAGTTTGAGTTAAGGAACTTGCCTTGATTGGAGATTACCGCTATAATTTAACTTAACTTCTCTCCACAAATCCTACACAATTGTATTTACATGCACATACGTATTAGCTAATTTAATATGTTGTAAAACATGCATGTATATTCTTTATCAATAAATATTAGTTAATAAAAACTAATATTATTTGTACTTTATTCAAAACCAATCTTGGTATCTTTAGAAACTTATTCATTTTAATCCTTAATATAAATAATAAGGGTCACACATATTTTAAGATGTAATTATTTTACATCTTGAAGCTTAAACCATTTTTATTCTATTTCAGAAATATCTTTTAACTTTACTCGTAAATTCGGAGTTTAAACAGCTAATACATGGCTTTTATATTATTTCTTTAATTTAAATAATTTTTATATCTTTTTATCTGTCCATGTGTCAACTCGGACCATTGCCTAATAAATAAATATTTTATCTCGCCAACACATTAGCTTTGAGCTTCATTTAGTGAATAAATCACATTTTTGCTTAAGTATATATATATGCATCGCAATATAAATCTCGGCTCAAAACCTTCATTTTGAACCCTGAAAACCTCCATTTCGCTACTTTTATGATTATTACACTTTTTAACTGTTTCATGCTTTTCATTTCGCAATAAAACCATTTTACATACCCTCGCTGGCTTCCGTTTGCTTAAAAATAAATTTTCATATTTTTAATATATTTTTATTGCATTAATTATGCCCAGAATGAATTTTCATGGCATAAATTCATCAAAAACATCAAAACTCTAATATTGGGACTTTATTAAACTTAACTTTTCTTAAAATCTCGCCCGAACGCGATTCGGAACGACGAATGTCAAAACAGTCCGGCGTGCCGACGCTCAGCGTCGCTCAAATTTTAGTTCTGACATGCCTTTTTGCTTATTTTTAATTCTCAAACCATAAATCACATAACAGCGAAATTTTGGGCATATTATAGACCTCATGGCATAGTATTTTTAAAAAATTTCTAACTGCGAAAAGGAATCACGAAAGCCGCTCAAAACTGCGCGCCAAAAGCATGTCAGGCAGCTGCCCAGCTGCTGCTGCTCATGCTGCTGGTGCACTTTTTGCGATTTTCTCACGCTTTGTTCATTTATCGGATTAATCTGAATTTCGGATATGTTATACATGGTATATCAGACTATTTTTAAAAAATATAACCCCTCCATTCCGGGTTCATTATGCTGCCTAAACAACGCCCCTAAAGTGGCTGCAGAGGCTAATTTTCAAACGCGCGTTTACACGTCAAAACTCGTCGTGGTTCGTTCCGACTCGTTTTGCTACCTAACCAAGTCTTGTTTAACATATTAAGACACGTCTAAAGTCTTGGCTTCACAAAATTCCAAGTTTTTCATCATTTTTACTCTTTATGGTCATAAATTTTCAATTTTCGCGTTTAGAGGTCAAAACTCGCCTCGACGCGTTCTAACCCAACTTGCTTTACAAATAAGTCTTATTTAACATAATAAGACTCGTTTAAAGTATCGGCTTCATCAAATTTCAAGTTTTTACCATTTTTACCCTTTATGGCCATTTATCGCGTATAACGCGTATATTATCGAATTTATCCGATTTCTTCGCATTTTACCCTCGTATACCTCGTAATGCGTATCCTTATTACTCCACACAAATCAACCTAGTCTCCAAGGCTCTAATTTCACTTTTCATCGATACATAAGCTAATATTTACACTATATAGCTTACTAACTTTCCAAATTTCTCATTTCTTGATTCAATTCCAATTCTTATAGTACATTAGATATCCGAGGATCAAAACTAGATTTAACACATGGACTTTTAGTCTAAATTCACAATCTAACCAACTTTTGTTCAAAATATCAACTTTCTAATCATTTAAGCAAAACTTCATGAATTATTACTAGAATTCGAAATTGAATGCGATTCTATACCTCTTGAGCGGTGAATTAGAGTTTCCAATGCCTCCCAAGATTCAATTTTCGGTTTAAGCTCGACTTCACTTAGAATTGAAAAGTTGAGAATTCACAGCTTCCTTGTTTCTAGGGCTTAGAGAGAGAATGGGCTAAGAGAGGAGAAGAAGATTAGTTTGCTAGCTTAAATAGAAGAGATGATGGCCTCCCTTCCTTAGCCTCCATAAAAATTTCTTGCTCCTTACTCTCTCTCTCTCTCTTACTCACGGCATATAAGGAAGAAATCTGGCTTGCTCCCTAATCTTTCAACAGTGAGAGTTTATAAAGGAAATTCCAAATTTGACTTAGTATATTAAATAACTACTTTACCTCTTGGAAATACATAAAATATATATATATATATATATATATAATCATTAATATATAAATTATGTATTCCAAAATAAAAACATTCTCATTTTATATATGCAAAATAAATGCGTTAAGCATAATTTACCATACAAAAGAAATTACTCATTCACTTAAGATATTATACTAAAAATATAACTCCTTGTCTCGTTAAAATAATTCCATACAAGAATTTTTTTTTTTAATTTTCTTGGGTAAAGTATATAAAATATTATATACACTTAAACTGCCTCTTTCGCTTTGTTACACAAATTGTTTTCAACACGTTATTTCCTCGCGTAATAAATATATACATATAGATATATATTTATTACCTCGCAACAATTCAATATACTGCGCATGATCATATATCACATATAGAAAATAAATAATAAATTTATTTTCTCACATTATAAATTGTTTATATCAATTTATTTACATATATAATTAAAATAATAATCGCTCTTTATTAAAATAATTCAATGCTAGAAGTTATTTTAATAACGTTTATTTAAAGTATACAATAATTCTTGCATACTTAAACTAATTATTTTCTCGTTCCTTCTATAAATTGTTTTCAACAATTTAACTGTAATAAATATAATAATATATTTATTACATTAAAAACATGCATGTATTACACTTAATAATGTAATATATGATTTATTCAATAAAATGGTGGTTATACATTCAGTATATTTAATGCCACCAATTTACCACATTAAAATAATTTAATATTATAAATTATTTTAACTTACTTATTTTAATCTTACCCATCTTACTCCTTGTAATAAATTGCTCCTACAATTTACGTACATATAATATTTATTATACACCAAAATCACATATTGCATAGTTAATACCCACTTATGCAATAAAATCTTACATAACAAAGTTTAACCTTGACTTTCATATATTTGGCTAGACATTTAATTTAATGTCTAAATAAAATCTCTTAATACAGTTTACTGCATTCAATAAGCCTTTATGATATGGCTTGTCATATATATCATTTAGTAATCTTACTCTTCAACCTTTCTATTGTTCACATTTAATTCTCTTTACATTCTTTTAAATATCAAACTATATAGGTTTTTCTGAAAATTTTAACTATTCATCTGCTTCCAATCTAGGTTTTATTCTTTAAACCTTTATTTATTTATTTGAGATCTTATTTATAAGTCTCATAAATTTTCGGGTTGTCACATAGTTGCACGAATGTGGCAAGTAAGATTATGGTGGAGAAATTAGGGCTTTCCACAACCAAACATCCTCAACCATATCGATTGCAGTGGCTCAATGATAGTAATGAGATTAAAGTGAATAAATAGGTGTTGGTCCATTTACTATTGGAAAATATGTGGATGAAATTTTGTACGACGTGGTTCCAATGCAGGCGGGTCACATATTGTTTGGTCGACCGTGTCAATTTGATAAGCATGTGAAGCATGATGGCTTTACAAATGAATATTCTTTTGTTCACAATAAAAGGAAGGTTATGTTGTGTCCTATATCACCACAACAGGTGCATGAGGATCAACTTCATCTGCAGAGAGATCATGAAAAAAGGAAAGAGAGTGAAGAAAAGAAAAATCATGAAGAAAAAAATAATGAGGGAAAAAATAAAAGAGAAAAAGAAAGAGAGAAAAGAAAAGATGAAGAGAGAAAAATAAATATCTATGCAGAAAAGAGCGATGTGAGCTTTAGATGCTAAACAGGCGATGATTATACTTCGGTATAAGGAGGCACTTTTGAATACTAACGTTAACGATTCTTCTTTGCCTAGTGTTATTTCATCTCTTTTGCAGGATTATAAGGATGTGTTTCCCGAGGAGCTTCCACAAGGATTACCACCTATTCGGGGAATTGAGCATCAAATTGACTTCTTACCCGGTGCAACCATTCCAAATCATCCAGCTTATCGGAGCAATCCCGAGGAGACGAAGGAGTTGCAAAAACAAGTTGGAGAATTAATGGAGAAAGTGTTCGTGAGAGAAAGTATGAGTCCTTGTGCAGTTCTAGTGATTTTAGTCCTAAAAAGGATGGGAAGTGGCGCATGTGCATTGACTGTCGAGCGGTAAACAACATTACGGTAAAGTATCGACATCCCATTCCACGATTAGATGATATGTTAGATGAGTTGCATGGATCTGTTGTATTTTCCAAAATTGATTTAAAAAGTGGATATCATCAAATTCGTATGCATGAGGGTGATGAATGGAAAACGACTTTCAAAACAAAATATGGGTTGTACGAGTGGTTAGTGCTACCTTTTGATCTGACTAATGCTCCTAGTACTTTTATGAGATTAATGAACCATGTTTTGCGTCCGTTCATTGGAAAATTTGTTGTTGTGTATTTTGATGATATTCTGATTTATAGCAAAAACTTGGGAGAGTATGCATTGCATTTAAAATCTGTTTTAGATGTACTTCGTAAGGAAAAGTTATTTGCTAACATGGATTAGTGCACGTTTTGTACAGATAGAATTGTTTTTCTTGGATTTGTTGTGAGTTTACAGGGTGTTCAAGTGGATGAGGAGAAAATACGTGCAATCCGAGATTGGCCGAGTCCATCAAATGTGAGTCAAGTTCGTAGTTTCCATGGACTGACAAGTTTCTACCGACGGTTCGTGAATCTTCTTCAATCAATATACTCTTGGTGGATCACCTCTTGGGCGTTGCACACTATTGTAACAAACGTTTGATTCGAGGAATTGGAGAAGAACGCGAAAGAGATTTAGCAAAAAAGAAAAAAAAAGAACGCGAAAGAGTAAAGGAGGTGAACTTGTAGCTTTTCAAAGGTTGAATCTACAAAGGTATAATTCATTCCTCTTCGTTGTTGTTTAATTAATAATATTGCATAAGGTGATTTCTGGGATTGCACAAAAATTTTAAATTGCATTATTGCATTTTTCCGCTGCGTTTCAATTAGATTGTATGCTTTGATCTTGTTTCTGCAAACCAACAATCATATCAAATATGATTGGCTTGTGTACACACTACTTTCAATCTGATGAGGGCATCCTTGGTTCGGGGTCGAATGACAACCATAGAGTGAATCCTATGCGCATGCCGGATGGACCCGTGACAAGAGCTCGGGCTAAACGATTCAAGGAAGGCCTTAATGGGTTGATACAAGGCATGTGGAGCGAGGATAGATCAAGTGTAGAGTTCGAGGAGCGGGATTCTAAGGAGTTACAATTGGTCATGATGCTACAAGTAAACACGTCAAGGGTGGGAACGATGGAAACAAAAGAAGATGAAAATTCTCAAATTGTAGAGTTCTCGCCCCAGCGAGAAAATCACGCCCAGAAATCTCGCCCCGGTGAGAACTCCTTTGCCCATTTGCGCCCCAGCCTGAAATGATGCCGCCCCGGCAAAGACCTCTCTGGTCATTCTCGCCCCGACGAGGTTTACAAGTCATTTTTCTTGCCCCGGCGAGAACTGTCAGATTTAGTTGGCGCGTTTTTCGAGACAAGCGCGTTTTTGAATATTTTTATCGTATTTTCTTTCCTTACTTTTAGAGATTTCAGTATGTTTTCATAATTCTATTGTAACTAGGATATTTTAACATAGGATTTTGATTCCAAATCAATTATTATTTCCTTTATGGTTTCTAGGGTTTCATAGTTAGTATAAATAAGTTTTATGCTTGTAATTCAACAACAATTCAATATTATTCAGAGTTTATTCATACTTGAGAGCTATTGTCTACTTTTGGTTCTTTGAAGAATTTCTAAGCTATTTTCTTAGTTTTTCTTTTGAGACTTATATTTAACTTATCATACAATAAACCATAGTTGTGTGTGGCGTTACTCTATCGCAGATTATTGTTTTCCATCTAAATGAGGATCTTAGTGTTGTTGGTGTTCCATGATACGTGAATTCAATTGCTTGAACGAATTTATCAAGATTCTCGTCTCTAAATAGACGTTGGTGTTAGGTTTGTATATAACGCAAGCATGCAATCAAATTACATAAATAGGGTGGAAGCGTGATAAAATGAATTTTAAAATTTTAATACAAACCGTCACCATGATCTATCCTTGTGTTCAATTATCAATTAAAGGAAAGAGAAAGAGAATAAGATTTATACCCTCGTAGATCAAAGCTTCTTCGGGTACAAGTTCAACTCCTAGTCCTTCGTGTTCTCCTCGAATTCCACCGATGAGATTCCTTCCTTTGATCAACATTAGCCACCCAAGTGTTTGGCCTCTAGAGGTGATCCACCAAGGAAGAATAGGTATTCAAGAAGTTGGGTGTTGGCAAAACCCTAGTTTCTATCTCTATAGAAATTACAAGTACTCTCCACAATCTAATGCAAGAGTGTGTAACCCTAATCTATGATAAGACTCCTCTTATTTATAGATGTAGGAAAACCCTTCCCTAAACTATTTAGGATTAGGGTTTCTATTATAATTAAACTCCTTTAATTAATTATGCTCCTAATCCAATTAGAAATTCATGAGAGAGTACTTCTATTAATTAATTCTCAATTCCTATTATGAATTAAATAATAGTAATAGTAATAATAATAATAAGACTCCTTATATTAATTTATATTTAATATTTCCAAAATATTAAATAGCTATTTAATTTATTCTATGTCCATAGATTAAATTAAATATACTTAACTTATTTTTAACCAGCGGCAGTTGGCGCAGTGGTTTAAGCTTAGCCCAGGGATGAACCGTAAACCCGGACATCCTGGGTTCGAGTCCTACTTGCAACAATTGTTAAAGCCTGCAAAGGTGACGCTGGCCACGGTCCCCCTAAAGTGAAAACTGGGAAGCAAAAAAGCACTGGCACCGGGCTGGGGAGATTAGTCAGGTTGCGACCTGGAAACTCCACATCAGCAAAAAAAAACTTATTATTATAATTATGCTATTTACTTCTTAAATAAATATTTTTCCTTTTTGCGGTATGACCCTTTAGGTTCTCCATATTAAACCGGTTGTGAATAAATCAATTAGAACAATTCTAATTATATTTAAATAAATAAATTAAACTATTTAATTTATTTAAATAAATAATATTTATTCTATAATAAGGGTAAGCTCCCTTAACGATCAACGACTTTCCAAATAATATAGATTTCAACATTAATCACAAAAGAACCTTTCAGTGCATAGTTACCGTACAATTCAATCATTCTACCATACAATGTCCCAATTAAATATAAGATATGGAATTACTGTCAAGTCTTATTTTATTTAATTATATGTATTTCGATTCCCAAATGCACAACTCTAAATAATGCAAATTAGAAACTCCTTTCTAATTTCATTCTGCCTTGGGCAAGAACTACTGAGTTGTCATTTATCGAATCACATAGGACATTCACATCTTTTACTAGACGTGGTAGATTCTTTGTTGATCATTCACCTATCTCCATGTACAACTTATTATACCCAATTATACCCTTCGATATACCCTAAAGGTCTTAAGGGATATGTCAAAGTATAACTCATCATACACAAGATACTATGATGATCTCAAGTCCAAGGATCACTTGTACTACTATCACTAGAGGAATTTCTATTGACAGGCGAGTAAAACTCCATTAGGTATTCCTTAGCGAGCCACGTTCAGTGTACCTATTCTCCAATAAGCACCTACATACTTGCTTTAGTGTCTCCACACAAATGATTATGAGATCAAATCATCCTCTTCCTAAGAGCAAGCAACGTATGTACTAATCTATCCAGATTCACTAATCCCCTTTTTTAGTAATCCAGCGATTAGGAACGATTTTAGTTTGTGAGCTATCTAGAATTTAGATCTCATTAGCATGATCACCATCATGATTCTAAAAGCATTGCTCAAAACTATGGGTTTATCACATTTAATATAACAGCACTATGTAGATAATGTAAAATGTCTTTAAGAAAATCAATTCTTTTATTAATAAATGAATAGGATTACAAAGTATATGCTACATCATATCAAATATGATTGGCTTGTGTGCATACTACTTTCAATTTCCCACTTGCACTAAAGCTAATCGCCATGGTATCTAATACTCATCTTCTCTAAGTGACGATCAAACTGCTGTTGTGTTAAAGCTTTAGTAAATGGATCCGCAATGTTGTCTTGGGAGTCCACACGTTCCAGGGTGACATCTCCTCTCTCAATGATCTCTCTAATCAAATGAAACCGCCGCAACACGTGTTTGAATTTCTGATGAGACCTGGGTTCCTTAGCCTGCGCAACAGCTCCGGTGTTGTCACAGAATAAAGGTACGACTCCTCTAATGCTAGGAACCACTCCAAGTTCAGTTATGAACTTCTTCATCCAAACAGCTTCCTTTGCTACTATGTACTCTGCCTCTGTCACTCAATCAACAACTTTTTGCTGCTTGGAACTTTTCCAACTCATTGCGCCACTGTTTAAGGTAAACACGTACCCTGAAATGGATTTACTGTCATCTTGGTCCGTTTGAAAACTTGAGTCTATATAGCCCTCTAGTTTCAATTCAGACTCATCGTAGACAAGAAATACATCCTTAGTTCTTCTCAAGTACTTTAGGATGTGTTTCACTGCCTTCCAGTTCTCTTCTCCTAGATTCGACTGATATCTACTTGTTACACTAAGTGCATGAGCGACATCTGGTCTAGTACATATCATACCGTACATGATAGATTCTATTGCTGAAGAATAAGGAATCTTACTAATACGGTCTCTCTCCTCAGTTGTCTTTGGGGCCTGTTTCTTGGAGAGATGTATTCCATGGCTCATCGGCATGAGACATCTCTTGGATTCTTCCATGCTAAACTTCTTTAGCATTGAGTCAATGTACTTTCCTTGGGTCAAGCCAAGCATCCATTTAGATCTATCTCTATAGATCTTTATCCCCAAAATATAGGATGTCTCACCCAAGTCCTTTATGGAGAAGTGCTTAGATAACCAAATTTTGATCGACTGTAGCATAGGAACATCATTCCCTATCAGTAATATATCATCAACATATAATACAAGGAAAGAAACAGCGCTCCCACTAACCTTCTTGTACACACAAGGTTCATCCTCATTTTTGATAAAATCAAACCTTTTGATTATCTCATCAAAATGGATGGAACTTCGAGAAACTTGCTTCAATCCATAAATGGATCGTTGTAGCTTACAGACTTGGTTTGTTTCAACCATTGAAACAAAACCCTCTGGCTGTATCATATATACATTCTCCTTAAGCTCTCCATTGAGGAAGGCCGTTTTCACGTCCATTTGCCAGATCTCGTATTCATAATAAGTTGCAATTGCAAGCAAAATCCGAATGGACTTGAGCATAGCTACTGGGGAGAAAGTTTCATCATAGTCAACTCCTTGTCTTTGTTTGAAACCTTTTGCAACCAGTCGGGCCTTATAGGTCTCTACCTTACCATCCGTTTTAGTCTTTCTCTTAAAGACCCATTTACACCCAATAGGCTTTAATGCCCTCAGGTGGTGAAACCAAAGTCCATACTTGGTTTTCATATATGGAGTTCATCTCGGATTTCATGGCTTCTAGCCATTTCTCTGAGTCTTTACTACTCATAGCCTCTTCATAAGTCAATGGATCATCATCATCTATGATGCGTACCTCATCATCATCTTCTATGATGAATCCATACCTATCAAGTATCTTCGGTACTCTTCCAGATTTACGAATAGGTAGTGGTACAGTAGGTTCTTCTACTTGGTCAGGTACCTGACTTTGATCCGTAATATTTTGTGGTTCTTGAACTTCTTCAAGATATATCTTACTCCCACTGACCCCTTCAAGGATAAACTCCTTTTCTAAGAAGGCAGCGTGTTTCGCAACAAACACCTTTTGATTAGGAGGATGATAGAAATAATATCCTAAACTTTATTTAGGATATCCCACAAATCTACACTTGTCGGATCTAGTCTTCAGCTTATCATACTCAAACCTTTTGACATAAGCTGGACAACCCCAAGTCGTAACATGCTTAAGACTAGGTTTCCTCCCTGTTCATATTTCATATGGGGTCTTTGGGACGGATTTGGTAGGTACCTTGTTAAGTAGGTATGTAGCCGTTTCTAGGGCATAACCCCAGAAGGATACTGGAAGGTCGGTAAAACTCATCATGGAACGAACCATGTCCAACAATGTTCGATTTCTCCTTTCAGATACACCATTTAAATGTGGCGTCCCTGGTGGAGTCAATTGTGAGATTATACCATTCTCTTTGAGACAACTTAGAAACTCATTGGTCAAGTATTCACCTCCTCGATCCGATCGAAGAATCTTAATACTCTTACCAGTTTGCTTCTCTACTTCACTTCTGAATTCTTTGAACTTTTCAAACAATTCAGATTTATATTTCATTAAATACACATATCCAAATCTAGAATGATCATCAGTGAAAGTAATAAAATAAGAATACCCTCCTTGTGCATTCGTTGTCATAGGTCCAC
Organism: Aralia elata; assembly: GCA_034770075.1. Taxonomy (NCBI): domain Eukaryota; kingdom Viridiplantae; phylum Streptophyta; class Magnoliopsida; order Apiales; family Araliaceae; genus Aralia; species Aralia elata. Next base: position 94,788 of record JAVJAP010000249.1, on the reverse strand, counting down.
ATACATCTGTGTGTACCAACGCTAACAACTCTGTAACTCTTTCTCCTTTTCCACTAAAAGGGGATTTAGTCATCTTACCCATGAGACAAGATTCACAAGTTGGATATGATTCGTAATCAGATAGCTCTAAAAGCCCATCTTTATGCAACTTGGTTAATCTTGTTTCATTGATATGACCGAGTCTACAGTGCCACATAAAGGTATAATTAACATCATCTCTTTTTCTTGTCTTAGTTCGTTAATTTGAAGTATATTTTCATGCAAGTCAAGTATGTAAAGTCCATTCAGTAAATTGCCAACACCATATAAAATATTTTTATAAATAGAACAACTGTTGTTCTTTATTATAATATCAAAACCATCCATATCCAATACAGAAATTAAAATAATGTTTCTAATGAGTGTTGGAACATAATAACAATTATTTAAACTAATGGACTTACCCGTAGGCAGTGCTAAACAATAAGTTTCTACAGCTAATGCAGCAACATTTGCTCCATTTCCCACTCGTAGGACAACTTCATCCTTGTTCATCTTTCTACTTCTGCTTAGTCCTTGTATATTATTACATATGTGAGAACTACAGCCGGTATCCAATACCCAAGTAGAATTTTGACTTTCAGAAAAATTAATTTCAATCATGAACAAACCTAGATCGGAAGTTGAAGCTTCTCTAAGCTTCTTTTGGTCCGCAAGATACTCTTTGTAATTCCTCTTCCAGTGTCCCGGCTTATTGCAATGGTAGCAAATTCCTTTGCTATCTGGATCAGGTTTTTTTTTTTTGCTAAATTATCTGGATCAGGTTTCTTTTTATCCTTTCCTTTCACCTTTCCCTTAGCCTTCTTGTTTTTCTTCTTTTCAGAAGATACCTTGGGCCTCTTCCTTTTCTTGGAAGAATCATCCACTAGTAAGACTTGGTTCTTTTTAGATGAGAAGTCACCTTCAGCAGTTTTCAGCATGTTAAGTAACTCAAGCAAGCTGACGTCCAACTTATTCCTGTGAAAATTCACAACAAATTGTGAGAAGGTGTTCAGGAGTGACTGCAAGATCAAATCTTGACTTAACTCCCCATCCATCATGAACCCAAGCTGTCCAAGTTGTTCAATCAGATTGATCATCTTAAGGACATGAGTCTCAACGGTAGTGCCCTCGGTCATACGAGATCGGAAGAGCTCCTTAGATATCTAATATCTAGCAGTCCTACTTTGCTCACCATACAACTCTTTGAGGTGCAGCAATATAGTAGGAGCATCCATAGTTTCATGCTGACGCTGAAGCTCGTTACTCATGGATGTGAGCATGATGCATTGAGCCAAGATTGCATCATCTTGCCACTTTCTGAAAGTAGCAATCTCTTCCTCAGAGGCTGTTTCTGCAACATTTGCAAGGACTTGCAAATTTAGGATATAAGAAATCTTTTCAACAGTGAGAACAATTCTCAGATTCCTTAACCAGTCCGTGTAATTCGGTCCGGTCAGTTTGTTAGCATGAAGTATGTTACGCAGTGATAGTGAGTTTGACATTTTTAAATTCTGCATGTGAAATAGACAACATTTTAGCATACATTCATTTTATTAATCATCAAAATAAATTAGGTCTTTATTTAAATTGGTATCTCCCACTATTTTCATCAAACTATATTACCCTCAATATATAGTTCGACAAATCTAATTAAAGATTTGCTAGTGAGAATAAGGATCTCATTTCAAATGTATATATCCTTGTGTGTGCACAACAAACTATATATAAATAAATAGGTAGACAACTATTGTCAATTACATCACTATGTAACTCCTTGTATTTTGCCTCTTAGATTATAATGGTCAAGTGTGTGCACATCCGAACTAAAATAATTTAAGTTAAGTCCAACCTAGCACTTCCATATATGTGAAAAGAAAAAGACCGCCCTTGTGTGTGCACAACAAAATAGTAATGTTCAATTCCTTAATAAGCATCAAATGTGATAAAACAACATCTTAAATATTTAATACTCGCCTTGTGTGTGCACAATAAACTCATATTAAATATTTAATACTCTATTGCTTTACCATGCTAGAAGGCGACGTTCGATATTCCGAATATCTTTGAACGCTTAGGACTTAATATGATTTTCTTTGAGGGGTTTATTATTAATAGTTTCATCTTGTTTAGCGCGCATGCACATATATATATATATATATATATATATATATATATATATACACGGTCCGGATCTTAAGCTCACCCTTATCCGGCTCACCCCAAGCTCACCCCCCTTTAGCGACGAACCCGGCAACGGTTGGTTTATACAACCGTCGTCTATATTTTTAGCGACGGACAATATATAGCGTCGCTAAAAGTATAGACGACTGTTGTATAACCAAACCGTCGTCGGGTCCGTCGCTAAAGGGAGGTGAGCTTAGGGTGAGCTAAATAAAGGTGAGCTTAAGATCCAGACCATATATATATATATATATATATATATATATATAAAATACGCGTCATTTTATTTGACATGCGAAGCATGTTGGATAATATAATATATATATATATAGTAAGCATGCACATATAGAATACTATATTCTACCCAGATTGATTATGGACTTTTATTCTAGTTTGGTTCACTAGAGCCACCAAGTGAACTAAAAGGTCAAACCTAGGGTGCAAGAATTAAATATAAATATAACTATTACATTTAAACCCGAGCTCCATTACAAACGGGTCTTCAAGCGTTCCTTACTCATTTGTCTCTAATTCTTCAAAATATAATTCTAACTAATCCTATTACATAAACTATTTACAATAGATAGAAACCTTGATCAGCAGTCAAGGGGAAGTACATAGGAGGGAGATATAATTTACATTAAGAAAAATTAGAGAAGACGAGGTACGCAGACCCCATTTATAAAAACACATACATTCAAGCATCCTCTAAAATAATTCCAATCACGCATTGGTCAATAGTCCATAATCAATCCCTATTTATTATCATACATATCTCCATATACATCAATAAATAACATTCATCTTATGAATAATAAAATCATTCTATATATGCATTGATATCAATTAATGGGCAACAGTTTTGCTAATATTTAGTTTTTGAAACAAAATAAACTCTTTTATTTTAATCAAAAAAACCAAATCCAAAATAAACTCCTTTAATTTTAGCAACCTGAAATCCTATTCCAGATAAAATAAACATCTTTATTTTAAAACTTTTATCAATTAAATAAACCATTTATTTTAATTGAAGGAAAAAAATAATTTTTCAAAACCTGTAGACCGGCGCGGCCGCGCTGCACCCCCAGAAACGTTTTCTGGGTTCAGGCACGACCGCGCTCCAGAATGAACTGGAAGCGGCGCGGCCGCGCCGCGATGCAGATTCAGGAAACATTTTCTGCCCAAAAAATCCGATCGTATCGCATATCAATTCATACACGGAATCATCAAAATCAATAATTAACACAAGGATTAGGCTCTGATACCAGTGTTAAGTTTGTATATAACGCAAACATGCAATCAAATTACATAAATAGGGCAGAAGCGTGATAAAACGGATTTTAAAATTTTAATACGAACCGTCACCATGATCTATCCTTATGTTCAATTATCAATTAAATGAAAGAGAATAAGAATTATACCCTCGTAGATCAAAGCTTCCTCGGATACAAGTTTAACTCCTAGTCCTTCGTGTTCTCCTCGAATTCTACCGATGAGATTCTTTCCTTTGATCAACTTTAGCCACCCAAGTGTTTAGCCTCTAGAGGTGATCCACCAAGGAAGAATAGGTATTCAAGAAGTTGGGTGTTGGCAAAGCCCTAATTTCTATCTCTATAGAAATTGGAAGTACTCTCCACAATCTAATGCAAGAGTGTGTAACCCTAATCTATGATAAGACTCCTCTTATTTATAAATGTAGGAAAACCCTTCCCTAAACTATTTAGGATTAGAGTTTCTATTATAATTAAACTCCTTTAATTAATTATGCTCCTAATCCAATTAGGAATTCATGAGAGAGTACTTTTATTAATTAATTCTCAATCCCTATTAGGAATTAAATAATAGTAATAGTAGTAATAATAATAATAATAAGACTCCTCTTATTAATTTATATTTAATATTTTCAAAATATTAGATAATAAATATTACACTATTTAATTTATTCTATCTCCATAGATTAAATTAAATACACTTAACTTATTATTTCAATTATGTCATTTACTTCTTAAATAAATATTTTTCCTTTTTGCGGTGTGACCCTTTAGGTTCTCCATATTAAACCGGTTGTGAATAAATCAATTAGAACAATTCTAATCTTATTTAAATAAATAAATTAAACTATTTAATTCATTTAAATAAATAATATTTATTCTACAATAAGGGTAAGCCCCCTTAGCGTTCAACGACTTTCCAGATAATATAGATTTCAACATTAATCATAAAAGAACCTTTCAGTGCATAGTTACCGTAAAATTCAATCATTCTACCATACAATGTCCCAATTAAATATAAGATATGGAATTGCTGTCAAGTCTTATTTTATTTAATTATATGTATTTCGATTCCCAAATGCACACCTCTAAATAATGCAAATTAGAAACTCCTTTCTAATTTCATTCTGCCTTGGGCAAGAACTACTGAGTTGTCATTTATCGAATCACATAGGACATTCACATCTTTTACTAGACGTCGTAGATTCTTTGTTGATCATTCACCTATCTCCATGTACAACTTATTATACCCAATCATACCCTTTGATATACCCTAAAGGTCTTAAGGGACATGTCAAAGTATAACTCATCATACACAAGATACTATGATGATCTCAAATCCAAGGATCATTTGTACTACTATCACTAGAGGAATTCCTATTGATAGGCGAGTAAAACTCCATTAGGTATTCCTTAGCGAGCCACGTTCAGTGTACTTATTCTCCAATAAGCACCTACATACTTGCTTTAGTGTCTCCACACAAATGATTATGAGATCAATCATCCTCTTCCTAAGAGCAAGCAACGTATGTAGTAATCTATCCGGATTCACTAATCCCCTTTTTTAGTAATCCAACGATTAGGAACAATTTTAGTTTGTGAGCTATCTAGAATTTAGATCTCATTAGTATGATCACCATCATGATTTTAAAAGAATTGCTCAAAACTACGGGTTTATCACATTTAATATAACAGCACTATGTAGATAATGTAAAATGTCTTTAAGAAAATTAATTCTTTTATTAATAAATGAATAAGATTACAAAGTATATGTTACATCATATCAAATATGATTGGCTTGTGTGCATACTACTTTCAGTTGGGTTAAGGTATCGAGAGAGTTCCATCAAAATTGCTTACTAGAAACGATCCGGGCGACGACCACCTCACGCAAGCGTGCTGTGGAGTCTATCATTTGGTATCATAACAGCGTTATCTAGCTAAGTATTTATCTTTATTATTTCGTTGAAGTTGTGAGTAATAAAAAAAAGAGTATAGAAAATTTTGTTATTTCAGTTATTTCAATTTGTTCGCAGAATTCGTTTTCAATTCCGTAATCGAGATTGTTGCTACTTCTATTCATACCGACTATATTATTCGTGATAAGTTATTTTGAATTGATTAGTAAAACTGAGAATTTTTGCTAGGTAAATTCGAAAAGAACCTATTAGAGAGAATAATTAGAGGTTTTTAGTGGTGAGATCAATTGAGGGAAAAAAACTATTGAGTGATACACGAGTGAAACATTAATTGAGCAAAACACGTAAGGGAGTGGTGAGGAAAATATTTTGCTACTAACCTCTGTTTTGCAGAAAATATGTCTAACTCAAAGGACAAGGGAACGTTTGCAGAACCTTCATTGTCAGCAGATATGAAGTTGTTAATTGAAGCTATGAATAAAGATTGGGGTAGACGGTTGGATATGACAATGGAACAAGTACATGAGCGCTTGGACCAATTAAGCGTTACTCGGGGGGAAATCATCTCAAAACTGTCTAGGAACTCATCAACAAGGAGTAGTTCAGCAGAAAGGGGCTAGGGTGGAAGAAACTACTTTCAATGACGGAGGATTTAGTGACGAGGATGATCGAGAGTCCGACTTCTTACATCGGAGGCAACGAGGAGCTAGAGATAGAGGAGTTCGGGATAAAGTGGACAACAACTTGGATAGTATAAAAATAAAAATTCCAACTTTCCAAGGAAGAAGTGATCCGGAGGCATATCTAGAGTGGAAAAAGAAGATGGATTGGATATTTGAATGTCATAACTACTCGGGGCTAAAGAAAGTAAAACTTGTCGCCACAAAATTCTCAGCGTATGCAGTTACTTGGTGGGATCAGTTGACGATCAGCTAGAGGAGGTGTGGAGAACGTCCCATTGAAACTTGGGAAGATATGAAGGCAGTGATGAAAAAGAGGTTCGTTCCAGATTACTATCACCGAGAGCTAGTTCAGAGTTTGCAAAGCTTGAAACAAGGTAGTCGGAGCGTCGAGGATTATTACAAAGATATGGAGATGTTGATGGCTAGGGCAAACATAAATGAGGATGGCGAATCAACAATGGCTAGATTTTCGGCAGGACTAAATTGGGAGATTGCAGACTTAGTGGAACGACAACATTACGTGGTATTGGAGGATATGGTACACATGGCTATCAAGATTGAGAAACAGCTTAAGAGGAGAGGTAGCCAGCATTCAATACCTAATTCGGGATCATCATGGAAATCTAATGTTAGGAAGCGAGAAGAGAAGCCAGCCGTAAGCAAACCCAAATTTGAGCCAAAAATAGAAACGACTAATAGGGGAGTGCAAGGTAAAACTGACCCAACTTCTTTTAGCCGTAATCGAGATATTAAGTGTTTTAAATGTCAATGTAGGGGACATATTGCAAATCAATGTCCGAATCAAAGAACGATGTTGTTACTTGACAATGGAGAGGTGGAGACTGAGGGGGAAGATAGTGATAGTGACTCTATGCCACCGTTAGAAGACGCAGAGGATAGGGAAGTTACGGTATTTGGGAAAGTTTTGGTGACTAGAAGAGTGCTTAGTGCACAAGTGAAGGAAGAAAGCAATGAACAGCGGGAAAATTTATTTCACACTAGGTGCTTGGTGAATGGGAAGATTTGTTGTGTCGTGATTGATGGGGGTAGTTGCACGAATGTGGCAAGTAGGATTATGGTGGAGAAATTAAGGCTTTCCACAACCAAACATCCACAACCATATCGATTGCAGTGGCTCAATGACAGTAATGAGATTAAAGTAACTAAATAGGTGTTGGTGCCATTTACTATTGGGAAATATGTGGATGAAATTTTGTGCGACGTAGTTCCAATGCAGGTGGATCATATATTGTTTGGTCGACCGTGGCAATTTGATAGGCGTGTGAAGCATGATGGCTTTACAAATGAATATTCTTTTGTTCACAATAAAAGAAAGGTTACTTTGTGTCCTATGTCACCACAACAGGTGCATGAGGATCAAGTTCATCTGCAGAGAGATCATGAAAAAAGGAAAGAGAGTGAAGAAAAGAAAAATCATGAGGAAAAAAATAATGAGGGGAAAAATAAGAGAGAAAAAGAAAGAGAGAAAAGAAAAGATGAAGAGAGAAAAATAAATATCTATGCAAAAAAGAGCGATGTAAGGCGAGCTTTAGATGCTAAACAACCGATGATTATACTTCGGTATAAGGAGGCGCTTTTGAATACTAACGCTAACGATTCTTCTTTGCCTAGTGTTGTTTCATCTCTTTTGCAGGATTATAAGGATGTGTTTCCCGAGGAGCTTCCACAAGGATTACCACCTATTCGGGGAATTGAGCATCAAATTGACTTCATACCCAGTGCAACCATTCCAAATCGTCCAGCTTATCGGAGCAATCCCGAGGAGATGAAGGAGTTACAAAAGCAAGTTGGCGAACTTATAGAGAAGGGGTTCGTGAGGGAAAGTATGAGTCCATGTGCAGTTCCAGTGATCTTGGTGCCTAAGAATGATGGGAAGTGGCGCATGTGCATTGATTGTAGGACAGTCAATAACATTACAGTAAAGTATCGACATCTCATTCCACGATTAGATGTTATGTTAGATGAATTGCATGGTTCTTGTGTATTTTCAAAGATTGATTTAAAAAGTGGGTATCATCAAATTCGTATGCATGAGGGTGATGAATGGAAAACAGCTTTTAAAACAAAGTATGGGTTTTATGAGTGGTTAGTGCTACCTTTTGGTCTAACTAATGCTCCTAGTACTTTCATGAGATTAATGAACTATGTTTTGCGTCCGTTCATTGGAAAATTTGTTGTTGTGTATTTTGATGATATTCTGATTTATAGCAAAAACTTGGGAGAGCATGCATTGCATTTAAATCTGTTTTAGATGTACTTCGTAAGGAAAAGTTATTTGCTAACATGGATAAGTGCACGTTTTGTACGGATGGAATTGTTTTTCTTGGATTTGTTGTGAGTTCACAGGGAGTTCAAGTGGATGAGGAGAAAATACGTGCAATCCGAGATTGGCCGAGTCCATCAAATGTGAGTCAAGTTCGTAATTTCCATGGACTGGCAAGTTTCTACCGACGGTTCGTGAAGAACTTCAGCGACATCACAGCGCCATTGACGGAAGTAATCAAAAAGAGTGGGTTTTAAGTTGGGTGAAGTAAAGGAAAAGGCGTTTAAATTGATTAAAGATAAATTTACTAATGCTCCTTTGCTTGTTTTACCTAACTTTGCTAAAACTTTTGAGATTGAGTGTGATGCTTCAGGTTTAGGGATTGGAGCTGTGTTGATGCAGTAAGGGAAACCAGTGGCGTACTTTAGCGAAAAGTTAAGTGGGGCAGCTCTAAACTATCCTACTTATGACAAGGAGATGTATGCCTTGGTTCGAGCATTGGAGACGTGGCAACACTACCTTTGGCCAAAAGAGTTCGTGATTCACAGGGATCATGAATCGCTGAAATACTTGAAGGGGCAGCATAAGTTGAACAAAAGACACGCAAGGTGGATGGAGTTCATTGAGACATTTCCGTACGTCATCCGATAAAAACAGGGTAAGGAGAATGTCGTTGTTGATGCTCTTTCGAGAAGGTACGTGTTATTAAATACTCTTGATACAAAATTGCTTGGTTTTGAACAGATCAAAGAATTGTATGTTAGTGACCTTGATTTTTAAGAAGTAAATGACATAATCGTAATTATAAGTTAAGTGTATGTAATTTAATTTATGGAGATAGAATAAATTAAATAGCCAAATATTTATTATTTAATATTTTGGAAATATTAAATATAAATTAATAAGAGGAGTCTTATTATTATTATTATTATTACTATTATTATTTAATTCCTAAAAGGGTTTGGGAATTAATTAATAAGAAGTACTGTCACGCCCCGAAAATCCACCTACTATCTTCTTTTAGCTAGATCGGATTTCGTGCTGACTTGTATAACCTTATTCAAAACATTCATTAACTTAAAGGTAATGTACACGATAAGTTTCTATAAAAACTCGTAATATAATTGATTTGAATCGTATATAGAAATCTTGACTTCTAATAATCAGAGTAAAATACGGAAAAGTGATATTATTATAAAATATCATTTGTTCATTGTTACATCATTCCCAGGTTTACTTGTTCTATTACAAATAAGTCCTAAAAGACTTAAAAACAAATCTCTATTTCTCTATCTGAGACTTGCAGTATTAGCAACCAGTTAGTTCCCAGGAAAGAGGGGGCTTTCCGTTAAAACGGCGCGCAATTAAATAACCTAACCCCTTTCCTCGTCAGAACTTTTTAGACATTGCCAATAATGTTAATCTAACATAGTTAAAATCTTCTACATCTTCAACTTTCTTTATACTGCCAGAATCGTCTGGTAATTCCTCCTTGGCTGTAATTTATTTTAAGATAATTGCAAGAATGAGCATAAGAATGCCCAACAAGTCTAACAGATATATATATATGAGAAGAGAATCACCTTTTCAAGATATATATACAGAATAAGCTGATACAAGATTTCAACAATTATCAATATAGTAAACTGAGTGGTTCCCCACCCAGGAACTAATGAATTAGTTCCTTGTCTCATCAACACTGCTACAATTGCATCAACAGTGTATATCATTTCTACGATACCTCTACACTGCAACAAATGTTACCTCAGTGAGTTAGATCGGTTTCCTAACACATCTTAAACTCCTGCCCATACAAGAGAGTTGTTCAACTCAGATACTAACATGGTTTTCAATTGAAATTCAATAATCACTATCACGTTGCGTATAACAGATAACAAGCATGTTAATGCACGGGGTGCAAAAGAAACAATACTTGCATAACAATAAACCTCATAAATAAGACACGTTATTGCACAGAGTGCATTTCAACAATTAAGTAGACTTGCCTGAATATGAATAATATGTTAACACTAATTTTTCATTCCTCGCTCAATCTCCTGAAGTGTAAGCTCTAGAACTTTGATCCTCCAAGCTTTTTCTTTCCTTGGATTATGTCAGGCTAATTAAGCATTTTAACGATTAAATATTTTAAATTTTATTTCGGTTATTATAACTGCTATAAATAAGACTTCTTCTACTATACATGAAATAATTTCAGCATTATAACTGCTTTATAGAATGAATATTTTTCAACTATATTTAAAATAAATTGAGCATTATAACTGCTTATAAAATGAATATTCGGCTATTAGATTTGAGAAAATTTCAGCATTATAACTGCTTATAAAATGAATATTCGGCTATTATATTTGAGAAAATTTCAGCATTATAACTGCTTATAAAATAAATATTTTAACTAAATACTTGAAGAAAATCGGGCATAATAACTGCTTATAAAAGTATAATTTTTAATATATAAGAGAAATAAATCGGACATTATAACTACTTGTAAATAGGACTTTTGTACTATATACTTAAAATAATTTGGGCATTATAACTACTTATAAAAGTATATTTTTACTAAATATATAAAGAAGAATGAAAATAATAACTACTAGAGTAATACCTCTTGTAGTTGCTAGCTTTACTTCCAATCGCGTAGCGCTTCGATGCTTAGAAAGTAATTTTTATCTCACAATATCTCTCAGAATGTAAATATAGAGTGTTTTTGCTCTTGAACTGCTCTTGAAATGGTAGGAAATAATGAAGAACTAAGCTTGCTATTTATAGGAAAACCAAGTTTCGCTAATTGCACGTTAGGGGCTCAGCTTATTACACTTTGCACCCGACTTATTACACTTTGGTACCTAGGTTAATTACACTTTAAGCTAATAAAAAGTGGTTAATTACACTTTAGTACCTAGCGTGTGCCAGGCGTAAGTTGGCGTGTGCCAAGCGTAAGCACGACAAAGCATAAGCACGACAAAACGTAAGTACGACAAAGCGTAAGCACGACAAGGCGTAAGCACGACAAATCACTTTGTCATTTCGAAACACGACACAGCAGCTTACTAAAAATAATTTGTCAGGACGCTTCTCGGTGAATTCGCCGGAAGCACGACAAATCATTTTGTCCGTGTAAGCACGACACAGCTGCTTGGCGAAATTTTTTTTATTTGACCAAATTTATCGTTTACACAATATAATCACAAAACACCTGCTTCAAAATATCATTTGGATCTTTATTTAAGCATATATGTTGCAAACTTCAAATCTCATTTAGGGTTTAGGGTTTTAAACTTTTCGATATCTAGTTTTACGTTACTAAATTAACCTCTAACCATATATGATCGTATTTATAAGCCTCATAAATATTCAGGGTATTACATTCACCCCTACTTCAAAGAATTTCGTCCTCGAAATTAACTTTACAGCTCACTTTAGTCTTTCAATATCATATTTATAAGTTCTATAAATATTCAGGATATTACAAGTACTCTCATAAATTTCTAATTGGATTAGGAGTTTAATTAATTAAATGAGTTTAATTAGAATAAAAATCCTAATCCTAAATAGTTTAGGAGAGTTCCCTATATCTATAAATAAGAGGAGTCTTATCATAGATTAGGGTTACACACTCTTGCATTAAAATTGTGGAGAGTACTTACAATTTTTATGGAGATAGAAACTAAGGTTTTGCTAACACTCATCTTCTTGAGTACGTATTATTCCTTGGTGGATCACCTCTAGAGGCCAAACACTTGGGTGACTAACGTTGATCAAGCGAAGGAATTTAATCAGTAGAATTCAAGAAAAACGCGAAGGAATTGGAGTTGAACTTGTACCCGAGGAAGCTAGAATTCTACAAGGGTATAATTCTTATTCTCCATCTCTTTCATTTAATTGATAATTGAACACAAGAAAAGATCATGGTGATGGTTTGTAATAAAATTTTAAAATCCGTTTTATTGCGTTTTCGCTCTCTTTATGTAATTTGATTGCATGCTTGCGTTATATACAAACCTAACATCGTGACTAGAGCACGAGCTAAATGCTTCAAAGAAGGACTTAATGGTTTGATTCAAGAGGTTTGGATGGAGAATGGATCAAAGTCTTGTGCGAAGGAAGATGATTCGAAGTTTGTTATTATGGTGCAAATGATTGGAGCAAGCAACGAATCAATTATTTCAGACTTGAGTGTGGTCGGCGCTGAAAATGCTTGGTTTAAGAACCATCGGCGTTGGAGCCTTTGGAGTTGAGCGCGGCCGGCGTTGAAGCTGTTGTTTTTGAGTGTCGTTGTAGGACCGAGAATTTTATATAATTATATATGTATATTTTTACGAATAAATTTTTTTTTACTTTAAGCATATAAGTGAATATGTGAATTAAGCAAGATAGTTAATTTATTTATTTTAAGTTAACTAAGATGAATACTTAATCAATTTGATTAAGAAAAAACAAGATAAGTTATGTTGAGAATAAACATAACTTGAATGTTAACCTTGAATGGTAAATAAAAAGATTTATAATCTTTAAATGATTAATTAGTATTACTAATATAAAGTGATTATATGAATGTATAATAACTTATTAAAGAAAATAAGTATATTAAATTATTTATTAGTGTATTGAACACTTTGTGACTTACATTGAATAGATATGTGGATAAATGAATATATTAAATATTTATCAATAATGATAAATATATTATGACTTATGTGGAATATGTATGAGACTAAATAAATATATATATTATAAATATGTATATTTATTTATTTATTTATTATATAAAGAGAATTAATAAGCCAACCTTTTAACCTAATATTTTTTTTATTGTAACTAAATAACCTAAGGGTTATAGTAATTAAGGTAGGCTAGTATGAAATTTATATACTAGTACCCTAACCCTAGAGATTTAATTCCTACATCTCAATTAGTTAATTTTTTAACTTGATTGAAGCAAGTCTAATTGGGATATAAAAATAAAGTATGAATATTGATGTAAAGAAATTATGTAATAGTCCAATTAGTAATTTATTAGTGGACTAGCTCAATTGATTTAAATAATCAAGCTCACTTAATTAATTTATTATGGACTTGAATGATTAGTGTGTAGATTAATTAAATTAGCCCATTTGAATTTAATTAACCAACATACCAAGAGGCCCATGAATGGTAGTAATTAAAATTGGTTTCAAGTGGCCCAAACTAGTAAGGTTTTAAGCCCAAACTAATTATTTTAATGGCCTAATCTTTGACCCAATTAAGTAGAGACTTTTAGTCATTTGACAAGATAAATTTAGTAATTAAAGTAAATCAAAAATGGAGAAAAAGATCATAGAGTGGGAGGCCCATGTGGGGAATTAGGAAGAAATGATTATTAATTTTTTTTGTGTTCTTATCTTTTAGCAAGGTATCATCTAATTATTTAACCATGTGTTTAATTTCTTTTTAAGCAATTAGATAAGATAAGTATGAGAGAGAGAGAGAGGAAGTATTAGGATAATATAGATAGATATACAATCTATATCCATCCTAAAAACAAGTATACCACATTTAGTAATTTTAGTTCCTTCCATTTCATGTTCTATTTTCCTAGCATATTAAAAGAAAGCAAAGAGAAAGAGAGAGACAGAGAGAGAGTGAGCCACGGTCAAGAAAGAGAGAAAGAAGAAGAGAACAAGGTTTGATGCCCCCTAAGTTCATCTCTTATTTTTGAAGGAAGAGGAAAGTTGCAACAAAAGGAAGGTAAAGAAAAGAAAAAGATTTCAAGTTTAGTTAAGGTTTATGTAGTTTAATACTTTCAATTTTGATCTATAAAATTTTGTGATATTGTTGGTTAAAATCCTATAAAAAGGTTAGATCTAAAGTTATATAGTATAACATGTGGATATATGTGAGTTTATACTGCAAATGTTGGGGAAAATGAAAGTTAGTAAGTTTTAGAAATTTTTTAGTAAAGTGAGATCCATGTCATTTATTTTGAGATCCATGTTTGATATTTGTCATCTACTTATTGGTTGTGCTAGATATATAAGTTTTGGACAAAAGCCCTCTTGAATGATTCAAATATATTATGGGATGAACAAGTTATGGTTATTATGCTAAAACATATCTTGGTTGGGAAATAAAAGAAAGAGGTTGCTAACCCCTTACTTTGAGACTAATTTCCGGACCCCCAAATAGGGTGTTTGATAAATAAAACTGTAGTTCAAGAAAATACGAATCCAACACCTCTGACGGAACCTCAATCCAAGTTGTAGATTTTGTTTTATGGGCATTTCCGTGAAGGATCCCAAAGCTGAAAAATGTGACGAAAATGATAGAAATAATAGAAATAAAATTAAAGTGTAATAAGAGAATAATTATTATGACTTATGTGGAATATGTATGAGACTAAATATATATATATATATATATTAACCTAATATTTTATATTAAGAATTGTAACTAAATAACCCAAGGGTTATAGTAATTAAGGTAGGCTAGTATGAAATTTATATACTAGTACCCTAACCCTAGAGATTTAATTCTTACATCTCAATTAGTTAATTTTTAACTTGATTGAAGCAAGTCTAATTGGGTTATAAAAATAAAGTATGAATATTGATGTAAAGAAATTATGTAATAGTCCAATTAGTAATTTATTAGTGGACTAGCTCAATTGATTTAAATAATCAAGCCCACTTAATTAATTTATTATGGACTTGAATGATTACTGTGTAGATTAATTAAATTAGCCCATTTGAATTTATTTAACCAATATACTAAGAGGCCCATTAATGGTAGTAATTAAAATTGGTTTCAAGTGGCCCAAACTAGTAAGGTTTTAAGCCCAAACTAATATTTTAATGGCTCAATCTTTGACCCAATTAAGGAGAGACTTTGTAGTCATTTGACAAAATAAATTTAGTAATTAAAGTAAATCAAAAATAGAGAAAAAGATCATGGAGTGGGAGGCCCATGTGGGGAATTAGGAAGAAATGATTATTAATTTTTTTTTTTGTTCTTATCTTTTAGCAAGGTGTCATCTAATTATTTAACCATGTGTTTAATTTCTTTTTAAGCAACTAGATAATATAAGTATGAGAGAGAGAGAGAGGAAGTATTAGGATAATATAGATAGATTTACAATCTATATCCATCCTAAAAACAAGTATACCACATTTAGTAATTTTAGTTCCTTCCATTTCATGTTCTATTTTCCTAGCATACTAAAAAAAAGCAAAGACAGAGAGAGAGAGAGAGAGAGTGAGTAAGCCACAGTCAAGAAGGAGAAAAGAGGAAGAGAACAAGGTTTGATTCCCCCTAAGTTCATCTCCTAATTTGGAAGGAAGCGGAAAGTTGCAACAAAAGGAAGGTAAAGAAAAGAAAAAGATTTCACGTTTAGTTAAGGATTATGTAGTTTAGTACTTTAAATTTTGATCTATGAAATTTTGTGATATTATTGGTTAAAACCCTATAAAAGGGTTAGATCTAAAGTTATATGGTATAACATGTGGATATATGTGAGTTTATGTTGCAAATGTTGGGAAAAATGAAAGTTGGTAAGTTTTGGAAATTTTTTAGTAAAGTGAGATCAATGTCATTTATTTTGAGATTCATGTTTGATATTTGTGATCTACTTGTTGGTTGTGCTAGATATATAAGTTTTGGACAAAAATCCTCTTGAATGATTCAAATATATTATGGGATGAACAAGTTATGGTTATTATGCTAAAACATATCTTGGTCGGGAAATAAAAGAAAGAGGTTGATGACCCCTTACTTTAAGACTAATTTCTGGATCCTATACCGTCCCAAATAGGGTGTTTGATAAATGAAAATTGTAGTTCAAGAAAATACAAATCCATCCCCCGACGGAACCTCAATCCAAGTTGTAGATTTCATTTTATGGGCATTTCCGTGAAGGACCCCAAAACTAAAAAATGTGACAAACATGACAGAAATAATAGAAATAAAATTAAAGTGTAATAAGAGAATAATTATTATTAATTTAATATTAAATAAATATTAAAGAGTAGATAAGTGATATTATGTAATAATGATGCAATTAACTAATTACATTAATATAATAATTATTTATTATTTAATTAATATTAAATAATAAATAAGCTCACATGCTAATTAATTATTTTGAGAAGGAATAATTAAAGATTTATAAAGTGAATAAATTATTTAGTTTTCAATGATAAATAATTGATTAATTATTTATTATTTAATTAATATTAAATAATAAATAAGTTCAAATGTTAATTAACTATTCTTTAATAAATAGTAAGGAATAATTAAAGACTAATGAAGTAAATAAATAATTTTTATTTGAGGATAAGAAATTAATTAATTATTATTTAATTAATATTAAATAATAATTAAAGTCAAATGAGAATAATAATTTGATCATTTATTATTTAATTATCATTAAATAATAAATAGATGTAATTAGTTATTATTGATAATAACTAAAGGTAATTAACTAGTTACTATTTATCTAACACTAAATAGTAATTAAATGAAAGTAGAGTTAATTAAGTAAAGAAAATTTAATTAACACATTAATTGAACAATTATAATAAATTATTTAAAAGCTTAATAAGTGTTTATCACTTAAGAAAAATGTTGCTAATTAATTAAATCATTAACCTAAGGTCTATTAATTATCCAATAGACTTAATGATGGTGTAAGAAATTATAAGTGTTATGTAATTAATTGATTGCTAGTTAAGTAGTATATGATAGAATATAAATGTTCAATTATACGCAATACTAATTGATAGACCGACCTTATCAATGTTAGGTCATTCGAAGAGTTGTAATTAAAGCTAGATAATTGTAGCTCGTCGAACAGACAAGTTTCTTACCTTAAACTTCTTACATATTGCAAGTTTTCTAACTCAACTTGAGTTATTAATTTCAAAGAAGCGAATAATTATTATGGTTATTCACATCCATAATGATTATTGTTATTCGCACATAGTGCATTTGATTTCCTGATCTATTACTTGAACTGTGAAATAATTTAAAGTTCTTTTATTCATGAACTGTTCATGAGCTGTGTCTCAGCTATTTGTTTTGGCGAGACTAATATTTGTTAAAGCATGAAACGTTCTATTTAATATGAGCGGATTTATTATTGGAAGATTTATGTCATTTATTTCGGCTAGATCAACATTGATATTATATGTTAAATTCATAGTATTTCTTTGAAACCAATCCAAACCATATTGATATGGTACGAACTCATGATGTAAGACTGAGATGAACAACCCTGAAAAATAAATCAGGGGAATTTTATTGTTGAAAACCCGACCCGCGCGCTATTATTGAGAATTATGCATAATCTCGGGTACAATAAGGTCGATCACCTTACGTACTTGCAGAAGAGTAAAGATTAGTTTTTATAGCTAACTTTTACTCTTCGGGTATTCAGTATTATTAATTACTGATGATTCCTCTAGTAGTTCTTGATCCATTTGTGATCACTCAGCATGAAATCTGGGAATATCCATTTTTCTTGACTATATTGCAGTATTGCTAATCCTTCATAATCAATTGAATATTATTGAACCTTCGAAAGAATTTTAACTCTTTCATTCTTGATGCATTATTTAGAATGAAATTTAAATCCTTGTTATTGAAAATGATTCATTGTTCAGTTATTTCACAATCTTTGAAACATTGTTGAAGTTCCATAAAGTTAAAGTCTTCTATTCATGATATATCCTTTATTGTGCGCTTAACTTGTTGAGCAAACTCGTTGCTCACCCTTGCTTACATAAAACATTTTAGCTAAAGCTGAGGTAGCAGAAAGTTCTAATAAGGACAAAGGCAAAGTGAAAGCGACCGAGTAGTATCAAGTTGTTTAATGATTATTATATTATAATTTTGCTTAAGTCTTTTGTATTAATAGACATGTAATGTTAAGGTTAGTTAACCTGGGATGACGATGATATAATTATGTTTTAATGTATATTTTTATTAAAGTAATGTAATGAATAATATAACTCATGTATGAATGGGTAGTTAGATGTGATATGTATGATGGATCGTGAGCACCAAACCCGAGGTTAGGGAACCCGGATTTGGGGGCGTCATAGGTTGGTATCAGAGCTGATAGGTTATAAACCTTAGGCGGGGGGAAAAGCCGTGGGAATATAACCGTAAGAAAGATTGAAAAACTCATTTATAGTTCTAAGTGATGGATTGAGGAAATTCATCAATAGTAAGATGTTGATATTTAGTAGTTACGAATGGTGTTTATTAGTAATGTACTAATTAAGTTGTTTAAAACTGATTGTAGGATGTCAGGAGATGATGAGATTAGAGATACCCAGATGATTACGAATATGTTAGCAGCTGCACCAATGCCATTCGTCGAGGTGCCAGCTCAGAGTGAGTCAGTTGAGGAAGTCTTAAGAAATGAACCTGCAGTAAATCTAGGAAGCGATCATGACGAGTAGCCCGAGATGGAGCTGAATGAAGAGGAAGAAGTAGATTCCAAAGAAGCTGAGGTGGAGCCAGAAATAGGGATAAAAGATGGAGAAAAAGGTAGAGTAGTAATCAAAGAGGGCCAAGCATCCGTGGAAGTTCAAGAACTAAGGAATAAGGTGTTTCTCCTGGAGAAATTGTAGAAGGGGGAAAGAGCATTGTGCTAGTTGATAGAAGAACGAAATGATCTGAAGGCACAAGTCGATAGAATGAAGGTTGAGTGCAGTGTATCGTCTGAAGCTGTAAGTAAGAAGAAGAAGGGTAATAAAAATAAAAGGAAAAGGAACGACAGTGACAAAAACTCAGGGAATTCACATCCAAAGAAGAAACAAGCATGTGTCAAGTGTGGAAAGAACCATTTGGGGGAATGTATGAAGGGTAAGAATATGTGCTACAATTATGGTTCGCAAAGACATATTTTACCAAATTGTTCCAAACCAAAGAAAGAAGGATGTTTGTCATGTGGTAGAAAGGGTCATCGGTTTAAAAATTGTCCTAAGAAGAAGATATGGGAAGGAAGTGGACGGAAGAAAGATTAAGTATGAGAGATAGAACCTTTTGGAGTAAGATAATATGTTAGTAAGATAGTATCAGAGACGACAAGTAGGTATATGTAAATATATGTCTATAGGAATGTAATCCTCGCTTTTGTATGAGTATCAAAATAATTTTTGTAAGTCTCAACTTTTTGTATAAAGTGGTAGTAATGAATCCTGACTTTTGTCGCCAAAGGGATAGTAAATGTTTGTAGCAATATGTGTTGTATGACGAAAAGTACCATGTACAATTTGAAGGAATATGTATATAACCGCAGTGATATGAATATATGTTTAATTAAGTCAATAAATTCTGAGGATAAAAGAGAGTAAATGGTGATTTCAGCAAGCTGAAATTTAATAATTCAGCAAGCTGAATTCGTCAATCCAGCAAGCTGAATTATTCTGATTTTAAAAATTGTGTTAAATGTTTTCTATACTACCACTAATAAAAGGTAGCATAAAGGTGTAAAAGATGAAGTAATAAATTAAAGTTTTGTTTAAACAGAAAATGCTGCCAAGAAGAGAACAACATCACCGAAGGGTAGATGAATTCAATAATAATGAAGGAGGTCAAGCAGACCCGATACAGAACTTTGTTAACATGTTAGCAGAGGCTATGCAGAATAGAGCACCAGTTGCAAGAAATCTGCCCGGAAATCAATTGGCAAACTTTAAAGACTTCAAGACAGTAGGACCGCCATAGTTTAAGGGAACAACAGATCCAATAGAAGCTCAGACATGGATAAAAGAAATAGAGAAAGCATTCGTTATTGCTAGAGTAGCAGAGGAGCAAAAGACCGTCTTTGCTACCTATTTGATGAAGGGGGAGGCGAACTACTGGTGGGAGACAAACCAGAATAGAGCAGGAACAACGGTGGTGACATGGACAAGGTTTAAAGAATTGTTTAACGAGAATTACTTCTCGCCGAGTATGAAAGCAAGGATGGAGGTTAAATTCCTAGAACTGAAACAAGAGAATATGTCAGTTTTCTGAATATGCTGCCAAATTTAACGAGTTAGCTAGATTCGTTCCACATCAAGTGGACACTGAAGCACGAAAGGCGCGAAGGTTTGAGAACGGATTGAAGCCAAGAATATTTAGCAAGGTAGCAGTGCTACAGATTAATACATTTTCGTCTCTATTAGAAAAAGCAATCGTCGCCGAGGGGGGAAGTGAAGCCGTATCAAGGTATCATCAGGAGAAGAAGAAAAAGACGAATGAAGGAGGTAGTAGTGGAGGGAGTAACTCCAATAAGCGTAAATGGAACGATAACACCCAATCGGGAAATAAATCAGGAGAAGGAAAGAAGAAAGGTGAGTCGTGTGCAATTTGTGGGAAGAATCAGCAGGGAGTATGCCTGAAGGGCAAGAGCGTGTGTTATAACTGTGGCCAAGAGGGACACATCTCTCCCAACTGTCCCAGTCCAAAGAAGATACAAGGTTGTTATTTGTGTGGATCGTCAAACCATCAAATCCGTAACTGTCCAAAGAAGAATGTAGAGAAACGAAACAACAACAAAGGAAACAGCAATGGGACTCTAACGATCAAAGGACCAGATCAGCCAGCAAGACCAATAGTACGCACGTTTAACATGACAGTTCAGGATGCAGTCGCTTCGAAGGGGGTAGTGTCAGGTATAATTTCAAACAGTAATATAATTGCACGCATATTATTTGATAGATATCGTTGTGAGGTGTTGTCCATTTACGGATATGAGTCACAGGTTAGTATAACGCATGTAAAAATGAAGAAATTGATGATACAACTTTAAAAAGTTATTAGAAAACAAATATAGTTATGATTCATGGCAAGCCAAATGAGATTTGAGTTCAACAAAGATTTTTCGCCCGAATTGGGATGAGAAAGAGCAGATAAAGTAATACATAAGTTATAATAATAAATAAGAGTCTAATGATAGACATAATTTGAATATAAGGTAATAGTGATTCCGGGGACAGAATCCTTATAAGGAGGGGAGAATGTAAGGACCGAGAATTTTATATAATTATATATGTATATTTTTACGAATAAATTTTTTTTTTACTTTAAGCATATAAGTGAATATGTGAATTAAGCAAGATAGTTAATTTATTTATTTTAAGTTAACTAAGATGAATACTTAATCAATTTGATTTAAGAAAAACAAGATAAGTTATGTTGAGAATAAACATAACTTGAGTGTTAACCTTGAATGGTAAATAAAAAGATTTATAATCTTTAAATGATTAATTAGTATTACTAATATAAAGTGATTATATGAATGTGTAATAACTTATTAAAGAAAATAAGTATATTAAATTATTTATTAGTGTATTGAACACTTTGTGACTTACATTGAATGGATATGTGGATAAATGAATATATTAAATATTTATCAATAATGATAAATATATTATGACTTATGTGGAATATGTATGAGACTAAATATATATATATATATATATACATTATAAATATGTATATTTATTTATTTATTTATTATATAAAGAGAATTAATAAGCCAGCCTTTTAACCTAATATTTTATATTAAGAATTGTAACTAAATAACATAAGGGTTATAGTAATTAAGGTAGGCTAGTATGAAATTTATATACTAGTACCCTAACTCTAGAGATTTAATTCCTACATCTCAATTAGTTAATTTTTTAACTTGATTGAAACAAGTCTAATTGGGTTAACAAAATAAAGTATGAATATTGATGTAAAGAAATTATGTAATAGTCCAATTAGTAATTTATTAGTGGACTAGCTCAATTGATTTAAATAATCAAGCTCACTTAATTAATTTATTATGGACTTGAATGATTAGTGTGTAGATTAATTAAATTAGACCATTTGAATTTAATTAACCAACATACTAAGAGGCCCATGAATGGTAGTAATTAAAATTGATTTCAAGTGGCCCAAACTAGTAAGGTTTTAAGCCCAAACTAATTATTTTAATGGCCCAATCTTTGACCCAATTAAGGAGAGACTTTTTAGTCATTTGACAAGATAAATTTAGTAATTAAAGTAAATCAAAAATGGAGAAAAAGATCATGGAGTGGGCGGCCCATGTGGGGAATTAGGAAGAAATGATTATTAATTTTTTTTGTGTTCTTATCTTTTAGCAAGGTGTCATCTAATTATTTAACCATGTGTTTAATTTCTTTTTAAGCAACTAGATAAGATAAATATGAGAGAGAGAGAGAGAGAGGAAGTATTAGGATAATATAGATAGATATACAATCTATATCCATCCTAAAAACAAGTATACCACATTTAGTAATTTTAGTTCCTTCCATTTCATGTTCTATTTTCCTAGCATACTAAAAGAAAGCAAAGAGAAAGAGAGAGAGAGAGAGAGAGAGAGAGAGAGTGAGCCACAGTCAAGAAGGAGAAAAAGAGGAAGAGAACAAAGTTTGATGCCCCCTAAATTCATCTCCTCTTTTGGAAGGAAGAGGAAAGTTGCAACAAAAGGAAGGTAAAGAAAAGAAAAAGATTTCAAGTTTAGTTAAGGTTTATGTAGTTTAGTACTTTTAATTTTGATCTATGAAATTTTGTGATATTATTGGTTAAAACCCTATAAAAGGGTTAGATCTAAAGTTATATGGTATAACATGTGGATATATGTGAGTTTATGTTGCAAATGTTAGGAAAAATGAAAGTTAGTAAGTTTTGGAAATTTTTTAGTAAAGTGAGATCCATGTCATTTATTTTGAGATCCATGTTTGATATTTGTGATCTACTTATTAGTTGTGCTAGATATATAAGTTTTGGACAAAAGTCCTCTTGAATGATTCAAATATATTATGGAATGAACAAGTTATGGTTATTAAGCTAAAACACATCTTGGTTGGGAAATAAAAGAAAGAGGTTGCTGACCCCTTACGTTGAGACTGATTTTTGGATCCTATACCACTCCAAATAGGGTGTTTGATAAATGAAAACTGTAGTTCAAGAAAATACAAATCCAACACCTCTGACAGAACCTCAATCCAAGTTGTAGATTTCGTTTTATGGGCATTTCCGTAAAGGACCCCAAAACTGAAAAATGTGACGAAAATGATAGAAATAATAGAAATAAAATTAAAGTGTAATAGGAGAATAATTATTATTAATTTAATATTAAATAAATATTAAAGAGTAGATAAGTGATATTATGTAATAATGATGTAATTAATTAATTACATTAATATAATAATTATTTATTATTTAATTAATATTAAATAATAAATAAGCTCACATGCTAATTAATTATTTTGAGAAGGAATAATTACAGATTTATAAAGTGAATAAATTATTTAGTTTTCAATGATAAATAATTGATTAATTATTTATTATTTAATTAATATTAAATAATAAATAAGTTCAAATGTTAATTAACAATTCTTTAATAAATAGTAAGGAATAATTAAAGACTAATAAACTAAATGAATATATTTTTATTTGAGGATAAGAAATTAATTAATTATTATTTAATTAATATTAAATAATAATTAAAGTCAAATGAGAATAATAATTTGATTGTTTATTATTTAATTACCATTAAATAATAAATAGATGTAATTAGTTATTATTGATAATAACTAAAGGTAATTAACTAGTTACTATTTATCTAACACTAAATAGTAATTAAATGAAAGTAGAGTTAATTTAGTAAAGAAAATTTAATTAACACATTAATTGAACAATTATAATAAATTGTTTAAAAGCTTAATAAGTGTTTATCACTTAAGAAAAATATTGCTAATTAATTAAATCATTAACATAAGGTCTATTAATTATCCAATAGACTTAATGATGGTGTAAAAAATTATAAGTGTTATGTGATTAATTGATTGCTAGTTAAGTAGTATATGATAGAATATAAATGTTCAATTATACGCAATGCTAATTGATAGACCGACCTTATCAATGTTAGGTCATTCGAAGAGTTGTAATTAAAGCTAGATAATTATAGCTCGTCGAACAGGCAAGTTTCTTACCTTAAACTTCTTACATATTGCAAGTTTTCTAACTCAACTTGAGTTATTAATTTCAAAGCAGCGAATAATTATTGTTGGTTATTTACATCCATAATGATTATTGTTATTCGCACATAGTGCATTTGATTTCCTGATCTATTACTTGAACTGTGAAATAATTTAAAGTTCTTTTATTCATGAACTGTTTATGAGTTGTGTCTCAGCTATTTGTTTTGGCGAGACTAATATTTGTTAAAGCATGAAACGTTCTATTTAATATGAGCGGATTTATTATTGGAAGATTTATGCCATTTATTTCGGCTAGATCAACATTGATATTATATGTTAAATTCATAGTATTTTTTTGAATTCAATCCAAACCATATTGATATGGTACAGACTCATGATGTAAGACTGAGATGAACAACCCCTAAAAATAAATCAGGAAAATTTTATTGTCGGAAACCCGACTCGCGCGTTATTGTTGAGAATTATGCATAATCTCGGGTACAATAAGACCGATCACCTTACGTACTTGCAGAAGACTAAAGATTAGTTTTTATAGCTAACTTCTACTCTTGGGGTATTCAGTATTATTAATTACTGATGATTCCTCTAGTAGTTCTTGATCCATTTGTGATCACTCACCATTAAATCTGGGAATATCCATTTTTATTGACTATATTGTAGTATTGCTAATCCTTCATAATCAATTGAATATTATTGAACCTTTGAAAGAATTTTAACTCTTTCATTTTTGATGTATTATTTAGAATGAAATTTAAATCCTTGTTATTGAAAATGATTCATTGTTCAGCTATTTCACAATCTTTGAAACATTGTTGAAGTTCCATAAAGTTAAACTCTTCTATTCATGATATATCCTTTATTGTACGCTTAACTTGCTGAGCAAACTCATTGCTCACCCTTGCTTAAATAAAATATTTCAGCTAAAGCCGAGGTAGCAGAAGGTTCTAATAAGGACAAAGGCAAGGCGAAGGCGACCGAGTAGTATCAAGTTATTTAATGATTATTATATTATAATTTTGCTTAAGTCTTTTGTATTAATAGACATGTAATGTTAAGGTTAGTTAACCTGGGATGACGATGATATAATTATGTTTTAATGTATGTTTTTATTAAAGTAATGTAATGAATGATATAACTCATGTATGAATGGGTAGTTAGATGTGATATGTATGATGGATCGTGAGCACCAAACCCGAGGTTAGGGAACCCGGATTTGGGGGCGTCACAGCCGTCGGGGCTGAAGCGTGGCACGGATTCCAAGGACACATTTTTGAAGCATTTTTGACTAGATTTTGAAGATTTTATTAGATCTTTTAGATTTCTATTTTAATTAGGATGCTTCTTAGATAGATTTTGCTTCTTAATTAGTTGTTAGCTAGTATTTCAATTCCTTTAATAATTAGGATTTTATTCTATTGGTATAAATAGGATAAATGGATTATGTTATTGGATGATCAACATTTATTCTGAGTTTATCAATATATTTGAGAGGTTTTTCTCATCTTTTGGTTCTTTGAGAATTTCTAAGTTAATTTCTTAGTTTTTCTTTGAGATTCATTAATTGACTTATCATACAACAATACATAGTTGTGTGTGACGTCTTCTACCGCATCAATCGTCGATTGTATCAAGATTATCGCTTACATATAAGCGAGGGGTCAAGGTGTCGTTGGTGTCTATTTAACGTAGAATTTCGAACGCGAGCAATTGTACCAAGATTACCGTCTACATATAGGCAAGGGGTTAAGGTGTTGCGAGCAATTCACCATAAAACTTTGGTAAAAACGATCCGAGCGACGACCACCTCACGCAAGCGTGCCGTCGAGTCTATCAAGTCCCAACGTTAGAATAAGTTGTGGACTAGTATGTGAATCCCATCTTTTTGTAAGTAATAGAGGGATGTAACTGTAAATAACTGAAGCTATATGAAGAATGATGTAAGAACTAAGAAGCATATTAATATAAGAAAACTTATTAAATGTGCTTTGTTATGGGTAGGTGTTAACATTAAATAAAAAATGTTCAAGGCTAATGTAATAATAATAAAACAATTTTATTATTTAACAGAAAATACTGCCAAAAAGAAGACAAAGAAATTAGGAAGTGGAATCCCATAATTAGAATGAGCAGGAGGCCAATCGGACCCTATGCAACAATTTATAAACCATCTAGTAGGGGCTTTTAATAGAATCCCCAATGAAGTACCCGTAAATCCTCCAGATGGACGTGTTGTCACCTTTAAGGATTTCAAAAGTGTGGGACCTCCCGGATTTAGGGGAACCATCGAGCCTATAGAGGCTCAATCTTGGGTAAAGAAAATTGAGAAGACGTTCGTAATCGTCCGAGTTAAAGAGAAACAAAAGACTTCTTTTGCTACCTATATGTTGAAAGGAGAGGCCAATTTCTGGTGGGAAGCCAACCAGAATAGGGTTGGAGAGGGAGTTATTGCATGGGATAGGTTCAAAGAAATTTTCTTCGAGAACTATTTTTCCAATAACATGCAAAGCCGTATGGAGGTGCGGTTAAAAGTAGTATGCACATAAGCTAATCATATTTGATATGATGTAGCATATACTTTGTAATCTTATTCGTTTATAATAAAAGAATTTATTTATTCAAGGCATTTACTTTATCTACATGGTACTGTTATTATATATGTGATAAACTCATAGTTTTGAGCAATGCTTTTATAATCATGACGATGATCATATTAATGAGATCTAAATTCTAGATAGCTCACAAACTAAAATCGTTCCTAATTGTTGGATTACTAAAAAGGGGATTAGTGAATCCGGATAGATTGGTACATACTTTGCTTGCTCTTATGAAGAGGATGATTGATCTCATAATCATTTATGTGGAGACACTAAAGCAAGTATGTAGGTGCTTATTGGAGAATAAGTTCACTGAACGTGGCTCGCTAAAGGAATACCTAATGGAGTTTTACTTGCCTGTCAATAGGAATTCCTTAAGTGATAGTACTACCAGTGATCCTTAGACTTGAAATCATCATAGTATTTTGTGTATGATGAGTTATACTTTGACATGTCTCTTAAGACTTTTAGGGTATATCAAAGGGTATGATTGGATATAATAAGTTGTACATGGAGATAAGTGAATGATCAACAAAGAATCTACTACTTCTAGTAAAAGGAGAGAATGTCCTATGTGATTCAATAAATGATAACTCAGAAGTCTTTAGCCAAAACAGAATGAAATTAGAAAGGAGTTTTTAATTTGTATTATTTAGAGTTGTGCATTTGATAATCAAAATACATATAATCAAATAAAATAAGACTTGACAGTAATTCCATGTATTATATTTGATTGGGACATTGTATGGTAGAAGGATTGAATTGTACGGTAACTATTCACTGAAAGGTTCTTTTATGATTAATGTTGAAATCTATATTATCTGGAAAGTCGTTGATCGCTAAGGGGGTTTACCCTTATTGTAGAATAAATATTATTTACTTAAATGAATTAAATAGTTTAATTTATTTATTTAAATAAGATTAGAATTGTTCTAATTGATTTATTCACAATCAGTTTAATATGGAGAACCTAAAGGGTCACACCACAAAAAGAAAAATATTTATTTAAGAAGTAAATGACATAATCGTGATAATAAGTTAAGTATATTTAATTTAATCTATGGAGATAGAATAAATTATATAGCTTAATATTTATTATTTAATATTTTAAAAATATTAAATATAAATTAATAAGAGGAGTCTTATTATTATTATTACTATTATTATTATTTAATTCCTAAAAGGATATGAAAATTAATTAATAGAAGTACTCTCATAAATTTCTAATTAGATTAAGAGTTTAATTAATTAAAGAAGTTTAATTAAAATAAAATCCTAATCCTAAATAGTTTAGGAGGGTTACCCGTGTCTATAAATAAGAGGAATCTTATCCTGATTTAGGGGTTACACAATCTTGCATTAGAATTGTAGAGAGTACTTACAATTTCTATAGAGATAGAAACTAGGGTTTTGCCAACACCCATCTTTTTGAACAAGTATTATTCGTAGTGGATCACCTCTAGAGGCCAAACACTTGGGTGGCTAACGTTGATCAAAAGAAGAAATCTAACCAGTGAATTTAAAGAGAACGCGAAAGGATTTAGAGTTGAACTTATACCCGAGGATGCATGGTTATACGAGGGTATAATTCTTATTCTATATCTCTTTCGTTTAATTGATAATTATGCATAAAGAAAGATCATGGTGATGGTCTGTATAAAACTTTAAAATCTGATTTTACCGCGTTTCCGCTATATTTGTGTAATTTGATTGCATGCTCGCGTTATATACAAACCTAACAGTGGTATCAGAGCCAAACTTTATACGAATTATTAATTGTTTTGATTTCGTATATGTATAAGTATATATTTAGAACAATTTAATTGGGCATTATTATTGGTATAAAATCTTGTTTTTGGAGAAAAACATAAAAAAATCACTATTTGCAAAAAATTTAGAAAACCAGAATTTCGCCGTGGCGCGGGGCGCACCGGGGTTCCGCAAGGTTAATGCGGGGCGCGCCGGTCCAGCAGAAAATCCGATTTTTCTAATTTTATGCACTTTTCAAAAATAAGATAAAAAGTTTATTTTGATTTGAACTTAGATTAAAATAAATAAGTTTATTTTAATTGAAATTAGATTTCATGTTTTTTCAGTAATTTTAAATTAAAAATAAAGGAGTTTATTTTGATTTGGAATTGGATTAGAATAAAGATGTTTATTTTAATTGGAATTTGATTCCATGTTAAATTAAAATAAAGGAGTTTGTTTTGATTTAAAATTGAATTAAAATAAAGGAGTTTATTTTGATTCAAAATTGGATTTCATGATAAGCAATTAGAGTTGGAATTGGCTTTCATGCTAACTAATTGGAGGTGAAATTGAATTTTTCACTAAACAAATTGGAGTTGAAATTGGATTTCATGCAAACTAATTTGATTTGGTATTGGATTTTATACTAACTAATATTGCCCATTAAATGATATCAATGCATATATGGAATGGTTTTATTATTCATGAGATGAATATTATTTATTGATGCATATGGTGATATATTCTGCGTCGCGGTGCGGTCACGCCGCCCCCAGTTCATTCAGGAGCGTGGCCGCGCCCTAACCTAGAATCTCGTCTCTGGCCGTGCAGCGCAGCCGGGCCGCATCCCAGTTCATTCTGGGCGTACATGAACTGGGCTTTTTTTTGGTTTTTCAATTAAAATAAATGGTTTATTTAATTGATAAAAGTTTAAAATAAAGATGTTTATTTTATCTAGAATAGGATTCTAGGTAGCTAAAATTAAAGAAGTTTAATTTTAATTTGGTTTTTGATTAAAATAAAAGAGTTTATTTTGTTTCAAAACTAAATATTAGCAAACTTTTTTCCATTAAATGATATCAATGCATATATAGAATGGTTTTATTATTCATGAGATGAATGTTATTTATTGATGCATATGGAGATATGTATGATAATAAATAGGATTGATTATGAACTATTGACTAATATGTGATTGGATTTATTTTATGAGGATGCATGAATGAATGAGTTTTATAAATTGGGTCTGCGTACCTCGTTTCTCTAATTTTTCTGATGTAAATTCTATCTCCCTCCTATGTACTTTTCCTTGACTGCTGATCAAGGTTTCTATTTATTGAAAAATAGTAAATGTAATAGGTTTAGTTAGAATTATTTTGAAGAATTGGAGACAAAGGAGCAAGGAGCGCTTGAAGACCCGTTTGTAATGGAGCCCGAATTTAAATGTAATAGTTATATTTAAATTCAGTTCTTGCACCCTAGGTTTGACCGTTTAGTTCACTTTGTGGCTCTAGTGAACCAAACTAGAATAAAAGTCCATAATCAATCCGGATAGAATATAGTATTCTATATGTACATGCTAACTATGTATATATTATATATTATCCAACATGCTTCGCATGTTAAATAATATGACGCATATTTTATATATATATATATATATATATATATATATATATATATATATATGCATGTGCGCTAAACAAGATGAGACAAATAATAGCAAACCCCTCAAAAAAATTATATTAAGTCATAAATGTTCAAAAATATTTAGAATATCGAACGTCGCCTTCTAGCATGGTAAAACAATAAAGTATTGAATATTTAATATGAGTTTGTTGTGTCATCACAAGACAAGTACTAAATATTTAAGATGTTGCCTTATCACATTTGATGCTTATTAAGGAATTGAACATTACTATTTTGTTGTGTCGCCACAAGGACGGTATTTTTCTCTTCACATATATGGAAGTGCTAGGTTAGACTTAATGTGACACCCCCAAACCTGGGTATATAAATCCCACTGATTTGGTGTTCACTATTCCATACATTCATGACTAACTACCCATAATAAAGGATAATGAAATTAAACTGAATAAATCATCTTCCCACAAAAGGGGTTACAACTCTAATCTCTTAAGTAAATAAATCTCAGGTCATCTAACCTTTATTACATCGTTGCGGAATTAAAACATAATATTAAATAAGTCTTATTACAAAAACTTCATAACAAATAACAGCACGCAAGCTACTTCTGTATCTTGCCCTTGCCTTTACTAGTGGACGGCGCACCATATCCAACAAGGTACAATTTCTCCTTTTAGATACACCAATCAATTATTGCGTATCATGAAGCATCCATTATGAGAAAATACCATTTTGAGATGATCTAGAAATTCATTATACAAGTATTCCTTCCTCGATCTGATCAAAGAATCTTAATACTTTATCAATTTGTTTCACTTCTGAATTCTTTGAACCTTTCAAATGATTCAGACTTGTATTTCATTAAATACACATATTCAACTCTTTGAATGATCATCTCCTTTTCTTTTACTAGTTTGTTCAATTTGCAAAATTATTTTTTTCATGTAAGTCAAGTATACAAAGTCCATCAAGTAATCTTCCAGTTTCAAGCAAAACATTATCATTATAAATAGAACAACAATTGTTCTTAAATATAATACCAGAACTTTCCTTGTCCAACAACGAAAGTAATAATGTTTCTAAAGAGAAATGGAACATAATAACAACTTATTAACTTAATAGATTTGCCCGTAGGCAACGCTAAACTATAAGTTCCTACGGCTAATGTAGCAACCATTGCTCCATTCTCCACACATAAGATTACTTACTCTTTATTTAGCTTTCTACTTCTGCTTAGTCTCTGCATTGGATTGCATACGTGAGAACTATAGCCGATATCCAGTACCCAGTAGAATTTTGACTTTCAAAAAAATTAATTGCAATCATGAACAAACCTAGATCGGAAGTCGAAGCTTCTCCAAACTTCATGTGGTCCGCAAGATACTACTTGCAGTTCCTCTTCCAGTGTCTCGGCTTATTGCAATGGTAGCAGATTCCTTTGCTATCAGGATTAACTTTCTTTTTATCCTTTCCTTTCACCTTGACCTTAGCCTTCTTCTTTTTCTTCTTTTCAAAAGATACCTTGGGCCTCTTCCTTTTCTTGGAAGAATCATCCACTAGTAAGACTTGGTTCTTGTTATATGAGAAGTGACCTTCAGCAGTTTTCAGCATGTTAACTAACTCAGGCAAGCTGACATCCAACTTATTCATATGAAAATTCACAACAAATTGTGAGAAGGTTTCTTGGAGTGACTGCAAGATCAAATCTTGACTTAACTCCCCATCCATTACGAACCCTAGCTGTCCAAGTTGTTCAATCAGATTGATCATCTTAAGGACATGAGTCTCAACAGTAGTGCCCTCGGTCATACAAGATCAGAAGAGCTCATTAGATATTTGATATCTAGCAGTCCTACTTTGCTCACCATACAACTCCTTGAGGTGCAACAATATAGTAGGAGCATCCATAGTTTCATGCTGACGCTGAAGCTCGTTACTCATGGATGTGAGCATGATGCATTGAGCCAAGATTGCATCATCTTGTCACTTTTTAAAAGTAGCAATCTCTTCCTCAGAGGCTGTTTCTGCAACGTTTGCAGGGACAGACGAATTTAAAACATAAGAAATCTTTTCAGCAGTGAGAACAATTCTCAGATTCGTTAACCAGTCCGGTCAGTTTGTTAGCATCAAGTATGGTACGCAGTGATAGTGAGTTTGACAGTTTTTAAATTCTGTAAATAAATTAACAATATTTTAGCATACATTCATTTTATTAATTACCAAAATAAATTAGGTCTTTATTTAAATTGGTATTTTTCACTATTTTCATCAAACTATATTACCCTCAATATATAGTTCAGCAAATCTAATTAAAGATTTTCTAGTGAGAATAAGGATCACATTTCAAATGTATATAGCCTTGTGGTGACACAACAAACGATATATAAATAAATAGGTAAAAAACTATTGTCAATTATATCACTATGTAACTCCTTGTATTTTGTCTCTTAGATTATTTTGATCAAGTGGTAACACATCCGAATCAAAATTATTCAAGTTAAGTCCAACCTAGCACTTCCATATATGTGAAGAGAAAAATACCGTCCTTGTGGTGACACAACAAAACAGTAATGTTCAATTCCTTAATAAGCATTAAATGTGGTAAGGCAACATCTTAAATATTTAATACTTGCCTTATGGTGACATAACAAACTCATATTAAATATTTAACACTCTATCGCTTTACCATGCTAGAAAGCGACGTTCGATATTCCAAATATCTTTGAATGTTTAGGACTTAATATAATTTCTTTGAGGGGTTTATTATTATTAGTCTCATCTTGTTTAGCGCATGCACATATATATATAAAATACACGTCATATTATTTAACATGCGAAGCATGTTGTATATAATATAATATATATATAGCAATCATGCATATATAGAATACTATATTCTACCCGGATTAATTATGGACTTTTATTCTAATTTGGTTCACTTGAGCCACCAAGTGAACCAAAAGGTCAAACCTAGGGTGCAAGAACTGAATTTAAATATAATTATTACACTTAAACCCGGGCTCCATTACAAACGGGTCTTCAAGCGCTTATTGCTCCTTTGTCTCCAATTCTTTAAAATAATTCTAACTTATCCTATTGCATAAACTATTTACAATAAATAGAAACCTTGATCAGCAGTCAAGGGGAAGTACATAGGAGGGAGATAGAATTTACATCAAGAAAAACTAGAGAAGACGAGGTACGCATACCCCATTTATAAAACCCATTCATTCAAGCATCCTAAAAAATAATTCCAATCACACATTGGTCAATAGTCCATAATCAATCCCTATTTATTATCATACATATCTCCATATGCATCAATAAATAACATTCATCTCATTAATAATAAAATAATTCCATATATGCATTGATATCATTTAATGGGCAATATTAGTTAGTATAAAATCTAATTTCAACTCCAATTATTTATCATGGAATCCAATTCCAACTCTAATTAGTTATCATGAAATCCAATTCCAATTAAAATAAACTTCTTTATTTTAATCCTATTCTAAATCAAAATAAACTTTTTTATTTTAATTTATCCAATTTTGAATAAAAATAAACTCCTTTAATTTTTAATCAAATTCTAAATCAAAATAAACTTCTTTATTTTAATTTACAAAAATAAAAAAAATAAAAAAAAAATGAGGTCAACCCTTGATCATAAACCTTTAAAAGAAATAATCAAACAAGCCTTTAAGTCAAACTTCATACCTTTGTAGAATTCTAGCTTCCTCGGATACAAGTTCACCTCCAATTCCTTCGTGTTCTCCTTGAATTCCACCGATTAAATTCCTTCATTTGATCAATGTTAGCCACCTAAGTGTTTGGCCTCTAAAAGTGATCCACCAAGGAATAATATTTGTTCAAGAAGATGGGTGTTGGCAAAACCCTAGTTTCTATCTCTATAGAAATTGTAAGTACTCTCCACAATTCTTATACAAGAGTGTGTAACCCTAATCTATGATAAGAATTCTCTTATTTATAGATGTAGGAAAACCCTTCTCTAAACTATTTAGGATTAAGGTTTCTATTCTAATTAAACTTCTTTAATTAAATTAAACTCCTAATCTAATTAGGAATTCATAAGAGAGTACTTCTACTAATTAATTTTCAATCCCTATTAAGAATTAAATAATAGTAATAATAGTAGTAGTAGTAATAATAATAATAATAATAATAATAATAATAATAATAATAATAATAATAATAATAATAATAAGACTCCTCTTATTAATTTATATTTAATATTTCTAAAATATTAAATAATAAATATTAAGCTATTTAATTTATTCTATCTCCATAGATTAAATTAAATACACTTAACTTATTATTACAATTATGTCATTTACTTCTTAAACAAATATTTTTCTTTTGCAGTGTGACCCTTTAGGTTCTCCATATTAAACCGGTTGTGA
Source organism: Aralia elata (assembly GCA_034770075.1). NCBI lineage: Eukaryota > Viridiplantae > Streptophyta > Magnoliopsida > Apiales > Araliaceae > Aralia > Aralia elata. The sequence continues at coordinate 60,008 of JAVJAP010000249.1, read as the reverse complement.
ATAAATCAATTAGAACAATTCTAATCTTATTTAAATAAATAAATTAAACTATTTAATTAATTTAATTAAATAATATTTATTCTACAATAAGGGTAAGCCCCCCTTAGCGATCAACGACTTTCCAAATAATATAGATTTCAACATTAATCACAAAAGAACCTTTCAGTGAATAGTTAGCATACAATTCAATCCTTCTACCATACAATGTCCCAATTAAATATAAGACATGGAATTACTGTCAAGTCTTATTTTATTTAATTATATGTATTTCGATTCCCAAATGCACAACTCTAAATAATGCAAATTAGAAACTCCTTTCTAATTTCATTCTGCCTTGGCCAAGGACTACTGAGTTGTCATTTATCGAATCACATAGGACATTTACATCTTTTACTAGACGTCGTAGATTCTTTGTTGATCATTCACCTATCTCCATGTACAACTTATTATACCCAATCATACCCTTTGATATACCTTAAAGGTCTTAAGGGACATGTCAAAGTATAACTCATCATACACAAGATACTATGATGATCTAAAGTCCAAGGATCACTTGTACTACTATCACTAGAGGAATTCCTATTGACAGGCGAGTAAAACTCCATTAGGTATTCTTTAGCGAGCCACGTTCGGTGAACTTATTCTCCAATAAGCGCCTACATACTTGCTTTAGTGTCTCCACACAAATGATTATGAGATCTATCATCCTCTTCCTAAGAGCAAGCAACGTATGTACTAATCTATCCGGATTCACTAATCCCCTTTTAGTAAACCAATGATTAAGAACGATTTTAGTTTTAAGCTTTCTAAGAATTTAGATCTCATTAGCATGATCATCATCGTGATTCTAAAAGTATTGCTTAAAACTATGGGTTTATCACATATTAAATAACAACACCATGTAGATAAAGTAAAATGTCTTTAATACTTTTATTAATAACCGAATAAGATTATAAAGTATATGCTACATCATATCAAATATGATTGGCTTGTGTGCATACTACTTTCAATCTCCCACTTGCACTAAAGCCAATCATCATGGTATCTAATACCCTTCTTCTCGAAGTGACGATCATCCTGCTGTTGGATAAAGATTCAGTAAATGGATATGCAATGTTGTTCTTGAGAGTCCACTATCTCTATAGTGACTTCTTCTCTTTTAATGATTTCTCTAATCAAATGAAAGTGCCGCAACACATGTTTGAATCCAAGATGAGACTTAGGGACTATTTCTAGTTCTGTAATGAACTTTTCATCCAAACAATCAACTTGGAGCTTCATTTACAGCTATATACTTTGTCTTTATCACTAAACCAACAACTCTTTGTTGTTTGGAACATTTCCAATTCACCGCACCACCATTCAAGGTAACGATTTACCCTAAAGTGAATTTATTTTCGTCTTGATCAGTCTGAAAAACTTGAGTCTGTTTAGCCCTCTAGTTTTATTTCAGACCTACCATGAATCATGATCACATTTTCAATGTCGGTTAAGTACTTAAGATGTTTATCACTGTCTTACAGTGATCTTCTCCAGAATATAACTGATCAACATCAGGCCTTGTATATTCATTGCATACATGATAATAACTCATGCGATCTCTCTTTCAATTGGGGACAATTTTAGAGAGATATACTCTATGGCTTATCATCATGAGACCTCTCTTGAAGTTTGCCATGTTAAACCCTTTAGCATCGAATGAATATATATTCCTTGGGTTAAGCCGAGCATCCTTTTAAATCTATCTATATAGATTTATATCCCCAATTTAAAGGATACTACTCCCAAGTCATTTATGGAGGAATGTTTAGACAATTTTATTTTTACTGATTATAGCACTGGTATGTTATTCCTTATCAGTAGTATATCAACATATAATACTAGGAATGTCACAGTGCTCCCACTGACCCTTTTGTACACACAAGGTTCATTCTCGTTTTTGATAAGATCAAACTCTTTTGATTGTCTTATCAAAACGAATGTTCCATCTCTGAGAAGCTTGCTTCAATCCATAAATGGATCATTGTAGCTTACATACACAATTTGCTTCAACCTTTGAAACAAATTCCTCTGGTTGTATCATACATACAGTCTCCTCAAATCTTCATTGAGGAAGGATGTCTCCACATCCATTTGTCAGATTTCGTAATAATAAGTTGCAATCACAAGCAAAATCTAAATGGACTTGAGCATTACCCGGTAATAAGGTTTTATCACAGTCAACTCCTTGACTTTATTTGAAACCTTTTAAACACGTCTGGTCTTATAGGTCTCCACCTTGCCATTTGCCCAGTCTTTCTCTTAAAGACCCAATTTCACTCTATAGGCACTATGCCTTTCAGTGGAGTAACCAGAGTCCATACTTAGTTCTCATACATGGAATCCATTTTATATTTCATGGCCATCTGCCATTTCTCTGAGTATCAACTACTCATAGTCTCATCGTATATAACTGGATCATCATCATCTATGATGCGTACCTCATCATCATCCTCTATGATGAATCCATACCTCCTAGGTATCTTCGGTACTCTTCTAGATTTACGATTCGGTTGTGGTACAATAGGTCTATCTACAGGTTCCTTGGTTTGACTCAAAGTGCTTTGTGGTTCTTGAACTCTTTTAAGATATATTACCCTCCCACTAGCTCCTTCAATGATAAACACCTTTTTCTAAGAAGGCAGCGTGTAGGATTATAGTAATAATACCCTAAACCCTTTTTAGGATATCCCACAAATCTGCACTTGTCAGATATTGTCCCAAGCTTATCCTTTTGAAACCTTTTCACATAAGCTGGACAACCCCTTATCTTAAGATATTTAAGACTAGGAATCCTCCCTATCCATAACTTTTATGGAGTCTTGGGGCCGAATTTTGAGGTTACCTTATTTTTTAGATATACAGCCGTTTCTAGGGCATAACCCCAGATGGATTGTAATGGCCAACAATTTTAAACCTTATTACCAAATTGTTTTGATATGTGGAATTTATTTTACGGGCTTAATTGGATCTATGTAGGTATTATTTAATTATATAACCATATGGTCCAATAATTTTCTTTGCATTAAAGGGCTTCACTAATAGCTTGAATAAATTAGTGATTTACCCCTAAGAATTGGTTGGCAAGAAAATTTGAGAAAATTAAACAAATAATTTTATCATTATCGGACTTAATAATTCGAATGAGGAATTATTGTTAAAACAAATATTTTAAATATTTAATTAATTGAATTAGTTATTTAAATTAAATACTAGTAAGCATAGTGTAATTAATTTTAGTTGGGCCACTTTTCCATTCATTTAGTCGGTCCAACCCCAATTGGGTTGAGCCCATTTTATTTTCCAATTGGGCTGGATCCATTCCTTTCATTTCCTGTCGGGTTGATCCCATCTCTTCCGCCGGGTCGGTCCATTGTTAATAAATTGGGGAGAAATCTAACCGGTAATGCAATTGAGGGTTAAGCTGAGCAAAAAGGGATCCTAAGCCCTCCATCAATCAGACGGAACAAATGAAGGGGAAAGGGGGCTCGACAGGTCTTGTGTCGGCATGTGAGGGTGTGAAGGGACCGGCGGCATAGCCTGGAACGGGGCAACGACCGGTGGATTGCTCGAGGTTCGGGGCGGGCAAGCGAAAAGGCCATGGGCGACCGAGCGCTCGTCGAACGGACCGAAGGATTCGAGCGCGCGGCAATGTGACCGGTGGAAACGCACGGCTCGAGGTTGCCGACTGAACAGCTGGGCTCGGATGGGTATTGACATAGACCCTCGACAGCTCACTCCCTCCTACCGTTAGTCATTGATTCGATTGATTAAGGTATTGCCCAGCAATTAGGTAAACACTTCACTATAAATTAGAACCCTAAACCCTAATCAGAGCTGGCGATATTGTGAGCCAATTTAGAGAGAGAGAAATCAGGAGAGAAAAGGAAAAATTCGAAAGGGAATTAGCTATGAATGTCCGGCTTCGTCACCTATTTTGGGAGAAGAAGGAGGACGGCAGCTAGGACCCCAATTCGACCCAATTCGACCTCAAGGTATACAAATAGTTTCATGTCAACCGAGCTACAGTGACGGTTTTCTTGTGGTTTTAGGTTTTATTTTTCTTTTCATTCATACTGTGCTTGGGTTGTATTATTCTTTGATAGGAACTCTGATATGAAGGAACCCTAAGAGGTTCTGGCAGCTTGATTTTTGTACTGTGAATTGGCCAATGCCGAATTTTAGGATACCCAATATGTGTTTGCTGTAATGCCTAAACCAAATTTTGTTTTCATTTTGGTATCAACTTTTCTGTTAGCAACATGGTTTATAAAAAAAATCAAGCATTCCTTTTATTGTTATGTGATAATGCTTGGGCTGGCCACAAACTTTGAAATAAGGGTTGTATGCACAATGTTGTTAATTGCAAATTGTGCTTCATTTGGTATTTAGTGTACTGTCAATACCCATCGCTTATATAAGAACCAAACTTTAGTCTATTATATATTAGTATCATGGCTGATAATAGAAACTGAAAACCAGTGTTGCCATGAATCTGTTGGGAGTGTTCCTATTGTGATAAACTGGATAGTTGGAAATAAGATTTCAGGAATTGGTTATACTATGCGATAATGTGGCTGTTGGTTGTGGCATGAAAATACGATTATAACCATTATGTAACACCATCGGATTAATTATTAGTTATTATTTGAATTAATAATACACTAATAAATAATTATTTATTTTATAATAAATAAAGATAATAAATATTTAATTATTATTAATATTAAATAATAATTAAGTATGAGTGAAGTAAAAGGAATTAATTATTATTTGACATTAATAATAAATAAAGATAATAAATATTTGGGTATTATTTAATTAATAATTAAATATGAATAAAGTTAATAAGATAATTATTTATCATTAAATAATAAATAAAGAAAATAAATATTTAATTATTATTAAGTAAGAGTAAAGTAAATAAATTAATTATTTATTATTAAATAATAAATAAAGATAATAAATATTTAATTATTATTTAATTAATACTAAATAACAATTAAGTATGTGTAGAGTTAATAGATTAATTGTTTGTTATTTAATATTAAATAATAAATAAGGATAATAAATATTTAATTATTATTTAATTAATACTAAATAACAATTAAGTATGTGTAGAGTTAATAGATTAATTATTTGTTATTTAATATTAAATAATAAATAAAGATAATAAATATTTAATTATTATTTAATTAACATTAAATAATAATTAAGTATGAGTAAATTAAATAAATTTATTATTTATTATTTAACAATAAATAAAGATAATAAATACTTAATGATTATTTAATTAATATTAAATAATAATTAAGTATGTGTAGAATCAATACATTAATTATTTAATTAATGGTGAATAAGGAATAAGGGGTAATAATGACTTAATTACCCTTAAAAGTGAATAGTAACTAAGTGTAAATAAACCTAAATAACTTATTAATTTTTAGTCACTATTAGCTAGTAATGCACTAATAAATTTATTATTTATTTTTATAAATAATAAATAGGGGTTATTAACCAAATAAAATAGTCGTTAAATTATTATTTGAATACTATTAAGCCATAATGCACTAACAAGTTTATTATTTAGTCTATAAATAATAAATTGGATTACTAACCAATAATTTAAAAACAAGTAAGGTTGGTAATTTGAATATCCAAATAATAAATGAGCATGATTAGTTGTTTGAAATAATAACTAAAGGTCATTAATTAATTTCTGTCTAGCTAATGTTAAATAGTAATTAAATGTTAATAGAGTTAATAAAGTGATGTAAATGAATTAAAATAGTTAGAAATAATTGTTAGGAAGTGTTTATTACTTAAGAGAAACATTGTTAGTAAATAATTTCTCAGTCTACAGACCAATTAAGTATCTTATGGGATTGAGGATGGTCTATTGACTTATATGCTATGTGAATTATTTATCTGCTAAACAAATAGCATAAGAGAGTGTACCGATATATGACTATGTTATGTTAATTGATGAATCGACTTTATCAAATAATAGGTCGTTCAAGGCCAATTAGTTAAAGCTAAAATTTGTTGTAGCTGAACAAACAGGCAAGTTCCCTAACTCAAACTCGAGTTATTATTTTTCAAGCATATTGGTGGATAATTATTGTTGATTATTCCACATCTATGATTTATTATTGAATGTTCACATTTATTGCAAGTTTCTTTTAACCCTACTCAATTATTTTCGAGCAGGCTACTATTGTTTTGTAGCATGAAATTTTATTTCTAAGAATGCTTAAGTGGTTTAATCAATTTACAATTAATCCACATCGATATTATTGACATTCGCACTCGGTGCATTTGAATTCGTACAGTCTTGGATTCGTACGTTATTAAAGTTCTGTAATTCACGAACTATTTAAGATTTAGTCTGGACCTTTGTTCGGTCAGGCAAGTATATGAGAATTTATAAAAGCTATCTGAACCAATCAATGGTATGGATTCTTAGACTGAAATGAACACCCCTTTTTATTATAGGGGAGTACCCAGGTATCTAATATAAGGTACAAACAGCAGAGTTAAATGTTATGCATATACATAGTGTACGCGAGGCTGATCCCCTCAAGTACTTATTTTGTAGTTAGTAACCAAAGGGTCAACCAGCTATTGACTCCTTTGGAAGTTATTGTTCAGAGTCTACTTGACTATCAATTGTTTTAAAAGCAATAATTGTTCTTGCTTCTGATATTTATATTGTTGAATTCTCTTTTTATCTTCCCTTCATCATGATATATCCCTTATTGTTGTATTTTAAACTTGCTGAGCAACTAGTTACTCACCCTTGCTATATCATGACTTTTATTGCAGCTAAACCCGAGACATCAGGAAAGGGCAAGGGTAAAGAAAAGATGAAGTGATAGACTTCACGTAGCTGGCTTTAGTTTATGTTTAGTGTAATTGCTATTAATGTAATTTAAACCCTGATTATTATTTAGGGTATGTTTTGGTGTTATGTATTAAGGTTATTGTATCTTGGGACTAGTAACACCTTTCTAATGAACAGCATATGTTTGTTATATTCCGTATTTTATTCAATGTATGTTGTTAGAGGTGAATGTGTATTGGATCGTGATGACCGAATCGGAGTAGTTGGAGACCCGAATTTGGGGGCGTCACAGGTTGGTATCAAAGCTGTAGGTTATAAACTTTAGGATCGCGAAACCTAGGTTATGACCTTAGTTTTAAACTCGGATTGAGTACGCTAGGATGTGAATCGAGGAGATTCAGATAATGGCCTTGTCTGGGGGTGGATTGTGAAAATCTGCCGAGCCGAGTTGTACATGATAAAATATCATTTCATTTTATCAATGAACATATTTTATTATGATACTGACACCTGATTATTTGTTGTCTCTGTCTGTGGTTGTAGGATGCCTGGCACAGGAATACCCAGTCCTGCTGAAGAGATGGAGTTCACAGACATACCGGTGGACCCGATGGGTTTAGTAGAGGTGCAACCGAATGAGCCAGAAATGGACATTGGAGATGAGGCTGAGACTGAGTATGGTTCCGAGGAGGAGCCGGTGATTGGTAGGGTGCTGAGACAGCCAGGTGATGGCGAGGAGGACTCAGAGACTGAGGATGATGAGCCACCTATATATATATAGATGACATGGGCTCTACTACAGATGATATCATTGAAGGACTGTCAAGCAGGAATGAGGAGCTGGAGAACCGGGTAGCCCATCTGGAGGAACAAAACCAGACCCATCAGGCTATGGAGGATCAGTATAGGGAGTTAGCGTACTAGCTAGAAAATGAGTTGGGATTGCTAAAGGTACAGATGCAGGGTTATGAGGCCTCAGCACAGCAGATTGGACCACTACTACATCAGATGGTGGCCAGGAATGCTGAGCTGAGAGAGAAGTTGGAACAGAAGGATATGGAGATCGCCCATCTGAAGGCCAAGCATGAGGCTACGAAGTTCGAGTTCGGGCTAGAGATTTTTGAGAGGATTCGGGTTAGAGATGCTTGGGTTAGAGAAGCAAGGAGAGTTAATCAGTTGGAGGACAGGTTAGAGGCAGGAGCTGTGAGGATAGAGACCTTGGGGTTAGCTCTGGATGCAGCCTATAGGAGGCCTCGGACTGAGATGGGAGAATCTAGTCACTCGGTTCGTCATCGAGTCATGGGTGGAGCACTTCCCTAAAATCAGTAGGCGCGGATTCGTCACAACATGTAGTAACGTGTTAGTTTGGGTGTCTTGTTTTGTCATAGGTGCAGTAGGTCCCACTTTTGTTATACTAGGGACATATTCGTGTTGTAAACTCTTATATTTTGTAGCATGTTTGGAGTAGCAGTTAAACCCCAACTTTTGTGTGATAGAGGGGTGGGGGGGTTATTATTTCCCAACTTTTTGTATTAGGGGATGGTTAGTGCTGGATAGGGCATGCCATGGTGCATTTATAGAAGTATGCCACAGGTTGAGTCCGATTGTATCGAAACAGTGGTATATGAATATAAATGCAGTTGTTTTATTTAAAAAAAATGTGTTTGATAGATGCTTTTACTCTTAATTATTGAATTCCATGGCATATTATGTAAAGCATGAAACTATAAATAAAAGTCAGCAATTTTCCTTTATCAGATCATGCCGCCGAGAAGACGACCGCGTAACCAGCGGGTCGAAGAGTCAGAAAGCGAGGTTGGGGATCAACCCCATCCAATGAGAATGTTCGTAGAGATGCTAGCAGAAGCCATGCAATCAAGACTGCCACCTGTAGGGACCCAACCAACAACCAAGCCAACGCATCAATTGGCCAATTTTAAAGATTTCAAACTGGTTGGACCACCCGAGTTCAAGGGAACTCTTAACCTAATAGAAGCACAGACCTGGATCGAAGAGATAGAAAAGGTCTTCGAGGTCGCGCGGGTGGCCGAGGAATAGAAAACAGGATTTGCCACTTTCATGCTAAAGGGCGAGGCTAACTATTGGTGAAAGGCCAATAAGGGACGAGCAGGCAAGGGAGTCATTTCGTGGGAAAGATTTAAAGAGCTATTCTTCGAAAATTATTTTCCAGAGAATACACAGCAAGACATGGAAGTGAAGTTCCTGGAACTGAAACAAGGGAGTTTGACTGTCGCAGAATACGCGGCAAAATTCAACGAATTGGCCCGATTTGCCCCGCATCAGGTGGATACAGAGGCCAGGAAGGCAAGGAGATTTGAGTTGGGACTAAAACCCTGGGTGCAGAAGTCAGTTGCGATATTGAAGATTAAGAACTTCTCGGAACTGCTGGAGAGAGCTATCATTGCGGAGGGGGGCAATGAAGCGGTGGCACGGTTCAACCAAGATAGAAAGAAGAGTCAAGAGGTTGCCAAAGCGGGGAGCAGCAGAGGCATCAACCCCAATAAGCGCAAATGGAATGAAAGTCAATCGTTCGGGAGCAATAAATCCGGAGGAAAGGCTAAGAAAAGTGGGAAGTGCAACAACTGCGGGAAGAATCACTCGGGGGAGTGCATGAAGGGGAAAAGTGTTTGTTACCGATGTGGATAACCGGGGCACATGGCTCCTCAGTGTCCGAACAAGTAGAAAGGAGGATGTTTCTCTTGTGGATCACCCGACCACCAGATTAAGGACTGTCCGAAGAGGAAGGGCGACGTCGAGAGTGGCAACAGGAGCAACAACAGCGGGACTAACAACCGGCTGAGCTACTGGGCACCAGCCAGTCAAGCCAACAGGCCAATGGCACGCACATTCAACATGACCATTCAGTATGCAATGGAATCCAGGGACGTGGTGTCAGGTATCATCCCAATCAATGATATAAATGCATATGTGTTATTCGATTCGGGTGCTACCCGCTCTTTTGTTTCTGAAGAATTTGCTAATCAGTTAAATTTATCTCGTGAAGAGTTAGAACACCCTATAAACGTAGAAGTAGCGAACAAGGAAATTATCCCCGTAGAATACATTCATAGGAATTGTTGTGCTAAATTACGAGGATTTAAACTCAACGTGGATCTGATACCGATTCGGTTGGGAGAATTTGATATAATCCTGGGAATGGATTGGCTATCAATTCACGGAGCAATTATTGATTGTAAGGAGAAGTATGTACACCTGAAGACTCCTAATAAGTCAAAGGTGGTATTCTATGGTAATAGGTCACCAAGACAATCTTGTTGTCTAACTATGATGCAAACAAAGAAATTGCTTAAGAAAGGTTGCGTATGTTATTTGGCCCATATAGTTGATACTCGACAGGTCGGGGGTGAGATGAGTCAAATACCAATCATGAGGGAATTCGCCGATGTCTTCCCAGATGAGCTTCTGGGATTGCCGCCGGACAGGGAAATTGAGTTCGTAATCGATTTGGTACCGGGAACCGCACCAATATCGAAGCCCCCGTATCGAATGGCACCTGTAGAAATGAGAGAGTTGATGGTTCAACTGCAGGAACTGTTAGACAAGGGTTATATCAGACTGAGTGTGTCCCCATGGGGAGCACCAGTTCTGTTTGTAAAGAAGAAGGATGGTTCTATGAGGCTTTGTATCGACTACCGGGAGTTAAACAAAGTTACGATTAAGAATAGGTATCCGCTTCCTAGGATTGACGATTTATTTGATCAACTTAAGGGAGCGAAATACTTTTCGAAAATCGACCTAAGAACAGGCTATCATCAGCTGAAGGTGAGGCAGGAAGATATCCCGAAGACTGCATTCAGAACTCGTTACGGGCACTTCGAGTTTCTGGTAATGTCATTTGGGTTAACAAATGCGCCAGCGGCATTTATGGATATGATGAACAGAGTGTTCAAGCAGTACTTGGACAAGTTCGTAGTTGTATTCATCGATGATATCTTAGTGTATTCAGAGTCAGAAGAAGAGCATGCTGAACATTTAAAGATTGTATTGGAAGCTCTCAGGAGGGAGAAGTAGTATGCGAAGTTTTCTAAGTGTGAGTTTTGGTTGCAGAGGGTGCAATTTCTGGGTCACGTCGTCGACAAAAATGGTGTTTCGATGGACCCAGCAAAAGTAGAAGCAGTTATCAATTGGGAACAACCGAAGACGCCAACAGAGATCAGGAGCTTCTTGGGATTAGTAGGATACTATTGTTGCCTCTTTTTAAGTCTTAAATAAAAGAGCTCTAACTCACGCAAGTATACGTGGTCAACAAGTAATACAGAGGAAGTAAAGTATCGTCCCACAGAGACAGGATTAAATTAATTCACTATGCATCAGTTCTATCACTATACTTATTTGCCTAAACTATTGTCTTACTTTTGGTGATAAAATTATTTCTAAGTTAATTAATAACTAAATATGCAAATACTAACGAAATAGATTAAGCTTGGAATTAATGGGATCCTAACTTCAATTAATAGTTCATCTAATTACCACTATCAAGCTAGAAAGTTCACATATCACAGAAAAGTAGCCAAGGACACTAAAATAGACATAACCATTTGTCAATGCATTATGACCTACTTACATAATATCCATACTCAATAGACACCATGTAATCACCACTATAACCAAAATCACTATATTTCTATGTGAAATTGCAATTATATTGATTTTAAGCTCAAGCCCTTATTTTGACTCTTGCGGTAAAACAGTATATTTCTATCTGATTCACAAAATATTAAGCTATCCAATTAAGCCTCATATTCGCAAGTTATCATGATTACAATCCATACTTATATGTTATTTTTCAATTCCATATAAGTACTGAAATCGAATGGTGATCAAGCATTCATACATGTAAAACAATCATGATAAAAGTTCCTTATGATATGCAAAACAATCTAACAATCAAGCTTATAATTAAACTACATATTAAAATCCGTTAGAATCCCATAATGGAGATTAGTTCATGTCTGAACCAAAAGCCATTATGGGATCAAAACTAAACATGAAAAATAAACAATCAATTGAAGAAAGAAGAAATAGATTGATCAAACCCAATTGAAGAATAAAATCCAAGATAGCTTAAACCCACATCAAAATCCAAAGCTTGAACAAAAGTAATCCACTGAAAAATCCCTCTCTCCAGAAAAGTAAAACAAAATATCTATGATATCCCTCAAACTACTAAAAGTCTCCAAGTTTTTATACTTAGGGTTTCCTTCTCCCTATCTAATCAATATAGACTAGAATCCTCTTTAGAATTGGCTTCCTTTTCCTCCTCCAGCTGAACTTTTTCAACCAAAAATCGAACCTAGCGCTATTAGCGCTTGAGGGAGCGCATCTGGCGCCAATATGCAGTAGGTGTAGCGCCTCTGGCGCTTGAATGGGCGCTTCTGGCGCTCACCCTTGTCCAGCAAATTACAAAAATGCCACTAGGTGTGTTTTAAGCTCCAAAATCACCCTTTTTTTTTGCCCCTCCAGCTCCAACCTACAATAAAGAAACACCAAAAACAAGTAAAATAATACTATAAGCACTTAAAAACCACAATAATTAAGTCTAACAATACATGATTCGTAGGTATAAATCCCACTCATCAAATACCCCCAAACTTAACCAATTGCTTGTCCTCAAGCAATGCAATGATGCAAATGCAAACTAACTATCCTGCCTACGAATCCAACAATCAACCAACATAGTATCCAACACCAGGCCTCAAAGATATCATACAATACTTAAGTAGAATCTCTAACCAATGCAAAGTTTCTAACTTTAACCAATGAGTTAAGATACACCTGTCATCACCCATGTCGTGCGTATGTGTATATCAACCATTTCAATCAATTACAACTCAAATCCATCACATAATTGACTTCTTAGAAGAAAACTTTCAATTGTAACTCAATTCAACCCGTGAACACAACCAATTCAACTGATTCAAGCAATCACTAAGCATAGGGGTTGTTCGAAAGTTATTTAACACATATAAATCCTTTTTAAACCCTTCCCCAGAAATATAGAACAAATTTTTTTTTTCTTTTTAGTGAGTGCATTTTATGCTCCATCTCACTTTCTTCTGAACGAGTGTGTTTTACGCTCCATCTCGTTCCATGTGTTTATGAGTGAGTGCGTTTTACGCTCCATCTCAACCCACCACATGATCCACTCTTCAATTGGGAAAGGTTCAAAATTTTCCAAATTTTTCTTCTTCTTTTTTCTTCATTTTTTTCACCCCAAGATTCCCCCAAACTTAGATTCTTGCCTGTTTTTCATTTAATGGACGTTTCACTGATATTATCAAGTTTTAACCCAAATCTTCTACCAGAAGAAAATTATGCAACAATTTGAATTTAATTGGTCAAAACAATTGATTATGTGCTTTCCTTGCCAACAAAAGTTTCAGACAAGTTAAACTTCACTTCCTAATCAAAGTCATCGCTAAGCACCAGTTTTCAATTCTTCTCAAGTTAAAACCATGAAACCTTGGCCACATTAGATACTATATCAATTTATGCTTAATTCATGAAACTAAATGCATAACACAACCTAAAACACAATTAACATGCAACTAAATGCTTGACACACCCTAAAATATAATGCACTACCATGCAACAAGTCTAACACAATGAAACCAAAACAAACTACATGCATGAAAACAAACAAAAAAAAAACTACCCCCCAAACTGAACAAGTCAATGCCCTCATTGAAAAAAAAAAAAAAAAAAAATAAAACATTAAGAACAGAGGACTCCCCTGATGAAGAACACTACTCGTCATCACTGCCATCAGCAGCGTCATCATCATCCTCATCATCCGCATCAGGAGGCGAGTCAGGTGGTGGGTAAATTGAAATAGGAGGAGCTGGATATTTATATATCGCTGCTGGCACTTGAACCTTACTTAGTCAACTTTTCAATCCCTTTATGCTACTACCTGCAATCAAATTAACCCTAAGTCCCAAGTTAGTTACAAAAACCGCTTTTTCTTCCTTTTTTTTTCCTTTTTTTTTTCTTTTTCTTTTTTTAACAAAATTAATTGAATAAACAAAAACAAAACAAAAAATTAAAACGCCGGGTTGCCTCCCAGATAGCGCTAAGTTATAGTCAATTAGCTTGACTGTCTCTGAATCTCATCCCGGTTCAAACGCAAAAAATGTCATTGCATGCCTCCTCTTAGTCTTTTCTTTGAATTCCTTGGCATCATCGTACGTTTGAAAACCCCCAAACTTATCTTCATCCATTAGCAGAAAATAACTATCATCATTTGATTCAACTTTTCCTGTATCCTTGACCACGTCTTTCATTATAGGATTGAGCCTTCTTTGTTGTTCAACTGTCGGCTTGCTACCATCTTTTAGTAAGATCTTATGCATGCAAAAAGAAGAGCTTATCCCCTTGATATCGGCTATTGTCCATCCAATAGCTGATTGAAACTCTCTAAGCACTCGTAGCAGTTTTTCCTCCTGAAAAGATGTTAGTGCAGAAGAAATAATCACAGGTAGCTTTGAATCTTTATTTAAAAATACGTACCTGAGATGTTCTGGAAGTGGTTTAAGTTCAAGTTCAGGAGGCATCTCAAGAGATGGTTTCAACTTTACTGATGTCTCTCCCGCTTTCGTAAGTGGCTCGATAGGTGTCCTGAACTTTCTGAATTTGGGGGTGGTATTCAGATATTGCACAATTTCAGCACATTCTTCATCCTCCAAATCTGAATTTTCAGCAATCACTCGCTGCAGTGGTTCATATCCCAACAAACTTCCAACTTCATCATGCACTATACTATCCACCAAATCTACTCTGAAGCATTCTTCTTCATCGGTTGGAAGCTTCATTGCTTTGAAAACGTTAAACGTCACCTCCTGGTCATGTACACGTATTGTAAAGCTCCCCTTTTCTGCACGTCTATCAAAGTCCTCCCAGTTGCTAGGAATGGTCTTCCTAGTATGATTGGTATATTTTTGTCCTCTTCATAATCCAGAATGATGAAGTCCGCCGGAAAGATAAATTTGTCCACTTTCCACCAGTTACGTCTTTCCACTATCCCCCGTGGATAAGTGATAGATCTATCGGCTAACTGCAGAGATATATTTGTTGGTCTTGGTTCCGGTAATCCCAATTGACTGAATACTGACAACGGCATCAGGTTGATACTTGCCCCAAGATCACACAAGCATTTATCGAAGCTCATCTTTCCGATCGTGCATGGGATTGTGAAACTGCCCGGATCTTTCAGCTTTGGAGGTAGTTTACGCTGAAGCACTGCACTGCACTCCTCCGTCAAGGCCACTGTTTCAAATTCATCTAATCTTCTCTTCCTTGACAATATACCCTTCATGAACTTTGCATAACTTGGCATTTGTTCCAATGCCTCCGCGAAGGGTATGTTGATCTGCAATTTCTTAAAAACCTCCAAAAACTTTCTGAACTGGTTATCATCCCTCTGTTTATTCAATCTTTTTGCGGATATGGAACTCGTGGGTAAACTTGTGGTTCTGAATTCACGGGCTTTCTTATTTGAACTGGTTTTTTCCTTCTCCACTTCTTGCGACTCAGATTCATCCTTCTTCTCTTTCTGTTCATCTTCAATTCTTATCTCAGTTTCTACCCCAGTGCCAATCCCCTTGTTAAACTCGGTGCTGCGGAGTCTGGTACTTTTCCTGAATATTGCTTTCCTCCCGATCTGAGTGTAATGGCTTGACACTGTTCCTTACCTTCTCTCCGTGGATTTGCCTCTGTGTCACTTGGCAATGAACCCTGGGGCCTGCTGTTAAGCATAGTCCGCCATTTGTCCCATCTGAGCTTCCAGATTTTTAATAGCCACTGCCTGGCTTTTGATCATCACCTCTGTATTTGCCATGTATTTTAACATCATCTCCTCCATTTCTGATTTCTTTTCCTGCGGAGGTGCGTATAGAGTAGGATGTTGTTGTTGAGAATATCCCGGTGGAAAAGGTGGTCGTGGAGCATACTGTTGCTGCGCCGGCTGAAACTGATTGTTCTGCTGAAACTGCTGCTGCTGATTTCCTTGGTTGTTCGACCAACTAAAGTTTGGATGATTGCGGTTGTTGGGGTGGTATGTGTTCTGAAACTGACCTTGGTCTTTCTTATAAGTGTTCACAAATTTCACCGACTCCGAGTTGATAGCACATTGATCTGTTGAGTGCGACCCCGCGCAAATCTCGCAAACAAAGGCAACTGACTTGGCTTTGCTTTCCGACAATGAATCTATTTTCTTTGCCATGGCTGCCATCTGTGCTGACAACTGGGTAATAGCATCCACTTCCAACAAACCTGCAACTCTGGGCTGTGACGTTCTGGCTGTAGGATTTTGAAAATCATTTGCTGCCATAGTCTCAATAAGGTTTATAAGCCTCGTCATAGCTCTTTGCCCCTAAAGCTCCACCCGCAGCTGCATCTACCATCTGCCTAGACTGCCATCCCAATCCATTATAAAATGTGTTGATCACCATCCCAATCTAGCATCCCATGGTGTGGACACTTCCTTAGCATCTCCTTGTACCTATCCCAAGCCTCGTATAAGGACTCACCCTGTTGTTGCTCAAATTGAGAAATTGCCGTCCTTAGTTTTGCAGTTTTAGCCATTGGGAAAAAACTTGGCTAGGAATTTTTGTGCTAAGTCCTCCCATGTAGTAATTGATCCTGCAGGCAAAGAATGAAGCCAACTTCTTGCTCTATCCCTTAATGAAAATGGAAACAGTCTTAGTCGGATAGCATCCTCCGTCACCCCCCCCGTTGTATCTGAATGTATCACAAATTTCAATGAAACTCAAAAGATGCTCATTAGGATCGTCTGTAGCAGCACCCCCAAACTGGACCGAATTCTGCACCATTTGAATGGTTCCTGGTTTAATCTCAAAGGTATTTGCTGCTATTGCCGGTCTTACTATGCTAGACTGCAATCCAGTGATGTTTGGCATGGAATAGTCCCCTCAAAGCTTTATGTTTCCTCTCTTTGCTCAATTCTTTGTTTCCTCCGCCATCTTTGGAATAGTTCTTTCTAACTGTGCTTGCAAATTCCTACGCACAATCTTGCTTTCCAACCTCTTCCGTCAATATTATCCTGAGCTGGTGTTAATTCTGAGTTGGAAGAGCGTGTGTGCATAAAACTTCTACAAGTACCTGAAACCAAAACAAAAGTAAAAATAGAAATAAGAAAAGATTAGAGTTGTCTAAGTCAAACAATATAGCTTAAAACTAATGATAATAATAAAAATCTAACGCCTGTCCCCGGCAACGGCGCCAAAAACTTGTTGCCTCTTTTTAAGTCTTAAATAAAAGAGCTCTAACTCACGCAAGTATACGTGGTCAACAAGTAATACAGAGGAAGTAAAGTATCGTCCCACAGAGACAGGATTAAATTAATTCACTATGCATCAGTTCTATCACTATACTTATTTGCCTAAACTATTGTCTTACTTTTGGTGATAAAATTATTTCTAAGTTAATTAATAACTAAATATGCAAATACTAACGAAATAGATTAAGCTTGGAATTAATGGGATCCTAACTTCAATTAATAGTTCATCTAATTACCACTATCAAGCTAGAAAGTTCACATATCACAGAAAAGTAGCCAAGGACACTAAAATAGACATAACCATTTGTCAATGCATTATGACCTACTTACATAATATCCATACTCAATAGACACCATGTAATCACCACTATAACCAAAATCACTATATTTCTATGTGAAATTGCAATTATATTGATTTTAAGCTCAAGCCCTTATTTTGACTCTTGCGGTAAAACAGTATATTTCTATCTGATTCACAAAATATTAAGCTATCCAATTAAGCCTCATATTCGCAAGTTATCATGATTACAATCCATACTTATATGTTATTTTTCAATTCCATATAAGTACTGAAATCGAATGGTGATCAAGCATTCATACATGTAAAACAATCATGATAAAAGTTCCTTATGATATGCAAAACAATCTAACAATCAAGCTTATAATTAAACTACATATTAAAATCCGTTAGAATCCCATAATGGAGATTAGTTCATGTCTGAACCAAAAGCCATTATGGGATCAAAACTAAACATGAAAAATAAACAATCAATTGAAGAAAGAAGAAATAGATTGATCAAACCCAATTGAAGAATAAAATCCAAGATAGCTTAAACCCACATCAAAATCCAAAGCTTGAACAAAAGTAATCCACTGAAAAATCCCTCTCTCCAGAAAAGTAAAACAAAATATCTATGATATCCCTCAAACTACTAAAAGTCTCCAAGTTTTTATACTTAGGGTTTCCTTCTCCCTATCTAATCAATATAGACTAGAATCCTCTTCAGAATTGGCTTCCTTTTCCTCCTCCAGCTGAACTTTTTCAACCAAAAATCGAACCTAGCGCTATTAGCGCTTGAGGGAGCGCATCTGGCGCCAATATGCAGTAGGTGTAGCGCCTCTGGCGCTTGAATGGGCGCTTCTGGCGCTCACCCTTGTCCAGCAAATTACAAAAATGCCACTAGGTGTGTTTTAAGCTCCAAAATCACCCTTTTGCCCCTCCAGCTCCAACCTACAATAAAGAAACACCAAAAACAAGTAAAATAATACTATAAGCACTTAAAAACCACAATAATTAAGTCTAACAATACATGATTCGTAGGTATAAATCCCACTCATCAACTATCAGAGATTCATACAGGACTTTTCAAAGATAGCATCACCGTTGACTAATCTCACCAGAAAAATAGTTAAGTTCATTTGGTCGGAGAAATGTGAGAAGAGTTTCATGGAGCTGAAGAAGAGGCTTAGCCAAGCACCGATGTTGAGCTTACCCGACAACACTAGGGGTTTCGTAGTGTATAGCAATGCGTCACACAAAGGTCTTGGCTGTGTGCTGATGCAGCACGGTAAGGTCGTGGCGTACGCATCACGATAGCTGAAGGACTATGAGAAGGGTTACCCGACTCATGACCTGGAGTTAGCCGCGGTAGTTTTCGCCTTGAAGATTTGGAGGCACCACCTGTACGGAGAGAAGTGCGAGATATATACAGATCACAAAAGTCTAAAATATATCTTCACTCAGAAGGAGCTAAACATGAGGCAGCGCCGATGGTTAGAATTGATCAAAGATTACGACTGTGAGATTCTGTACCATCCGGGCAAAGCAAATGTAGTGGCTGATGCCTTAAGTAGGAAAGGCAAAGCGAAATTGGTGCAACTGATAGTTCAAGAGGAATTGATAAGGGACTTTAAACGTCTGGAACTGGAGGTTAAGTATCCGATGGAGACGGACGAAAAATTATTTACCGTGACAGCAGGTCCGACTCTATTGGATAAGATAAAGGAGGCTCAAGAATTTGATGGAGAGTGCATTATCATTAAGAAGCAACTATCGGAGGGAAAAACGTTGAAGTACAAGATTGACAACACAGGATTGCTGAGGTTTGAGGGAAGGATCTGGATACCATATGTACCAGACTTAAGGGAAGAGATATTGCAGGAGGCCCATAATACGAAATTTTTGGTACATCCGGGTAGCACCAAGATGTATCAAGATCTTCGTCAGCATTATTGATGGCCGCATTTGAAAGGAGAAGTTGCAGAATACGTCAGCCGGTGTTTAACTTGTCAGAGGGTCAAGGCTGAGCACCAGCGGTCGAGCGGGTTGTTGCAACCTTTGGAGATCCCAGAGTGGAAGTGGGAGCATATAACAATGGATTTTGTGGTAGGACTTCCAACGACACAGAAGGGTCTAGACGCCATCTGGGTGATCGTAGATCGTTTGACCAAGTCTGCTCATTTTCTACCGATCAAGATCAGGTACAAATTGGAGCAGTTAGCGAAACTTTACGTAAAAGAGATAGTATCGCGACATGGAGTGCCGGTATCTATTATATCTGACAGAGATCCGCGCTTCACGTCAAATTTTTGGAGAAGTCTACAGGAAAGAATGGGAACACAGTTGAGATTGAGTACGGCGTATCATCCTCAGACTGATGGTCAGAGCGAGCGAACGATTCAGACCTTGGAAGATATGCTCCGAGCAATCGTGATGGACTTAGGGGGCAACTGGGATGATCACTTGCCACTGGTAGAGTTCGCTTACAACAACAGTTATCATGCTAGCATTGGCATGCCACCGTACGAAGCATTGTATGGAAGGAAGTGTCGAACGTCGTTATGTTGGTACAGCAAACCGTAGAAATCATTAAGGTGATAAGACAGCGTTTAGTAGCAGCTCAGGATCGTCAGAAAAAGTATGCCGACTTACATCGTCAGAAACGCGACTTTGAAGTTGGTAGCTTTATGTTTTTGAAGGTATCTCCCTAGAAAGGGAAGATCCGTTTTGGAAAGAAGGGCAAATTGAGCCCTAAGTTTATAGGACCTTTTGAAATATTAAGAAAGATAGGCGAAGTGGCGTACGAGGTAGCATTACCTCCTGAACTTGAGCACATCTACAACGTGTTCCATATATCAGTGTTACGTCCATATAAGCCAGACTATAAGCACGTTATTTCCTCTGAGCCAATTCAAGTCGAGAAGGACTTATCGTACGAGGAGATTCTTGTCCAAATACTAGATAGGAAGGAGCAAAAGCTGAGGAATAAAATCATTCATTCCGGTAAAGTTTTCTGGAGGAATCACGCGGTGGAAGAAGCCACGTGGGAACTCGAGGAGAAGATGAAGGCGAACTATCCGCAATTATTTGAGTAACCCTAGGTCGAAATTCTGAGGACGGAATTTTTATAAGGGAGAGAGGATGTAATGGCCAACAATTTTAAACCTTATTACCAAATTGTTTTGATATGTGGAATTTATTTTACAGGCTTAATTGGATCTATGTAGGTATTATTTAATTATATAACCATATGGTCCAATAATTTTCTTTGCATTAAAGGGCTTCACTAATAGCTTGAATAAATTAGTGATTTACCCCTAAGAATTGGTTGGCAAGAAAATTGGGGAAAATTAAATAAATAATTTTATCATTATCGGACTTAATAATTCGAATGAGGAATTATTGTTAAAACAAATATTTTAAATATTTAATTAATTGAATTAGTTATTTAAATTAAATACTAGTAAGCATAGTGTAATTAATTTTAGTTGGGCCATTTTTCCATTCATTTAGCCGGTCCAACCCCAATTGGGTTGAGCCCATTTTATTTTCCAATTGGGTTGGATCCATTCCTTTCATTTCTTGTCGGGTTGATCCCATCTCTTCCGTCGGGTCGGTCCATTGTTAATAAATTGGGGAGAAATCTAACCGATAATGCAATTGAGGGTTAAGCTGAGCAAAAAGGGATCCTAAGCCCTCAATCAATCAGACGGAACAAATGAAGGGGGAAAGGGGGCTCGACAGGTCTTGCGTCGGCATGTGAGGGTGTGAAGGGACCGGCGGCATAGCCTGGAACGGGGCAACAACCAGTGGATTACTCGAGGTTCGGGGCGGGCAAGCGAAAAGGCCATGGGCGACCGAGCGCTCGTCGAACGGACCGAAGGATTCGAGCGCGCGGCGATGTGACCGGTGGAAACGCACGACTCGAGGCTGCCGGCTGAACAGCTGGGCTCGAATGGGTATCGACATAGACCCTTGACAGCTCACTCCCTCCTACTGTTGGTCATTGATTCGATTGATTAAGGTATTGCCCAGCAATTGGGTAAACACTTCACTATAAATTGGAACCCTAAACCCTAATCAGAGCTGCCAATATTGTGAGCCAAATTAGAGAGAGAGAAATCAGAAGAGAAAAGGAAAAATTCAAAAGGGAATTAGCTGTGAATGTCCGACTTCCTCACCTATTTTGGGAGGAGGAGGAGGACGGCAGCTAGGACCCCAATTCGACCCAATTCGACCTCAAGGTATACAAATAGTTCCATGTCAACCGAGCTACAGTGATGGTTTTCTTGTGGTTTTAGGTTTTATTTTTCTTTTCATTCGTACTGTGCTTGGGTTGTATTATTCTTCGATAAGAACTCTGATATGAAGGAACCCTAAGAGGTTCTGGCAGCTTGATTTTTGTACTGTGAATTGGCCAATGCCGAATTTTAGGATACCCAATATGTGTTTGTTGTAATTCCTAATATAACGACCGCGAATTTTGCATGGCTTTGTAATATACGCTTATGATTATTATTTAACGAATGAATTTTTATTAATATTATTTTGTGTGATGTGCTTAGAGGTTATGTAATAATCTAAATTATGTATTTGCAATGATATTAAGTGTTGTTATTTGGTAGGACTTATTAAAATGATTTCGGAGAAATATCGCTAAAATTCTATTCGCGGGTAACTATTCGCGTGGACACTATTCGCTCCAAAAATGTCTTTTTCGTTTATTTTGAATTTTCTAATTTTTGTCATAGTGTTAATGAGATTGATTAATAATCCAAGTGTTGGATTTCATTTTTTTGCCAAATTGGGATTTAATTAGAAGTCCCAAATTGCTTAAAGGTGGCCCAAACCCATGACCCGCGACCCGACCCATGACCCATGAGGGAAATGGGTAATAACCTTCAGCTGAACAATTGAATGAAGAAGAAGAACACGGATGAGAGGAGAAGGAGCAAAAGAATAAGAACATATTGGTTGAAACAAATTCCACATTTAGGAGAGCAAAAGTGAGCATGGAACAATTGGGGAGAAGGAGATGGGGGTTTCCCGTACATGGGAGAGGCAAATTCTAGCCTCCCATGTATAGGGAGCTGATCCTACATGCTCAGCATACTACTTCTTCACTCACCCCAGAAGCTCAGCTCACTCCTTCTATATATACTCCTCCCTTGACATTCATCCATTCCTTTGATTGTTGCTAAGTTAGAAAGCTGGAAAATTGTGAGAGTTGTGAGTGGTGAGTGCACAGCTGATTTGAGGAAGAAAAAGGAGTGTGGGAACAGCTACATTGATTCATTTAGCATCCTAGAAGAAGCTTCAAGAGGTTAGTGTTATGGAACCTAGCTTATTTCCATTGTTGTTTCAAGTTTTTAGTTTGTTATTGATTGCTTGTGGGAGTCTATGTTGCTGGAATTGTTTAGTTAGTTCATGAATATATATATATATATGAATGTTGTTAACTCTTTAAAAGCCTTAATAATAATCAATGAAAGTGGAACAAATGAGTGAGAACCAAAGCCTATGCATAAGGAATCAAGAATGGACATTAATGGACTGTTGGACATTTATGGACTGTTGGACATTTATGGACTGATTTGGACAATTTAGGTAGTTTGATGAAAATTTAGTTTATGGTTGGTTGTGTGCTTGTTTGTGTATGCCCATAATGTGTTATGAAGTTTTGGGTAATGATTTCATTTGGAAATCTGGATTAGAGCATAATTAAACTCTACTCCAATGTGAGTTTGTAAGCCATGCCCACCAACTATTTGGTTTAATGTCCAAGAGAATGATTTCTCTAAAGATCATGAGAACTAGTTATGATTAATTGTGGAAATGATGTTATAATGCATGGTGGAGTAATAGAAACATGTTTTTAAGTCATGGGTATTGGTTGTATAAGGTTTATGAAGCAAAGAGGGAGAAATCGAATTTTTGTACTAAGTTTCTGCAGAACAGGAAACTTTAAACTCCCTGGATGCAGAGTGGCGCGGCCGCGCCACTCCCAAGCTTAAAACCAGCTCGGCCGCGCTGGTCTGCAGAAGCGACAAGTTGTGCTGCTTTGTCTTATTGATTTGATGCATGTTTACATAGACCTAGCATGTTGTATATACCCCAAAATATATGTATGTTATGTTAGTATAATGTTAGAATGACCCCAAGCATCTAGAGGTTGGTTAGAGTAAGCAATAAACCAGAAATTTGCTACAGGAGGAGTAGCGCGGCCGCGCTACTCCCAGGCCAAAAAGCAGCGCGGCCGCGCCGTGCTGCAAAGTCGCCAAGTTATTTCTTTTGAAAACTGAAGCTTGAGGCAAGTGTATATGAGCCTCTTAAGTAGTAACACATGAAGCATGCTATTAATTAGTTAGCCAAGCAGGAAACGACTTAGTCCCGTGAGGTTTTGCTTAATAAAATGAATATCTTAGTTGCATTTTTCGTTTGGCTTTCAGGGGGCGCTGCCCCATACTCCCCCACCAGCTCACCGGCGAGCTGGGCAGCCGCTCGCTCACCGGTGAGCGAGACCCCCATTTGGGTAAGCGTAGTGGCAATCAATGTTCGTAATGATTATAATGTGTTGATTAATGTAAGCTAATATTTGGTGTTTATTGTGAGACTAATTGGTATGTGAATATGTGTTTAAATGCGTAGGACATATTTGAGGGCAATTAACGTCAAATAATAGCAGCGCTTAAGGCAAGTTCTTCTTTAACCCTTGTCTAACCCTTGTGTTTGGCAAGTTCTCTAACCCCATTCATTTACTATATTGAATGCAAGTACCTTATCTTATACAAAAGACGTATATTGTGCAGATTTTCTAATTCTTGTTTAAGTTGATATTGCACAAATATTCTACATTTTCCTAAATTACACCAATGTGGTGTATTGAGCAAGTTTTCTAATCATTGTCTAGTCCTCGTTCTAGGCGAGCTTATCAACTTCATTCGATTATATTCTTACGAAGGCTATTTAATGTTCAAAGTTCATATTTACGCAATACATGTATTATTGTGTGAATTCCATACTTATGCGAATCTTTCATATTTGCACAAGCGTTCAAGATGTGTTATTGACATAAACTGTTAAAGCTTTTAAGTTCACATTATGCATGAACTGTTTACGAAGAGTGTCAATGCCATTGATTCGGCTAGACTAATATCCATGATTTAGAAAACTTTCCAAACCAATTGTTTTGGTGCGGACTCCTTGTAGAGATGAATAACCCTCATAGTAGGGAAAAATATATTTTTAGTCGGGGAACCGACACGCGCGTAAGTAGAACGTTTGAGGCTTATGCATAACGCCGGGTATTTTAGGCTGATCACCTATTATACCTGTATTTGTTGTTTTGGAGTTAATAGTGTAATACTGTTAATTCTAATAAAAGGTAAGTGCCATGGTGGCCACTCAGTGATTCCTGCAATAGAAATAATTTGAAATCCTTGAATTCATTTGATATTCATCCAGTCCATAGTGACTCATCAGTAATAGTAGAGATTTGTATTAAAACTTGAGAAATCTTACTTTTGATCATGTATTACCTTTATTGTTATACTTGCTGGGCAAACTTGTTGCTCACCCTTGCTTTCCTTAAAATATTTCAGTGGTTACCCATAGAGGCGAGAGCTCGGGAAAGGATAAAGGCAAAAGCAAAGCTACAGATTAGCTTTGTCCTACTATGTTATGATTTTGTTATGTATTAAGACTCGTGTAGAGATTATGTATTAAGTTATGTCATGTATTCAGACGTATGTATTAGTCATTGTGTAATTTGTTATGTCAGGTATTTGTATTGGTATCGAGACTTGGGACGAAAGTAATTATGTTATATCAATGTAAATATTTCTATTATTCTGCAATTACTTATTAATAGTATGTGTATGAGTTGCATAGTGATGCACCAAATTCGAGGTTAAGGTGACCCAGATTTGGGGGTCGTCACAGGTTGGTATCAGAGCTATAGGTTATAAACCTTAGGAAAGAGAGAGTCCTTAGGTTATAACCTTGGGGAACATAGAGAAATAGAAATAGATAAAACTCATGTAGAGTTTACGTGATATAGACTTCGATTAGAA
The DNA here is from genome assembly GCA_034770075.1 of Aralia elata. Classification (NCBI taxonomy): domain Eukaryota; kingdom Viridiplantae; phylum Streptophyta; class Magnoliopsida; order Apiales; family Araliaceae; genus Aralia; species Aralia elata. The sequence goes on along the minus strand of JAVJAP010000249.1, from coordinate 34,434 downwards.
AGTTAGTAGTGTCATGAAATGTATTTTCATTCCATGTAATGGATTTATATTTTGTTAAGAGATACTGATAGGTTTTGTTTGTTTTGTCTTGTGTTTGTAGTATGCCAGAAATGGGCGAGCCAAGCAGAATTATGGAGGAAGAGCCACGTGACATCCATGTGGTGTTCGAGTCACCCCTTATAGTTGAGCCTATTACGGCAGTATCCCCAGCCGAAGAGGAATATGTGATGGAGTCTGATCCGGAGGAAAACCCGGAGGAGGACTTCGAGGAAGACCCTAGGCAGTGATTCCTTAGATGAACCAGGAGAGGTGCCCCATAATGGTACCACATATGAAGATGATCTGTTAGGGGAGTATGTTGATCGCATCATCGAGCTAGAGGATACAGTCCGAGAGTTGGAGCAGGAAGCTCAGGGACGACATGAGGTCTCTGTGCAGTTAGGGGCTATGGTCTACCGTCTCATGGCAAGGAATGTAGAACTGGTAGGAAATCTAGAGCAGTCCGAACAGCAGGCAGGGAGCCTACAGGTGGAAAAGGAGGCTTTGCGAGCCCAGCTAGAGGTAGAAGTAACTGACCACATCCAAATTGAGGAACAGCGGGATGACGCCTTAGAGCGAGCTGATGACCTAGAAGGTGAAGTGAGAAAGAAGAGGAAGAAGATGAACCGGATGGGCTATGCATTCAGCACGGCTATCGGTAAATGGATAGATAGTGTTTGGCATTATCCGGCCAAGGAGGGGCAGACTCGCCACACTCTGAGTCGAGACCTGATGGTCCATATGGGACATTTGGAGTATAACAGCGTCGTGGAGCGCGGTATGCTTGGATAGACTCGTTAGTTATGTGTCTAGCAGTACATGATTTTGTATATGTAAATCCCGATCTTTTGTATTATGTGTGGGATAAGTTTTGTATACCCCAAGTCTTTATGCTTGATAGAGGGTACTATGTTAGTAAATCCCCATCTTTTGTGTATTAGGGGTGAATGGTGATGTTCGTAGCGGTGTGCTATAGGACGATCACATATGATGTACTGGCTATTGACTTATTAATGAAATGTTCTTGTTAAATGTATTGTCTAATTGTTGCATTGCTTGGTAGACATTTACATGGTATGGTGAGATAGTAACAGTTAGTTTTATTCCATTAAACCGAAGATGCCACCGCGTAGAATATCCGTTCAACGAACCCCTCAAGGGTCAGTGAATAATGAAGGAGGCCAAGCAGACCCCATGCAACGGCTAACAGACCTACTTGAGGGAGTGTTCCAAGGTAGGAATGCAGGACCCGAAAACCCAATTCCCCCAACTATCCCGATAACGAATTTTAAAGACTTCAAAAGTGTGGGACCCCCAGAGTTCAAAGGGACGACTGACCCGATCGAGGCCCAGTCTTGGGTTAAAGAAACTGAGAAGGCTTTTACCATTGCACGCGTGGGAGAGGATCAGAAGACTGCATTCGCCACCTATATGATGAAGGGAGAGGCGAACTATTAGTGGGAAGCCAATCAACAACGGGCCGGAGAAGGTGTAGTAACATGGGAAAGATTCAAGGAACTGTTCTTCGAGAATTACTTCCCGAAGAGCATGAAGAGTCAGATGGAAGTGAAATTCCTGGAACTTAAGCAAGGGGATATGACGGTGGCACAATACGCAGCCAAATTTAATGAACTCGCACGCTTTGCGCCACACCAAGTGGATACAGAAGAGCGCAAGGCACGGCAGTTCGAACAAGGGTTGAAGCCATGGGTGTACAGTAAGGTGTCGGTGCTCCAAATCGAGACCTTTAATGCACTCCTAGAGAAGGCCATCATAGCTGAGGGTGGAAGTGAGGCCTTGAGTCAATATAACAGGGAAAGGAAGAATAAGAAAAACGGAGGCGACCATCGTGGAGGAAGTGGTAGCGGAGGAAGCAACTTGGGGAAGAGAAAGTGGGATAACAGTAACAATAGTACAAGCAATAATCCGACCGGAAGCAATCAGGGAGGATTCAAAAAGAGAATCGAGGCATGTTTAAAATGTGGGAAAAATCACCTGGGAGAATGTTGGAAGGGACACAGTGTCTGTTATAACTGCGGCCAGGAGGGACATATAGCACCAAAATGCCCAAATCCGAAGAAAATCCGTGGATGTTTCGCTTGTGGATCGGTCGAGCACCAGATCAAGGACTGCCCCCAAAAAGGAAGCAGCGGAGGAAGTGGCTACAAAGGGGGAAGCAATAAGCCAATGACTGGTGGGCCTGTTCCGCCTAGTCGACCAACTGCTAGGACATTCAACATGACGGCCCAAGATGCCATAGCTTCGAGGGACGTGGTGACAGGTATTATCCCGATCAATGATATAAATGCTTACATATTATTTGATTCGGGTGCTACCTATTCGTTTGTATCTAAGGAATTTGCTAGTCGATTGAATTTACCCCAAGAACGACTAGATAATCCCTTGAGCGTAGAAATTGCTAACGAGGAGGTAATTCTCGTAGAATTCATATACCATGATTGTGATGCTGTAATTAGGGGTCATAATCTAAAGGTAGATTTGATCCCGATTAAATTAGGAGAGTTTGATGTAATACTGGGAATGGATTGGTTATATAACCATGCAGCAATAATTAACTGTCATAAGAAAAGTGTGAACCTTCGAACCTCGAACCGGTCGAGGGTAGTATTTAATGGTAGCACATCGCTTAGACGATCGTGTTGTCTTACGATGATGCAGGCCAAGAAGTTACTAAGAAAAGGGTGTGTAGGCTATTTAGCCTATATTGTAGACACAAAGAAGGAGGGAGTAGAAATAACAGACATACCGATAGTGAGGGATTTTCTAGACGTGTTTCCAAGCGATTTACCCGGTCTACCGCCAGATAGGGAAATTGAGTTTGTAATAGATTTAGCGCCAGGGACGGCACCAATTTTGAAAGCCCCGTATCGCATGGCGCCAGTGGAAATGAAGGAATTGTTGATCCAACTTCAAGAGTTGTTGGACAATGGGTATATTCAGCCCAGTGTGTCTCCATGGGGAGCACCAGTTTTGTTTATCAAGAAGAAGGACGGAACGATGAGGCTTTGTATCGACTACCGAGAGTTGAACAAGGCAACGATCAAGAACAAGTATCCATTGCCAAGAATCGATGATCTTTTCGATCAACTTCAAGGAGCGAGGCATTTCTCGAAGATAGATTTGAGGACCGGATATCACCAGTTGAAGGTGAGGAAGGAGGATGTGCCAAAGACCGCGTTTCGAACGAGGTATGGGCACTATGAATTTTTAGTGATGTCTTTCGGTCTGACGAACGCACCAGCAGCATTTATGGATTTGATGAATCGAATTCTTAAGCCATACGTAGACAAGTTTATGGTAGTTTTCATCGACGATATCCTAATCTATTCAAAGACCGAAGAGGAGCACACCGACCATCTGAAGGCGATACTAGAAACGCTGAGGAAAGAGAAGTTGTACGCAAGATTTTCTAAATGCGAATTCTGGATGGAAAGGGTACAATTTCTAGGGCATGTGATAGAAAAACATGGAATCTCAGTGGATCCTGCGAAAGTGGAAGCAGTAAGTAACTGGGATCAACCGAGGACGCCAACGGAGGTTCGGAGTTTCTTAGGGTTAGTCGGGTACTATCGACAATTTATCCAAGATTTTTCTAAGATAGCGACCCCGTTAACCACTCTAACGAGGAAGACTGTGAAGTTTGTGTGGACGGAGAAATGTGAGGAAAGTTTTACAGAGTTGAAGAAGAGATTGAGCGAGGCACCTGTGTTATCCCTACCGGATGATACAGGAGGTTTTGTAGTGTATAGTGATACGTCACATCGAGGTCTTAGTTGTGTTCTGATGCAGCATGGCAAGGTCATTGCGTATGCATCACGTCAATTGAAGGACTATGAAAAGCGATACCCTACCCACGACTTGGAGTTAGCCGCGGTAGTTTTTGCCCTGAAGATTTGGAGGCACTATCTTTATGGGGAGAAATGTGAGATATATACGGACCACAAAAGTCTGAAGTATATCTTCACCAGAAAGAGCTCAATATGCGACAAAGGAGGTGGTTGGAATTAATCAAGGATTACGACTGTGAGATTCTTTATCACCCGAGGAAGGCAAACGTGGTAGCAGATGTGTTGAGCAGAAAAGGAAGGGAGAACTTGTTCAAGCTGACAACACAGGAGGAGCTAGTGAAGGAAATGACGCGACTAGAGATAGAAGTGAAAAGTCTGGGAATGGCAGCGGAGCGTTTATTCGTAATGGAAGCTTGTCCGACATTACTAGAAAAAGTAAAGGAGGCACAAAGAAATGATGAGGAATGTGAGAAGGTAAAGCAAAAAGTAGCAAAAAATGGTGGAGAAAAGTTCAGATTGGATAAAGATGGTATCTTGCGATTTGAAAAATGCGTGTGGGTGCCAGCCGTGACCGAACTAAGAGAGGCAATCTTGCATGAGGCACATAACTCACCATATTCTGTTCACCCAGGAAGCACAAAAATGTATAGAGATCTTCGTCAACATTTTTGGTGGCCAAATTTGAAGCGAGAGGTGGCAGAATGCGTCAGTAAGTGTCTCACCTGTCAACGAGTCAATGCAGAGCATCAGAGACCGAGTGGACTACTTCAACCACTGAGGATACCAGAATGGAAATGGGAGCACATTACGATGGATTTCGTAGTGGGACTTCTAAGCACACAGAAGGGCTATGATGCAATTTGGGTTATTGTGGACCGATTGACAAAGTCAGCCCACTTTCTACCGATAAGGATACGATTCAATTTAAATCAGTTAGCAAGGTTGTATATAAAGGAAGTTGTTTCAAGACATGGAGTGTCGGTGTCAATCGTTTATAATCGAGATCCGCGCTTCACGTCAAATTTTTGGAAGAACTTACAGGAAAGAATGGGAACACAGCTGAGGCTAAGTACTGCTTATCATCCTCAAACTGACGGACAGAGTGAGTGAACAATACAGACGCTGGAAGACATGCTTAGAGCTTGTGTGATGGATTTCAAGGGAAACTGGGATGACCACTTACCCCTCGTGGAATTCGCTTATAATAACAGTTATCACACAAGTATCGGTATGCCGTCGTATGAAGCTCTCTACGGAAGAAAGTGCAGAATACCGTTATGTTGGGATGAAGTCGGGGAGAGATGATTGTTGGGACCAGAACTAGTTCAGCAAACGGCAGATATTGTTGGGACAATAAGAGCCAGATTGGTAGCAGCCCAAGATCGGCAGAAGAAATACGCAGATTTGCACCGTCAAAGCCGAGAGTTTGAAAGTGGTAGTTCTGTGTTTTTAAAGGTATCTCCCTGGAAGGGGAAGATCCGATTCGGCAAGAAAGAAAAGTTGAGTCCGAGGTTCATAGGACCGTTTGAAGTCTTGAGAAGGGTAGGCGAAGTGGCGTACGAGGTAGCTTTACCTCCTGAGCTGGAGCATATCCACAATGTGTTCCATGTCTCAGTGCTACAACCATACAAACCCGATTACAAGCACGTTATATCCTATGAGCCCGTCCAGATCGAGAAGGATCTCACGTACGAGGAAATTCCTATTCAGATAACTGATAGGAAGGAGCAAGTATTAAGGAATAAAGTTATACCTTCTGTGAAGGTAGTTTGGCGAAATCACGATGTCGAGGAGGCTACGTGGGAGTTAGAGGATAAAATGAAGAAGAATTATCCCCATCTTTTTGCTTAGTTGTAATTCTGGGGACAGAATTCTTATAAGGAGGGGAGGATGTAACGACCGCGAATTTTGCATGGCTTTGTAATATACGCTTATGATTATTATTTAACGAATGAATTTTTATTAATATTATTTTGTGTGATTTGCTTAGAGGTTATATAATAATCTAGATTATGTATTTGCAATGATATTAAGTGTTGTTATTTGGTAGGACTTATTAAAATGATTTCGGAGAAATATCGCTAAAATTCTATTCGCGGGTTACTATTCGCGTGGACACTATTCGCTCCAAAAATGTCTTTTTCATTTATTTCGAATTTTTTAATTTTTGTCATAGTGTTAATGAGATTGATTAATAATTCAAGTGTTGGATTTCATTTTTTTGCCAAATTGGGATTTAATTAGAAGTCCCAAATTGCTTAAAGGTGGCCCAAACCCATGACCCGCGACCCGACCCATGACCCATGAGGGAAATGGGTAATAACCATCAGCTGAACAATTGAATGAAGAAGAAGAACACGGATGAGAGGAGAAGGAGCAAGAGAATAAGAACATATTGGTTGAAACAAATTCCACATTTGGGAGAGCAAAAGTGAGCATGGAACAATTGGGGAGAAGGAGAAGGGGTTTCCCGTACATGGGAGAGGCAAATTCCAGCCTCCCATGTATAGGGAGCTGATCCTACATGCTCAGCATACTACTTCTTCATTCACCCCAGAAGCTCAGCTCACTCCTTCTATATATACTCCTCCCTTGACATTCATCCATTCCTTTGATTGTTGCTAAGTTAGAAAGCTGGAAAATTGTGAGAGTTGTGAGTGGTGAGTGCACGGCTGATTTGAGGAAGAAGAAAGAGTGTGGGAGCAGCTACATTGATTCCCTTAGCATCCTAGAAGAAGCTTCAAGAGGTTAGTATTATGGAACCTAGCTTATTTCCATTGTTGTTTCAAGTTTTGGTTTGTTATTGATTGCTTGTGGGAGTCTATGTTGCTGGAATTGTTTAGTTAGTTCATGATTATATATGAATGTTATTAACTCTTTAAAAGCCTTAATAATAATCAATCAAAGTGGAACAAATGAATGGGAACCAAAGCCTATGCATAAGGAATCAAGAATGGACATTAATGGACTGTTGGATATTTATGGACTGATTTGGACAATTTAGGTAGTTTGATGAAAATTTAGTTTATGGTTGGTTGTGTGCTTGTTTGTGTATGCCCATAATGTGTTATGAAGTTTTGGGTAATGATTTCATTTGGAAATCTAGACTAGAGCATAATTAAACTCTACTCCAATGTGAGTTTGTAAGCCATGCCCACCAACTATTTGGTTTAATGTCCAAGAGAATGATTTCTCTAAAGATCATGAGAACTAGTTATGATTAATTGTGGAAATGATGTTATAATGCATGGTGGAGTAATAGAAACATGTTTTTAAGTCATGGGTATTGGTTGTATAAGGTTTATGAAGCAAAGAGGGAGAAATCGAATTTTTGTACTAAGTTTCTGCAGAACAGGAAACTTTAAACTCCCTGGATGCAGAGTGGCGCGGCCGCACCACTCCCAAGCTTAAAACCAGCGCGGCCGCGCTGGTCTACAGAAGCGACAAGTTGTGCTGCTTTGTCTTATTGATTTGATGCATGTTTACATAGACCTAGCATGTTGTATATACCCCAAAACATATGTATGTTATAGAGGTCGCGCTACTCCCAGGCCAAAAAGCAGCGCGGTCGCGCCGTGCTGCAAAGTCGCCAAGTTGTTTCTTTTGAGAATTGAAGCTTGAGGCAAGTGTATATGAGCCTCTTAAGTAGTAACACATGAAGCATGCTATTAATTAGTTAGTCAAGCAGGAAACGACTTAGTCCCGTGAGGTTTTGCTTAATAAAATGAATATCTTAGTTGTATTTTTCGTTTGGCTTTCAGGGGGCGCTGCCCCCTACTCCCCCACCAGCTCACCGGCGAGCTGGGCAGCCGCTCGCTCACCGGTGAGCGAGACCCCCATTTGGGTAAGCGTAGTGGCAATCAATGTTCGTAATGATTATAATGTGTTGATTAATGTAAGCCAATATTTGGTGTTTATTGTGAAACTAATTGGTATGTGAATATGTGTTTAAATGCGTAGGACATATTTTAGGGCGATTAACGTCAAATAGTAGCAGCGCTTGTGTTCGGCAAGTTCTCTAACCCCATTCATTTACTATATTGAATGCAAGTGCCTTATCTTATACAAAAGACGTATATTGTGCAGATTTTCTAATTCTTGTTTAAGTTGATATTGCACAAATATTCTACATTTTCCTAAATTACACCAATGTGGTGTATTGAGCAAGTTTTCTTATCCTTGTCTAGTCCTCGTTCTAGGCGAGCTTATCAACTTCATTCGATTATATTCTTACGAAGGCTATTTAATGTTCAAAGTTCATATTTACGCAATACATGTATTATTGTGTGAATTCCATACTTATGCGAATCTTTCATATTTGCACAAGCGTTCAAGATGTGTTATTGACATAAACTGTTAAAGCTTTTAAGTTCACATTATGCATGAACTGTTTACGAAGAGTGTCAATGCCATTGATTCGGCTAGACTAATATCCATGATTTAGAAAACTTTCCAAACCAATTGTTTTGGTGCGGACTCCTTGCAGAGATGAACAACCCTCATAGTAGGGAAAAATATATTTTTAGTCGGGGAACCGACACGCGCGTAAGTAGAACGTTTGAGGCTTATGCATAACGCCGGGTATTTTAGGCTAATCACCTATTGTACTTGTATTTGTTGTTTTGGAGTTAATAGTGTAATACTATTAATTCTAATAAAAGGTAAGTGCCATGGTGGTCACTCAGTGATTCCTGCAATAGAAATAATTTGAAATCCTTGAATTCATTTGATATTCATCCAGTCCATAGTGACTCATCAGTAATAGTAGAGATTTGTATTAAAACTTGAGAAATCTTACTTTTGATCATGTATTACCTTTATTGTTATACTTGCTGGGCAAACTTGTTGCTCACCCTTGCTTTCCTTAAAACATTTCAGTGGTTACCCATAGAGGCGAGAGCTCGGGAAAGGATAAAGGCAAAGGCAAAGCTACAGAGTAGCTTTGTCCTACTATGTTATGATTTGTGTTATGTATTAAGACTCGTGTAGAGATTATGTATTAAGTTATGTCATGTATTCAGACGTATGTATTAGTCATTGTGTAATTTGTTATGTCGGGTATTTGTATTGGTATCGAGACTTGGGACGAAAGTAATTATGTTATATCAATGTAAATATTTTTATTATTCCGCAATTAGTTGTTAATAGTATGTGTATGAGTTGCATAGTGATGCACCAAATTTGAGGTTAAGGTGACCCGGATTTGGGGGCGTCACACCTAAACCAAATTTTGTTTTCATTTTGGTATCAACTGTTCTGTCAGCAACATGGTTTATAAAAAAAAAATAAAGCATTCGTTTTATTGTTATGTGATAATGCTTGGGCTGGCCACAAACTTTGAAATAAGGGTTGTATGCACAATATTGTTAATTGCAGATTGTGCTTCATTTGGTATTTAGTGTACTGTCAATACCCATCGCTTATATAAGAACCAAACTTTAGTCTATTATATATTGGTATCATGGCTGATAATAGAAACTAAAAACCAGTGTTGCCATGAATCTGTTGGGAGTGTTCCTATTGTGATAAACTGGATAGTTGGAAATAAGATTTCAGGAATTGGTTATACTATGCGATAATGTGGTTGTTGGTTGTGGCATGAAAATACGATTATTACCATTATGTAACACCATCAGATTAATTATTAGTTATTATTTGAATTAATAATACACTAATAAATAATTATTTATTTTATAATAAATAAAGATAATAAATATTTAATTATTTTTAATATTAAATAATAATTAAGTATGAGTGAAGTAAAAGGAATTAATTATTATTTAACATTAATAATAAATAAAGATAATAAATATTTGGGTATTATTTAATTAATAATTAAATATGAATAAAGTTAATAAGATAATTATTTATCATTAAATAATAAATAAAGAAAATAAATATCTAATTATTATTAAGTATGAGTAAAGTAAATAAATTAATTATTTATTATTAAATAATAACTAAGGATAATAAATATTTAATTATTATTTAATTAATACTAAATAACAATTACGTATGTGTAGAGTTAATAGATTAATTGTTTGTTATTTAATATTAAATAATAAATAAAGATAATAAATATTTAATTATTATTTAATTAACATTAAATAATAATTAAGTATGAGTAAATTAAATAAATTAATTATTTATTATTTAACAATAAATAAAGATAATAAATACTTAATGATTATTTAATTAATATTAAATAATAATTAAGTATGTGTAGAATCAATACATTAATTATTTAATTAATGGTGAATAAGGAATAAGGGGTAATAATGACTTAATTACCCTTAAAAGTGAATAGTAGCTAAGTGTCAATAAACCTAAGTAACTTATTAATTTTTAGTCACTATTAGCTAGTAATGCACTAATAAATTTATTATTTATTTTTATAAATAATAAATAGGGGTTATTAACCAAATAAAATAGTCGTTAAATTATTATTTGAATACTATTAAGCCATAATGCACTAACAAGTTTATTATTTAGTCTATAAATAATAAATTGGATTACTAACCAATAATTTAAAAACAAGTAAGGTTAGTAATTTGAATATCCAAATAATAAATGAGCATAATTAGTTGTTTGAAATAATAACTAAAGGTCATTAATTAATTTCTGTCTAGCTAATGTTAAATAGTAATTAAATGTTAATAGAGTTAATAAAGTGATGTAAATGAATTAAAACAGTTAGAAATAATTGTTAGGAAGTGTTTATTACTTAAGAGAAACATTGTTAGTAAATAATTTCTCAGTCTACAGACCAATTAAGTATCTTATGGGATTGAGGATGGTCTATTGACTTATATGCTATGTGAATTGTTTATCTGCTAAACAAATAGCATAAGAGAGCGTACCGATATATGACTATGCTATGTTAATTGATGAATCGACTTTATCAAATGATAGGTCGTTCAAGGCCAATTAGTTAAAGCTAAAATTTGTTGTAGCTGAACAAACAGGCAAGTTCCCTAACTCAAACTCGAGTTATTATTTTTCAAGCATATTGGTGGATAATTATTGTTGATTATTCCACATCTATGATTTATTATTGAATGTTCACATTTATTGCAAGTTTCCTTTAACCCTACTCAATTATTTTCGAGCAGACTACTATTGTTTTGTAGCATGAAATTTTATTTCTAAGAATGCTTAAGTGGTTTAATCAATTTACAATTAATCCACATCGATATTATTGACATTCGCACTCGGTGCATTTGAATTCGTACAGTCTTGGATTCGTACATTATTAAAGTTATGTAATTCACGAACTATTTAAGATTTAGTCTGGACCTTTGTTCGGTCAGGCAAGTATATGAGAATTTATAAAAGCTATCTGAACCAATCAATGGTATGGATTCTTAGACTGAAATGAACACCCCTTTTTATTATAGGGGAGTACCCAGGTATCTAATATAAGGTACAAACAGCAGAGTTAAATGTTATGCATATACATAGTGTACGTGAGGCTGATCCCCTCAAGTACTTATTCTGTAGTCAGTAACCAAAGGGTCAACCAGCTATTGACTCCTTTGGAAGTTATTGTTTAGAGTCTACTTGACTATCAATTGTTCTAAAAGCAATAATTGTTCTTGCTTCTGATATTTATATTGTTGAATTCTCTTTCTATCTTCCCTTCATCATGATATATCCCTTATTGTTGTATTTTAAACTTGTTGAGCAACTAGTTGCTCACCCTTGCTATATCATGACTTTTATTACAGCTAAACCCGAGACATCAGGAAAGGACAAGGGTAAAGAAAAGATGAAGTGATAGACTTCACATAGCTGGCTTTAGTTTATGTTTAGTGTAATTGTTATTAATGTAATTTAAACCCTGATTATTATTTAGGGTATGTTTTGGTGTTATGTATTAAGGTTATTGTATCTTGAGACTAGTAACACCTTTCTAATGAGCAACATATATTTTTTATATTCCGCATTTTAGTCAATGTATGTTGTTAGAGGTGAATGTGTATTGGATCGTGATGAACGAATCCGGGTAGTTGGAGACCCGAATTTGGGGGCGTCACATGGATACTGGAATGTCGGTAAAAATTATTATGGATCGCACCATATCCAACAAGGTACAATTTCTCCTTTTAGATACACCAATCAATTATTGCATATCATGAAGCATCCATTATGAGAAAATACCATTTTGAGATGATCTAGAAATTCAGTATACAAGTATTCCTTCCTCGATCTGATCAAAGAATCTTAATACTTTGTCAATTTGTTTCACTTCTGAATTCTTTGAACCTTTCAAATGATTGATACTTGTATTTCATTAAATACACATATTCAACTCTTTAAATGATCATCTCCTTTTCTTTTACAAGTGTGTTCAATTTGTAAAATTATTTTTTTAATGTAAGTCAAGTATACAAAGTCCATCAAGTAATCTTTCAGTTTTAAGCAAAACATTATCATTATAAATAGAACAACAATTGTTCTTAAATATAATACTAGAACTTTCTTTTTCCAACAACGAAAGTAATAATGTTTGTAAAGAGAACTGTAACATAATAACAACTTATTAACTTAATAGATTTGCCCGTAGGCAACGCTAAACTATAAGTTCATACGGCTAATGTAGCAACCATTGCTCCATTCTCCACACGTAAGATTACTTACTCTTTGTTTAGCTTTCTACTTCTGCTTAGTCTCTGCATTGGATTGCATACGTGAGAACCAGTACCCAAGTAGAATTTTGACTTTCAAAAAAATTAGTTTCAATCATGAACAAACCTAGATCGGAAGTCGAAACTTCTCCAAACTTCTTGTGGTCCGCAAGATACTGCTTGCAGTTCCTCTTCCAATGTCCTGGGTTATTGCAATGGTAGCAGATTCTTTTGCTATCAGAATCAGCTTTCTTTTTATCCTTTCCTTTCGTCTTGCTTTTAGCCTTCTTCTTTTTCTTCTTTTCAGAAGATACCTTGGGCCTCTTCCTTTTCTTAGAAGAATCATCCACTAGTAAGACTTGGTTCTTGTTGTATGAGAAGTGACCTTCAGCAGTTTTCAGCATGTTAACTAACTCAGGCAAGCTGACATCCAACTTATTCATATGAAAATTCACAACAAATTGTGAGAAGGTTTCTTGGAGTGACTGCAAGATCAAATCTTGACTTAACTCTCCATCCATTACGAACCCTAGCTGTCCAAGTTGTTCAATTAGATTGATCATCTTAAGAACATGAGTCTCAACGGTAGTGCCCTCGGTCATACAAGATCGAAAGAGCTTCTTAGATATTTGATATCTAGCAGTCCTACTTTGCTCACCATACAACTCCTTGAGGTGCAGCAATATAGTAGGAGCATCCATAGTTTCATGCTGACACTGAAGCTCGTTACTCATGGATGCGAGCATGATGCATTGAGCCAAGATTGTATTATATTGCCACTTTCTGAAAGTAGCAATCTCTTCCTCAAAGGCTGTTTCTGCAACGTTTGCAGGGACAGGCGAATTTAGGACATAAGAAATCTTTTCAACAGTGCGAACAATTCTCAGATTCCTTAACCAGTCCGGTCAGTTTGTTAGCATCAAGTATGCTACGCAGTGATAGTGAGTTTGACAGTTTTTAAATTCTGTAAATGAATTAACAATATTTTAGCATACATTTATTTTATTAATTACCAAAATAAATTAGGTCTTTATTTAAATTGGTATTTTCCACTATTTTCATCAAACTATATTACCCTCAATATATAGTTCGGGAAATTTAATTAAAGATTTGCTAGTGAGAATAAGGATCACATTTCAAATGTATATAGCCTTGTGGTGACACAACAAACGATATATAAATAAATAGGTAGAAAACTATTATCAATTACATCACTATGTAACTCCTTGTATTTTGTCTCTTAGATTATTTTGATCAAGTGGTGACACATTCGAATCAAAATTATTCAAGTTAAGTCCAACCTAGCACTTCCATATATGTGAAGAGAAAAATACCGTCCTTGTGGTGATACAACAAAACAGTAATGTTCAATTCCTTAATAAGCATCAAATGTGGTAAGGCAACATTTTAAATATTTAATACTTGTCTTGTGGTGACACAACAAACTCATATTAAATATTTAATACTCTATCGCTTTACCATGCTAGAACGCGACGTTCGATATTCCAAATATCTTTGAACGTTTAGGACTTAATATAATTTCTTTGAGGGGTTTGTTATTATTAATCTCATCTTGTTTAGCGCGCATGCACATATATATATAAAATACGCGTCATATTATTTAACATGCGAAGGATGTTGTATATAATATAATATAATATATATATATATATATATATATCAATCATGCACATATAGAATACTATATTCTACCCGGATTGATTATGGACTTTTATTCTAGTTTGGTCCACTAAAGCCACCAAGTGAACCAAAAGGTCAAACTTAGGGTACAAGAATTGAATTTAAATATAACTATTACACTTAAACCCGGGCTCCATTACAAACGGGTCTTCAAGCGCTTATTGATCCTTTGTCTCCAATTCTTTAAAATAATTCTAACTTATCCTATTGCATAAACTATTTACAATAAATAGAAACCTTGATCAGTAGTCAATGGGAAGTACATAGGAGGGAGATAGAATTTACATCAAAAAAAACTAGAAAAGACGAGGTACGCAGACCCCATTTATAAAACCCATTCATTCAAGTATCCTAAAAAATAATTCCAATCACACATTGGTCAATAGTCCATAATCAATCCCTATTTATTATCATACATATCTCCATATGCATCAATAAATATCATTCCTCTCATGAATAATAAAACAATTCCATATATGCATTGATATCATTTAATGGGCAATATTAGTTAGTATAAAATCTAATTTCAACTCCAATTAGTTATCATGGAATCCAATTCCAACTCTAATTAGTTATCATGAAATCCAATTCCAATTAAAATAAACTTCTTTATTTTAATCATATTCTAAATCAAAATAAACTCTTTTATTTTAATTTATCCAATTTTGAATAAAAATAAACTCCTTTAATTTTTAGTCAAATTCTAAATCAAAATAAACTTTTTTATTTTAATTTACAAAAATCAAAAAAATGAGATCAACCCTTGATCATAAACTTTTAAAAGAAATAATCAAACAAGCCTTTAAGTCAAACTTCAAACCCAGAATTATATAGTTTAAATATAAAACATTCTAATTTATAATCAAAAGTGATTCTCGTGTAGTGGTAAGGCTTCCAAAATATGACCAATAGGCCAAGGGTTCAAAACCCTCTAGCCCCAAATTAATTATGTTATTTTTAAAGGTTGACCAGTCAGCGTCACATCAGCAGTCAGTGCCACATCATCAGTTGACCAGTCAACGTTTGACCAGTCAACGGTCAACGTTTGACCGTTGACTTTGACCAGTTGTTTTTAAAAATAAAAAAAATAAAAATAATTTTACACAAACAGTTATGCCCAATTAAATTATTCTAAACACATATCAATGTACATACAGAATCAAAACAATTAATAATTCGCATAAAGTTTGGCTCTTGATACCACTGTTAGGTTTGTATATAACGCGAACATGCAATCAAATTACATAAATAAAGCAGAAGCGCGATAAAATCAGATTTTAAAATTATATACAAACTATCACCATGATCTTTCTTTATGCACAATTATTAATTAAACGAAAGAGATGAAGAATAAGAATTATACCCTTGTAGAATTCTAGCTTCCTCAGATACAAGTTCACCTCCAATTCCTTCGTGTTCTCCTTGAATTCCACCGATTAAATTCCTTCATTTGATCAACGTTAGCCACCTAAGTGTTTGGCCTCTAAAGTGATCCACCAAGGAATAATACTTGTTCAAGAAGATGTGTGTTAGCAAAACCCTAGTTTCTATCGTTATAGAAATTGTAAATACTCTTCACAATTCTTATGCAAGAGTGTGTAACCCTAATCTATGATAAGACTTCTCTTATTTACAGATGTAGGAAAACCCTTCTCTAAACTATTTAGGATTAGGGTTTCTATTCTAATTAAACTCCTTTAATTAAATTAAACTCCTAATCTAATTAGGAATTCATGAGAGAGTACTTCGACTAATTAATTTTCAATCCCTATTAGGAATTAAATAATAGTAATAGTAATAATAATAATAATAATAATAATAATAATAATAATAATAATAATACTCCTCTTATTAATTTATTTTATATTTTCAAAATATTAAATAATAAATATTAAG
Source organism: Aralia elata (assembly GCA_034770075.1). Classification (NCBI taxonomy): domain Eukaryota; kingdom Viridiplantae; phylum Streptophyta; class Magnoliopsida; order Apiales; family Araliaceae; genus Aralia; species Aralia elata. Next base: position 18,362 of record JAVJAP010000249.1, on the reverse strand, counting down.
TTATTTAATTTATTCTATCTCCATAGATTAAATTAAATACACTTAACTTATTATTACAATTATGTCATTTACTTCTTAAACAAATATTTTCTTTTTGCGGTGTGACCCTTTAGGTTCTCCATATTAAACCGGTTGTGAATAAATTAATTAGAACAATTCTAATCTTATTTAAATAAATAAATTAAACTATTTAATCTATTTAATTAAATAATATTTATTCTACAATAAGGGTAAGCCCCCCTTAGCGATCAACGACTTTTCAGATAATATAGATTTCAACATTAATCACAAAAGAACCTTTCAGTGAATAGTTACCATACAATTCAATCCTTCTACCATACAATGTCCCAATTAAATATAAGACATGGAATTGCTGTCAAGTCTTATTTTATTTAATTATATGTATTTCGATTCCCAAATGCACAACTCTAAGTAATGCAAATTAGAAACTCCTTTCTAATTTCATTCTGCCTTGGCCAAGGACTACTGAGTTGTCATTTATCGAATCACATAGGACACTTACATCTTTTACTAGACGTGGTAGATTCTTTGTTGATCATTCACCTATCTCCATGTACAACTTATTATACTCAATCATACCCTTTGATATACCTTAAAGGTCTTAAGGGACATGTCAAAGTATAACTCATCATACACAAGATACTATAATGATCTCAAGTCCAAGGATCACTTGTACTACTATCACTAGAGGAATTCCTATTGACAGGCGAGTAAAACTCCATTAGGTATTCCTTAGCGAGCCACGTTCAGTGAACTTATTCTCCAATAAGCACCTACATACTTGCTTTAGTGTCTCCACACAAATGATTATGAGATCAATCATCCTCTTCCTAAGAGCAAGCAACGTATGTAGTAATCTTTCCGGAATCACTAATCCCCTTTTAGTAAACCAATGATTAGGAACGATTTTAGTTTTAAGCTTTCTAAGAATTTAGATCTCATTAGCATGATCATTATCGTGATTCTAAAAGTATTGCTTAAAACTATGGGTTTATCACATATTAAATAACAGTACCATGTAGATAAAGTAAAATGCCTTTAATCACTACAAAAAATGGTGATTTTGCAACAAACAATTTTCGTTGCTAAAGGTGCGAAATTTCATTGCAAAAGGCCATTTGCAACGATTTTTCAGTCGTTGGACCTTTCATTCCGCAATGAGCGTTGCTAATTGTCTTGCAACGAAATTTTTTTTTGTTGCCGAAAGTGGGATTTTTTGCAACGAAAGTTTGCTTTCGTGAAAAATCATTGATTATTTAGCAACGAAATGTTTCGTAGCAAATTTAGTAAGAAATTGTTACTAAAAAATAACTTTTGTTGCAAAATCCGCCTAATTGGCAACGAAAAGAGTCTTTTTTTTTTTGCCAACGAAGATGAAATTCATTGCATTTGATGCACATTTGCCAACGATATTTGTCGTTGTTGAACAGTATGAAAATTGTTGCCTTAATTGGTTTTCGTTGCTAATTATATACTTTTTGGTAACGATGTTCGTTGCTAAATGTACAAAATAAATCAATCATATATTAATTTGCAACGAAATTTTTCGTTGTCGTTGTTTTGTTATAGATAATTATGATCAATTAGCAACAATAATGTTCGATGTTAATTATTTTTCAAGAGCAATGAAAGTTGTCGTCGATTAGTAATGAAACTATACGTTGCCATTTGCTTTATATATGCAACAAAAGTTGTTATAATTTGCAACAATATAAATGTTATGTCAAAATTATTTTAGAAACAAAATAAATCATAACTCAATAACCCCGTAACAAATTATGGTTGAAATACAGAGAAAAAAAACTCAAATATTATTAACTAAATAAAATCATCCAATACATAATTTACAGTAGAAGTCTGATATTATTAACTAAATAAAATCATCATCATTGCTTCAGGAAGACTTCTTCCGACTCGAACTAAAAGCTCGAGGACACCATCGAAAGCTCCTAGAAATGAGAAGAACAATGTCATAACAATAAAAGCAACTCTATATCCTTAGATACATCCATCAACGTATATAATAGAATCATAACAATGTGTGGAATATCTATACAAGTTGCACGCAGAGAATTGAATTGCATTCTAACCTGATTCAGATGAGCTAGCACCTACAATTGGCAGAAGTTTCTTCAACTCGTTCTTTGACAGGTGAAGCTCCTTGCACTTCAAAAGACCCTCACGAGCCTTCATCCTGATAACAGAAGAACACAATACATTAACCAATATTTCCATGCAGGACTAAAAATATTAAGTAGTTGAAATAGCTTGTCAATGACTGAAAATATCAGGCAACAGAATAGGGGAAATGGATTCCATTAAGTTGTCACACTCCTTGACCATATTTAAGTTTATAGCTATTTGTTGCATTTCTTATAGCAAATATTGCATCTATGCTGGTCCATAAAAAGGGTGTTAGTTGACAAACCCAACATTTGCTATAAGTCTATAACAAATTCAAAGAAAAAGATATAAACTTACATATGGTCAAAGGTTTGACAACTTCATGGAAATCAAATCCCATAATAGGTAGATAAGCCCCAACTAGCAACCTTGACCATGGAACAAGGTCCTGAAGTCAATTATGCAACTTAACCCGAAGGACAGTAACACAGAATCCAGGACTAGTTACTACTTATGACACTATTTTTTCTGATGCAAGTACTCTTCATTCCAAATTTTATATGATTTTTTTCGTCAACGTGTAGAAGAAAATCATGTAGTGTCAATAACATATCCTACCAATGCAGCAAAAAAATGGCTACTTTTTTTTTTCCATGGTGCAATGATCTTGAATTATGCCAGAAATGTAAATTTTAAACTTAATCGGCCACTCAACAACTGCAGGAATCCTTAACTAAGCTTCCCAAAATACATTAAAAGAAAAATTAAAATATTAAGAGCATCAAAAATACATATTCATGTGACTTAAAAGTTTAGATCCTCCAATCTGTCAGAACAAAAATCTCAAAGGATTGGTGCCACTTAATTCCAACACATAAGTAAAATAGACTAAATCAATTATCCTGAAAGGAATATGTTTTCAACTGATCAAGCTTCAGAGTTCAGACATTGTTTCAAGCTCCACAAAAGACTGAGAAATGAATAAAGGAAGAAGATAACCATACAAACGGAGAAGCAATAATTTTCATTCCAAGCTTAATAGCAAGGACAATCTGCAAAGTCTCGAAAAGTTCAACAACTAGTAGAAAATCAAAATTTATAGTAGACAGCTAAGCATAAACACCTGTAGAGCACGCATATGTAAGAACAAGTATGAAGATACATATGATGACAAACACCGAAGAAGTAGTTCAACACCATTAAGTGTGTAACTAATTTATACTCCTGATATCATCAAACAACGCATTTTTGGTTAATGCATCTGCTCCCACTTAAGAATGGTGGTTCAGAGTTTTCTAAAGAAAAATAAAGCATCCAAATAATGTTTCATGCGTCTTGTTTTTTTTTACTCTTAGAAGAAGTAAATAGAACACCAAGATACGACATGCGGTAGGTTCATGCCAAGATATGACATGCGATAGCATGCACAACCAAAATCTGGTTGGTTCATACCAAAATAATTGCTATAAGAAACTGCCAATGGCATTAAACCAATGAATAATTGTTGGATCACTCTATTTGATACTTTCAAAAATGAAATCAGACATGAGAGCCGCTAGACATGTTGATCAACATAATCAAAACTTGATGTCTTAGAATGTATTGGTACCTGGCAAGGACCATAACTTAGAACAACATTTCTGGCATCCGTAGCAAAATCTAGAGTTGTTGAAAAGTATATCAATTGGATTCTGTACTGTTGAAAAGTATATCAATTGGATTCTGTACGGAAACCATGAAGAACTCTTCCCTTTACCCACTTCAGTTAGCAATGCAATTGTCAATATCTGTATTATAGAATATTTTTGTATCAGTTGTATCAGCCACAGAAATCCCAATAGCAGCCTTCTTAAGAGCAGGAGCATCATTAATGCCATTACCAGTCATTCCGCATATGTGTTTCCTAGCTTGCAAGCGCTTTACTATCTCATATTTATGCTCTGTAAACAATGAAATCAAATCATTTGAGATTTACAGTACATTAAAAATGATGAGAAAAACTTGCTGGTAGCCATATTGTTATGAGAATTCACCTCCACTTTGATACACTCTGCATTAAAATGTAAGTAGCTAAGTGATGTGTTTGACTGTCATATCTGTTAAGTGGTTGGCAAATAGATTCGTAGGCTATGATTCATAGCAAGAAAAATTTATAACTTTCAATGATCTCACTAATCAAACTAAGCAGTTTTTTTAAGCCCGAGATCAGCTATGTAATATGAATATAAAAAGCCCACGTGATATATGTAAGCTAATATAACATGTACTGAATATATAAATCCCATAACAAGTAAGCTAATGTACAGAATATGTAAGCCCATAAGATTTGCTAGGATAAGGAAAGAAACACGGTGGCCCACATGAAATGTTAATTAGCCAATTAACATATAATGAATATAGACCTAAATGAGTAATGAGTATGCCATCTTTCCCTACACAGTCTCTACCAAAGCTATCAAAAATTTATTTCACTTCAAAGAATTAAAACTAGAGGGTTAATACCTGCCCCTAAATGAGAACCAAGCTAAATTTAGAATCGACAAATATACCACCACCCTCTACCATAAACTGTTGAACTTCCACCAGACCCCTCCAACTCCAAGCCAGATAATAATATTGACCGTGGAAATGAGAAATGATGTAGCCCCACCACTTAGCAAGAGGGACATAGCCTGCACCGTAGAATACAGGTGTTGACCCGATACCGTAGTGGATAAGTCCACCCATGAGGTTGGAGAGGAAGGCAAGAACCATGGCTCCAAAGTATGATGGAGTACCAAAAGTAGTAGCAACAGATAAGAAAGTTGTGAACATGGCACCAATGTGAGCGGCTCCACTTGTGGGAAGTAGTGAGAATAGAAATAGAGTAGAACAAGAATGCCGAAAGATAGCTGCCATGAAAGGCCCAGACCGCCAACAAACTTAACAACAGTTTTGTTCAAGTTTGAAAACCTGAATATCACACCGTAATAATGCAACTTTTCACATGCTTAGTTATTGGTAATTATAAAATGCTTATTAAACTCTTGACATATGAATACACATAGCTGCTCTGCCCTTCACAAGTACTGATGACATTATATTACTTCGGCAAATCATAACGTTCTAGGCTAAGGTTTCTCTTTTAAGCATTTCATCAAACACAATATGAGCATACTAATTTCATGAGCATTACCTGATTTTAAGATTTCTACTTCTTGCCACCAAAACTAAGAACACCCTTTTACTCACAAAATATCCATTTTAAATCAAAAACCCAAATACCAATTTCTAATTATGTTACTGATATTCTCAAATTTTAAACTATTCATAAAACCCATTAAAGATCATTCATCATATCCCCAATTACACTCAAATTACCCAACAATCAATAGACCACCTCAACAAAAAATAGCAGGGGACGACATAGGTTACACAATCCATCACATATTCTATAATCTAGTGATTCAATTGAAACTTTTGTTCCTCAATTCAATATAACTTCACAGAAAATACTCTTAATTCATACTTTAAACCAAAAGACGAGATTAGAGGTTTAGGTATGAAAAATGAAGAAGAACAAGAAAAAATTGCTCACAAATCGGGAGAGATAATCGGACTGCTTAAAGATTACCATCAATTGAAATTATTAGATTCGTCTTAGGCTCACCACCATTGCAGCGAGAGTGAAAATTATGGGAGCGACTGAATGTATTTTCTAATCCGAGGGAGTGAGGGAGTGAGGGATGAAAATTGAGGGAGACGGCGGGAGTGAAAATTATGGGAGGGAATTTTTTGTAGGGCTAAATATAAGCCTAAATGACCATCATATTAATGATTTTAAAGTATTTTAAGAGTATGTTTGATTATTGATGGGATTAAGAGTTATTATATAATGACAAAATTATTATATATATATATATATATATATATTTAATTAGACTGAATTTTATTTCATCTTCTTCGGTGGGAATGAAAGAAATAAAGGGATATAATTAATTTTTATTTCATTGGAATAGTTTATCCTTCAAAATGATCATCAAATATACTATTTTTTATTTTATTCATTCTTCTATTTTATTCTCTCAATCCAAACGTAACATTAGTATTTAGGACTTAGGCTTAACTATTAGTAGTGCTGTAAAAAGTAACCGAAAAAGTTACATTTGTCCACATCCGTATTCAGAAAAAACGAATATTATTCTCATTTGAAAAACACGGATATATTCATTCAAATAAACATTCGAAAATGGAACATGTTTTCTCTATTATAAACATTATTTTCTTGGTTGGAATAACTTGTGCTGATTGTTGATAGATTTTTTATATTTGGGTGTGGGATAATCATAACAGTTTATTATTAAACTGCTTGTAATGAAAATTTTTGTTTTGTTTTCTATATGATTTGACTTCATTAAAAAAATAACTAATCAATACCTTTTTTACAAGATACTCAAGGATAATCAGAGAATGTAATATTTGCACTTATAAAGTTATCCTCTGTCAAGCATTCATATATAAAATGAGCAAAAAACAGAATTTTGAAAATATAATTGAAGGAAAATATACTAATTGAGATCACCTCCGTGCTTAATATATAAATTGTATTTTGATATATATATATATATATATATATATATATATATATATATATATTAATTGGATTTCTTTTAATGAAGTCAAACCATAACTGAACCGAACAAACAGTTGTTTGGATTCGATTCAAAAAGTTAAATTTATACTCGAATTCGATTTGGATTCAAATTGCATTTAAAAAATTCTATTCAGATTCGACTCGAATGTTCGTTACTCGAATCCGATCTGACTCGAATCGAATTATATTCAAATTATTCGCGAATTTCGAATCAAGCTCAAATTCGAGTCTCTTCACAGTAACTACTTTAATAATAAATATAATTATAAATTGTTTACTTGGAAATTAAAAAATATATTTACTATTACTAATTAAATTTATTTTTTATGTTTAAGAGCAAGCAGCAGCGAAATGGAATTAAAAATAAATATATAAAAAAACTCGAGACCTCACCATTCTTTCCCAACCCTCTCCTCTCTTCTCACTCACAACCCCTGAATTAGAAAAAGTAAAAATATCTATATGGTTAATAAATAAATAAATACATAATGATATAAATACAATATTAATGAAACTATAAAATCAATAATTATCTAAAAGATCGAAAATAATATTCCATAACTTTTAATAATTATCTAAATAATACTCATTATCTAAAAAAATCAATAATTACATAATACATTAAAAATAATGTTATGTGTTTTTTATAGTTATCTTTACAATAAACATTTCAATAAATATCTAAAAAATCAAGAACAATATTTGATCACTGGTATAAGTATCTAAAACATTTGATTCTCTGCCAACTTGTTCCGAATTCTGGAGTTATACAGTTCTGTCTCCCGTACTTGTCTTAATAATTGTTCTCGCAACCAAAAATCCACAAACAACACTCTACAACTACTTTTACTTGACAGACAGAATTTGATGCAGCACATAGGCAATGCCCTTGTCAATTGGTGTCCCTGGAACAAGATGTACCAAGAAACGAAGTAAAAATCACTTTACAACTACTTTTACTTTACCAACAGAATGATTTTAAGTCAAAATTATTAAGATTAATACTAGTGCAAAAGTGAACTTTCAATAAAATTTGGCAATAGAAAAAAGGTACAAACAGAGACATACTTTGTCAAAATCAAACAAGAAAAAGAATTACCAACTTGATCATGTATTTGTAATCTCCTACATTTGAAATCAAATAAATAGTGTCATTAATAATGCCAAAAGAAGAGTAAGGGGAACAAATACAGATGTTAAGCCACACAAAATAAATATTAAAATGTGTTTGGAACATGGTACATTTGCTATAAAAACGTAAAACATGCTTATGATGTAGGATATTGATGAGCTTCAATTCAATAGTGCTTCATATAAAGTAATCAAAAAAGAGAAACAAAAGATGTCCCAACAAGCAAATATAACTAAAAGTTTAGAATGAAAGTCTATGCATAAATATTAGATTTGTCATTAAATCAAGGACAACTATGGCACCACAAGTCCTTCCTCTACCATATTTCTATGCTGAGCATTAATAACTTAATAACCAACAGTCCAACATTATCAAATATAATGAACCGAAATGTACAATAAAACAATAGTAAGATGATTTATGTTCATTTTAACCTAATCAAACAACAATGGAATCTGATTCAATTAAATACAAAAATTAAAAAGCTCAACAACAGAATCTAAAGAGTTATAGAGGAAATAGAAGATTGGAGGCATACAATTTCCATGGAATCTAGGGAAGAAGTATTCGAGGGCAAGAGAGAGAAGTCAATAATCTCGCATATACATACACACACCTAATGTCAATAAATTCACATAATTAAGTTGTTACCTACGCTATACTAATATATATTGAAGTTCAAGAAATATACATCCAAGTAATTAAGAAGGTAACTTTTTCCCATATGAGATGTATAGGTAAAGCTCTATATGAATATCATACAAGACATGAAAAATGGGAAAGATAATGTTGTGGCTTTAACAAAATATCACAAATAAGCAAAATGGCTGAATGTCATATATTTTCTAAAAGAAAACCATAGAAGGGTAAATATAACCTTTATAATCTACAAGTAAATATAACTTTTATATTCTATAAGAACACAAGTACTCCATCCTTTTTAAAATGAGAATCCCACTGACTTTCTGCTTTAATTTATAAGGGTTTTCTTTTGTACCAGTTCACACTAATAACGAAGCATGAAAAAAGGGAAATTAACTATTTCTGGTCATACCATGGCCTAGAAGATCAACTTCACTTATTGTTTAAACAATGATCCTACATTCTACAGTTGTTCAATGTGAAGAAGTGGGCTCTAAAACCTTGACCTCTGTTGTACACTAAAGGTCTGTGTTGTTTGTCTAATGCACAGGACTTTTGAAATTATACACTGATTATTTCAAAACTATTCCCCCAATATCATATATCCTCTAAACAATTACACGTTACTCGTTAGAGACAACATATCCCTAATTACCTTTATTCAAGTGAAGCAATTCGATATCACGTTCCATGCAGATCCTTTCAACTTTCAGGTACCGTTATATGACCGCTAATGCAAGATTTAACGAGTGCCATGACAGCTCCAAATTTGTCTGGCATCAAATACAAACATTTTTATTGAATGATATATTATCAAATCCTAGACAGAAAGCTACTTGTAGAAACCATACAAACAAGGATAAAAGGGCAACAAAAAAAACACAAATGAGCTATCATACCTGTAACAGGAATTATCTGTTAGCATACTTCTGAGAATTGCTTGGTAAGCATTTCTCCATCAGCAGACTTGAAAACAACTCCCTCCGCCCTTGTTCTGGTTCTATACCAGACAACACCTCTTTAGTTAGCTTAAAAGAGAGATACCAACCTGTAATAGATAGTCACCACGCTCTCAAACATTAGCAGTAGAGTCTTCTCCAGCGTTAAAGAGGAGGCCAACTTCGAGGACATGTTTCATTCCCTCTAAAGCAGGAGCATCTTTTAACCACAAAGCATCTTTTAAGTTTTTATATCGTGACCATATGACACATTATTGACCTTAAAATTAATCAATGGTGAGTTTAAATGCCCTCATCGAAAGTTACAGGAAACCAATTTGTGAGAAAGGTTTTTGAAATTCTATAAAAACAATCAAATAATCAATACCAACTTTGAACTCACAGCACCATAAGTTTCAAACCACAACCATTGGAGCTTCCTTGTCCTAGTTAAATCATGCTTATACTAATATCTAATGAAACACCCAATTATTACTTTAATATTTAATGGCTTCACTTCACTAAAATTTTCTTTTTGGTAAATAGGATCTCATAATTTTCATAGTCATATTCGAATCACCACAATCAAAGAAATTAGTCCTAAGCATGATCCTATACAAAGTATGAAATCTTTTTCAAATAAATTTCCTCAATATTCTAAGCAGGTGATAAACTAAGAAGATAAAAGAAGATAGCATCTATAGGAGCACGTAGGAAGTAGAAGTGCAGTTAGAAGACTTGGACTATTTGTTAGCTATTTTCTAGCTATGTGAATAACTGGTAGTAGTGGAGTCCTAGTGGAGTCCTTATTTTTAGTAGTTGTGGCCCAGGAGCTTAGGAGAGAGTAGTTGTTAGTTTCTAATTTTCCTTTTGTTTCGGTTTGCTTGTACGTGGCCTTGCTTATTTAAGCAGCCAACAGTTATCAATGAAAAGGGAGAAAAGAATCATTTGTTATCCAAACCTTGCGGTACTTTCTCACCCGAAGAGAAAACATCACTTTATCATTTTGAAGCTTTGATTGGGACCTATTAGCAGGGAAAAAATTAAATTAAATAAATTATAATGTTTATTTAAAATATCAAACGAATCAAAAGATCAAAGTGAAACTCAAAGAATCAAAATCAAGTAAACTTACAAGAATTAACAATTTAAGAATTCAGTAAAATTAGCATTGATATTGGAAAAAATAAAAAGGCCAGAAATTTAAATTAGGAAAACTAATGGAACCTACCTCAATTTCTGCTCTAATATGCTGTAAATCCACGGGAGGAGGTCTACCATGGCTTTTCCCCAAATTTTGCCTCAAATTTGCCGATTAAGGTTTAAAGGTATAAGTTTTCCCCCAATCTCTTTGTTATTTATCACTTTTCTCTTTCTTATCCCCAATTTTTCTCTTCTCTTGCTGATTAGGGTTTTAAGGTAGTAGGATTCGAAGGTATTTTGCATATTGGCGAGGGAGGAAGAGATTGGGAGTGAAGGGCTAAGGACTGAAGAGGTGAGAGATGTGAGGTGCGAGATTGTAGAAAGCGAATGGAAAATTAAAGTATATCTTTCTTGTAGGAATCCAGTAACTATGGTATAGATACTGACTCCAGCAGTATGTAGCGCTTTAGTCGAACATTGAAGAGGATAGAGAAACAGAGATAGTTTGCATAAGGAAGAATTAATATATGGAATAAAAATAAGGATGAGTTAATTATTAATGGATTAATAAAAGAGTATAGATCTATGTAGGAATTATTGGTGCGACTTAATCAGTGCGGTTTAATTAATTTTTAATACGATTTCGGGGCGATTTTAGTTCTTTGCTCAGCTCTTGTCAACACGTATATATGTAAAATAACGAGTTATAAGAAAAAGGTTATATAAATTATTTTAGAAATTAATTACCTTTTTTTCAAAATTATAAGTGAGAGAATATGATCATTATAAATTACATCTAATTTACTACAAACTCTAATTTTTGTAAATTAAAAAAATATATCTATGTGCTCAATTTTAATTTCAAAAATTATAACTCTGACTAAAAAAATTAAAATTGGGCATTTATTTTGAGACGTAGGGAGTAAAACATTTGATGTATAAAATTTCATCCAAATAAATAAAAATTTTAAAATGTAAAATGATGTGTTTTGAGGAAAAAAAGAGGCCGAAAAGTGCTTATTTGGTTTATCTTAATTTTGGCAACAATTTACTAGTCGTTGCAAAAAAATGTAGAAAATACGCAACGAAAAAAATTGTTGACAATAAATGTGGCCCATATTAGGCAACAAAATATAGCAACAAAAAAACTTTTCGTTGCCCACGATGAGGAGAAATTACATCGGCAACAAAAAAGGTAAATAGGCTGGGTTTTTTTTTTATTTCTGCCAACGATTTGGCAACGAAATTTTGCAACGACCTATGAATTTCATTGCGAAAAATGAAAGCCTTTCACAAACTGCAACAAATGACAAATTTCGTTGCTAAACATGCATTTTTTGCAACGACTTTATAAATCGTTGCCCAAAAAGTCGTTGCCAAATGTCTATTTTTTTGTAGTGAATACTTTTATTAATAACCGAATAAGATTACAAAGTATATGCTACATCATATCAAATATGATTGGCTTGTGTGCATACTACTTTCAATCATCACCAAGATCAATTATCTTAGGTGGAATACCTTCTTCTCTCTTAAGACTGGGGAATTTCATCATTTGTCGAAGACGAGCACTTTGTCTTCTCTTTGCCGGCTTAACAGGTGTTTCAGATGCTTCCTCCTCTTCTTCAGATTTACTTCTAGGTACTGAAGAATTCTCCAAGGAGGCTGTTGGAGAGACTTTCTCAACTTTCAACTTCTTCTTTGTTGATTTTGAAGGTATGGTCACAGGGGATAGAGAGTCATCAGATTGTGAAGATTCATTCTTCATTGTGCTTACTTTTCTTTTCCCTTTGTCTTCTTTGGAAACCTCCTTGCTGCTGCTCCCAGACACCCTTAATCTCTTATTCTCCATGGGGTTCTTTTTTCAGTTATCAAACAATTTGGGAGACATGATCTTGTGGACATTTAGGGTTTCTTCCTCATTATCTTCAATCTTGTTTTTCAGCTTCTTCTTCAGAATGATGCTTAAGAACCTTCCATGGTAAACCTTTGAGATATGTTTATCTGAAGTCTTCTTTTTCTTAATCTCTTTGGCTAACCACTCAAATAGCACAGCGCCAAAGTTTATCTTCTACTTCAAAACAATGGCGGACATGATTCTTAGTTGTAAATCACTCACTGTATCATGAGTGGTATCTTTGCATAAGATACATTTACCCATAATCTCTGCTAAGAACTCAAATTTTTCTAGAAATTCCTTTTTCTTCATCCCCTTCAGATGAGGATTCTTCACATATCCCATTAATCTCATGCCTTCATCAGTGTCAATTTCTTTCAGAGATGGTAGACCTTGATTGGCGAACCTTAGGTATTTATTGATTTCTGCAGCACATATCTTTATGTTAGTTTCTTGAACTTTTGTGGCTACAACATCATCTCTGATCGTTGCATTCTGGTAGAACTCTTTCACCAAACCAGAATAGATTTTGGTGTTAGATTCTAAACATTCTGAAAACCCAACTTCCCTTACGATTCTGAGAATATCCTTGAACTTCTCTTCTGATTCCCCTAACTTATCGAAACCAAGTTATATACCTGATATAACTTGACAGTTTTCCATAACAAGGGTTTGATAAATGAAGAATGTTTTGACTATAGATGGATATTTGAAACGATATGGGTCTTTGGAGTTTCTGGAAGTTGGTGATTTGGGTTTGCTGAAGATTTGATGTTTTTAGGGTTTTGAGAGATCAGCACAGTTTTGTAAGAGGAAAGATTTTGATAACTGATAGGAAAAAACAACTGTCAGTATTTGAATTTTAACCTGTGTGTCAGTTCCCTCTTTTTGTAAAGGACACATGTAGGAAAGCCATTTGCTGATCGTGGCCATAACTATTGTAACTTCCACAACTGTTGCACATCAGTTACCCTGGTCTCTTTTTGTCAAGAGAACGTGGTTATCTCCTTCCTTTTTGACCATTGCCTTTGCTCATTCGTAGAGTGACTTGATGTCCTGTCTTTTCACTCTACGATCATCTTTCGAGAGTAGACTTTAGTCACACTTTTTACTGCTCAGATGCTAATTTGCACTTATCCCAGAGCATGCAGTCCTTGATGGGAAGGTCTCCAATTAAGCTTGAAGTGGCTTCCTCCTAGAATGCGTATCTTAAATGCTCAGAAGGAACCTTGCTCTCTCTTGACATCTATGATGATAGTCTCCATAACTTGTATCTGCACCAGTAGGTGAGCTGGATTATTTACTTGATGAAGACTTCCTTTTAATACCAGCTTCGTTCTCTTCTAGAAAGTCTCATGATCAACATTTCCTTTATGAGTGCAGCTTTTCACCTTTGTTCCTTTAACACCTTTAGTTCTGGAGGGATTCTAGAGATGCATTCCATTCAGTCCTTCAACAGGGTTAAGGAAGCTCAGAAAGGGCAGGCCTCTTAGTTTGAAACTTAGGGCTTGGTTTGTCTCTGAGGCGCTTATCTGAGGAAAGACTGCTTTGATGTGGTGTATAGAATGTCATCATTGTATTCCTATAGTTTGGTTTATCAGCTTGAAATGAAATGTGGGGCTGATATTTGGCTGTGAGAGTAAGGTGTTTGTATGGTTTGCAATCATAGGGTCAACATACTCTATGATTAAGATGTCGATCGTAGTGACTCTACGTTTTGGGATAGTATGGGTGACTTGGTCATTAGTCATAGAGTTTAAAGACTCTACGACTAGGGATGAGGTTTTATTTGGTTTGTCAGCCTCTGGTTTCTTCTCTTGAGCCTGAGCATTAGTTGGCTTCGAAATTTCAGATTGCTTCCCTTCATCTTGTGCATTGTTAGGCTTAACCGATTGTTGCTCCCCCATAGTTGATGTTACCATCTTATGACTGAATTCTCCATCATTGGGTCGTTGAGCATTTTCTTTGACACTGGCCACTCTACGATCTCCTCATCTGGTTCTGTAGTCATAGAGTTGGTTTTAAATCGATGCCTCTTCACGAATTATATTGTGCTGAATTGAGCTCTAGCTTTTGAGAGAGTCTCGCTGGAGAATCATGCATTTGACATCTGCCAGAAGTTTATTGATGAAGATCACAAGTTCCTTGAACTTCTCTTGAGTAAGGTTTGATCACTTATGATACCTGCAGGTTAAATGAATTTTTAAATTGGTACCCAATATTCTTTGGGTCCTGCGGGGTTAGTTCTTTTGAGTACCCGAGTCTTTAAGACTTTGGATTCACGATATGTACTGTAGCTCATATATAGAGATAGTTAATTGTGCTTTATGAGAGTGTGTGTATGAGAAGACAAACTCGAGTGGGATTGATGTGGATCCTCAAACCTTTTCTTTAGATAGATCCCTTCTTAGTTGTATCATGTTCTAAGTGTTTGAACCTTAGTAGAGTAGTGGTCAGTTCTGTTGGTTGTACTTAGATGGTTCGTAGAGTTGATCAGTCTCTACAACCCTTCAAAGTACAACAGCAGACATGACTGAACTCTATGACTTGTCAAGAACTTAGATCATGAAGTAATGGGACAATCATCATACAAGGTGAGAAAACTAAGATAGGATGAATATAACCCATGAAGCATAGCCACCTCTTAAACAACAAGGTTAATAGCATAAGTCTCTATTTGTGGATAAACTCCAGATTCCTTTCTCAAGAGCTTTATTTTTAGCCTCAAATGTGGATAGAGAGTAAAGTGATTTTTAGGCCATTATTCTCACTTTCTCTCTTTCTCCTTTTGGGGTGGAAAATGATTCCTTGATATGCTACTGAAGTAAATAGAGATGCAGTTTAGTCATGCAATTATGCAATACATTTCATCAGTCAAAAATATTGGCATTTGAGGTGACAAAGTTAGATACCTCACTGACGTCAATCTCTTGACAGTTAGTGGTGCTGCTTGTGATGGTGCACACTGTTGTTGGTTGATGATTTGTAATCCTTCAAGTCACTATCAGCATCATCACTTGTTCCTTCATAGTGCTGTATTGACTAACATATCGAGCAAATCCTTGAGTTATGGACAAAGTAAGTCATGACATCCCATACTCCTTGATACGCTTGAATGAACCTCAGGGTTCATATTTTGTAAGGTAGGGTCATGACATATGCAGTTGAGAAGCACATGGAATTATCGTTAAAGCGTATTGATGATGGAGTATTATCATTTAGATACATCCTAGATCATCATTCGTAGGACTTCTCAGACTCCTTAAGTGGAGATACAGATTCCTTTTTGAATGGAGAATTTCTTAGTTCTTGCTGCATATGTACTTCTTCCTCTTAAAGAGTTTGTTTGTTTTGCTCGTTGACATCAACAAGCTTGATGATGATGACTTTTCCATTTAAGCACATGGTTCAGTCTAGATAGCTTAAGATAGTTTACCTGCACATACAATTTTCAACTTGTAAGCTTGTATTCATTTTGTCTTAACAACCAATACCGAGATTTAGAATTGATCTGAATTTATGTCATGGATCAACTCAAAGCGTGAGCTTTAATATATTCATGAGAACCTGCTCTGATACCAATTGTTAGTTCCCAAGGACACAATAGAGATCTAGAAGGGGGTTAAATAGATCCTTTTTAAGACCATTTTCCTTTTATTATTGAAGTATAACAGTTATGATTAATAGAATCAATTCATGCACAACGGAATATACTTTAATAACCCCTTCAAAGATATAAACATAATCTCAGTTCAATGAACAAATCTACGATATGGTTGATAGCAGATATAGCAGTTATTGTGCATAACGTAAATGACATAAAGTAAATAACACAAGAGGTTTTAAGTGGTTCAGAGACTGAACAACTCCTATTCCACTCTTCTACTTCAACAAGTAGGAATCCACTAATTTAGTCACTAAGACAAGGACACTCCGCCCTCCTCAAGTCCCGCAGACAAGAGTTGTTTTTAGTCCCTCGAACAAGGATCCTCTGACCCTCTTCAAGTCCAGCAGACTTGGAACTCCAGTTCACTAAGAACTCTTCAAAGCCAGCAGCCTTGGAACTCTGTAGACTAAGACCCGCAGTTTTAAAATCTCTTGTACCCTTTGGTACTCAGCAAGTCCAGCAGACTTGACTTTGGTTTAGTCACTTAAGACAAGGACGTTCCGCCCTCTTTGGTGTGTTGTTTGTTGTTGGGTTGTGCTGCTAAGATGAACTTTGATTTCCTTCATCTTTAGGTTCTTAGCAGTTATTGGTGATCATCTTCTGGATATCGCTGAAGTTGGTCGTTGATGTTCTGTTTCTTCAGGTATTCAGCAGATGCAGTTAATCACCTTCCATATACTTCTTAAGCTCTTCAAATAAACTTGACATATTTTATAGCTTAGCAGTCATGAACACTTGTTGTCTTGTATACAGAACCCATTCTGTTCTTCATCTTGTCAGCTTCCAGTGTTCATGATTGATCACAGAGTTTCTTTTCTAGATTTGCTTTTTGCTTAAGTTATTCTTGATCTTTGGCTTCTTAGTCATTCGACTCTTAGATCATATGCCAGCACTTCGGCATACCTCTGATGTTGCAGTGAAGCTTTCAGCAGATTTGTTCAATCGGTGTATTTGCTCCCGTTCACCACCTTCTATCTAATCTTGATGCATTTTGCCATATATAACGTCCGTACTCTTTTCCGTTTGGAATCCTGCCGCTAATAGCTTCCTGTTGCAAAACTTCCCATTGGAGATTCTCTTTCTGCAGACTTCTTTATTGTTCCAATGAATATTTTACTCCTTAAAGTCTGCTAGTGACAGCTGAGTCAACTTCCATTAACTGGTACCAAAGTAGTGGAGTCATGTGTGCTGACTTTTGCTGCAATAAACATGGTTGTTTGAACCCCACTGAGATTGGTTCCCTATTTTGCTCATTTAAGTAATCAGTTGTTCATCTTGGGATAATTAACGTAAGTGCTCTGATGTCTTCAATCCTTGCTGGCACTTACTTACTATACGATCAACTTGGTTGTGGCCTGTTGTTTCTGATCGTAGAGTTATCTGCTTGCTTCATAATGTGGCCTTATGATTATGCATGATGTGCACTGCCTTGAAGCTCTTAGAGTGGCTGACTGCACTTGTTTTACGCTTTAATGTGCTTCTTACTATTCTGCAGTTGTGCCTTTTGTGCTCTGTGATCTCTATTGAGCTTTACGTTCTCAGAGCATAGTTTCATGATCTTGTTGAGCTTTTGCTGCACTTTGCTTTATCATGGAGGACTGCTCTGTGCTCTTCAGGTGTTTGCTCTGCAGACTCTTCCTTATCATAGAGGACTGCTCTATGACCTTTAGATGCTAGCTTCATTCTTGTAGAGGAATTCTCTACGTTCCTCAGATATTGTCTATGTTGTTATGTCATAGAGGACTGCTCTACGATCTTCTGATGTTTTAGCACTTTCATTGTAAGAGGACTCTAGCTCCTACAATCTTCAGACATTATCTCTGTTGTGCTTCGTTTGGTTAAGGCTGCCAGAGTAATCTTTGTTATCTTTGGCTCAAGCTCTACGATTATTGATCAGGCTGAGTGATGCTTTCCCACTCTACAAATCTTGACCAAGGTGCAGAGCCGTAAGTCTTGATGGAATCGTAGTTTGCTTAGAGTGTATACTGTGAGCTGCCTTGTGATGCTTCTGTTAGAACTTGATGCTATTGGATGCCACTCTGAGATCTTTCGTATTGTCGATAGGTCCCATGAATAGCTTACTTAGTAAGTTTTTATGAAGATATACTACTTTAACTTTTGAGATGCTCAGGTAGAGGTTACTCTACCGTTGCTGTTTAATTGTA